>VWZP01004506.1:2313146-2336063 GCA_013396995.1 Dicaeum eximium | reverse complement strand
TTTTTTTTTTTTTTTCCTGTATAGCGTAAAGTAAAGCACTAGAAAGCCTAAGGGGGTGTTGCACTCATGGTAGTTGTTAGGTGTACTGGAAATTTGAAAGAAGCAGCATGTATTGATCAAAGAAGTAGCAAATCTGGAAGGTAATACAAGTTTTTACAGAAGTTGTGTTATAAACCAACACCAAAGAGCTTTATAGGGATCTAGGAAAGACAAGTGAGTGGTCATTTATGATGGCCAAAGAGCTTCTATGCTTTGATAAAGGCAAATTTAATTCATTCTAGAAGAAATCATTTTAACTGCTGTGAGATTCTTACCCATTCAGGAATGAGACTTTTATATGGCATTAGGCTCTGGAAATTTTTGTAAGAGTGATTAAAGAATCTCTACCTATACAGATATTTAGGATCAAGTATGGGAAGCATCTCTTGAAGATTACCTGATCCAAACTCAAAGTCTAGGGAGAGAGAAAATTATCTCCTACATCCCTTCATAATAAAATATTATTAGGAAGGTCAATGTAAATATTTGCTAGATAAATAGTAATAAATAGAAGAGCAATTCAATATGTTAAGAATTTTACATATATTTGGATACTCTCACAGACGTATATATATACATATATGTATAGAATATATATATATACATATATATATATATAAAACTTACCTGGAAAGAGGCACAGGCACACACACCTCAGCACACTATTGCTTCATTGTAATGAAGCCCTTGTACCTCACATGCAAAAGAACTTTATCCATTACTACCATTTATTGGAAACATAGCTAGCAACTCTCCCAACCTGCCCAAAACGTGACAAAACTTAACTTGAGCTAATTTCTGGCCAAAACATGTTCTGCAGTGTCTGTCCTCCCTCACTGCAAGCTCTCTGGTTACATCAGCCTCAACATAGTTGTGCTCTGCTGAAATGCCTCTGCAGATCACATGGCAAAGAAAAACTGTTATTTTACCCTCCTTTACCAATGTGGGTTTTCAGAGCAGGAAATTCCCAAGTACTACTGACCTGCAGGGGTGTTACTTGTAACATTATAAACAACATAAAATTGATGATGTTGTATTTTGGGCTCTTACCAGGATCTTTTTTCATGCTACAGATAAGGGTCAAATTGCTAAGCCTGCATCTATAACCATAATTTTGCATGTAAATATGTTATTAATGTGCACAGATTTGTAGGGATTTCTGTTCTAGGTACATCAGAAGTGCCAGTATGTAATGAGAGACACAGTTCTTGCACTACTTCAGAAAGCAATACAAGCAAACACTAGTATATGCACATTAATAGTTAAATTCTTTTCCAAGGTTATCAATATTTCCCAATTTTATTAATAAATAAGCCTGCTTATCAGTCAAAGGGGTGTAGGTCAGCAGTTCTATTAACTCTGCTGCAGGTCTGCCTAGGTTAACTAAGCTGCAGCAGTGGGTACCAGCTGAGCAACCAGCTTTTACAAATGTGGTTTTTTACCTTGACCTCAAGCTGTTAGGAAAAGGACTAGTCCCACACATACTTGTTCCCAGAGTGGGTATTTTTCTGTATTCTCTTTGCTTTCTCCATCATTTACATGATCTTTTAAAAAATTTTTTTTAAGGAGAAAGCTTCAGGATTTTTTAAAAATCTTCTTAGTTATTAAGTGTATGAAACCTCATTCCTAAAGCAGCACTGAATTTACAGAAACATAGATGAACTCCATCAACCAGTGGGAGAAAAAAATGGCTAGGAAAACATAAAAATCATTGAGTAAGGCTTCTGTAACTTTCTTTAAATGCATTAAATGCTTCAGATTATTTTGATTGTTGGTAGAAAGATACAAGAGGTTTTTTGTTGTCATATGTGTGTTTTAGCATTTTGATGGAACCCTCTGCTGTGATGTCTGGTGTATAGTGGATTGTTACTGCAGCTGTGCTGAAAGTAGACTGGAGTGGAAGCATCAGACAGCACTCACTCAGGTACAGCCCTCTGGCTCACAGCCACTTGAAACACACAAAATTAGGAGAAAAAACAAGGCTGATCCTTCTCTAGGTGAGGATTCCATTCCCCAGTCTCTTAATGAGGATAAGTAGTGAAGTGTTCACTGGTTTTGACTTGTGAAACAAAGACTGAAGCCCTACTGAAGAAAAGTCCCATGATTATTGCTCTGCTATGCTGGCATCATGCCCTTCTTTTTATTTTCTTCCCAGTGTTTTTATTTCTTATCTTCTTGCAGATACTCAACAGTTCAAGAACACTGGAGCATGCTCAGAGCAGGTTTCAGAGGCTACAGATGAGTGAGAGCAGAAAAATCTCCCACGGAAATCATGGGGTTAGAAAGGGTGAGGACTGTGGCATGGATTTATGATTTTGAAAAGCACAGGATAATCTGATTTTCATGGTGTATAGCCCTACCTTTAAATTCATTAAATTCAAAGGGTGTTTTCTGGCCATTAGGGCTTCATTGTTGTTTACTATTGAATCATTAGAATGATTTCTAGGATCATTTGTCCCAAAATTGCCAACTCCAAAACAGATCTTTGACATAATTTGGATGTTGGAACAAGTCAGAGGTCATTTCCAGCAGACTGTTTGCTTGTAGCCACCACATATTGGCAAGGAAGGGGATTTCATAGTATGGACACAAACTCTGCTTCCAGGAGATCTTGGTCCTCAAGAATGGTCCAAGATGTAGCTGCTGAGAGTAGAAACTTATGTCCAACCTATGTGATCACCCAATATCTTTGCTCTACTGATTATTTAAAACAGTACTGAATTAACTTCAATTGAGGTTTACCCATCTGCATGTCTACCCAAACATACCAAAACTCTCCAGAAACTCACTTATGTTCCTAGGTAATCTTCCTCAGAACCAAGCTTTCATAGCCTCCATCAGTTTCTTTCAGAATTTCCTCCTGAAGCAGAGAACAGGCTGATAGAGGTAGAGGAGGGCTTCTGAGCAGACCTTTGACAAAGCAGCACAGGGCTGCTTGCTCTTGATTTTCATTGGGAAACTTGATCCTGGCTCTGAGGAAGTTCACCTCCTCAGCTGCATGCTCCTGATTTCAATTTTTCCCTTCTAGCTGGTTTGAAATGAGAAGTCCTTGATAGCAACTCATCCCGGTGACTGTTTTTCGTTTTGTTTTGAAATTTGCCCTGAATTATCTCTTTTTTTTCTTTTTTAATTACATTTTCCAGGAGTTTAGCAGAGGATATACAATCTGGGAACACGATTTTTTTTTCCCCAGAAGTTTTGTTTTCAAGGCAAAAACCCACAACTGTAAGAACCCTGTCTTTTTGTTGGTGGTGGAGGGGTTTTTTTCATTCTCCAAAATGGGAGGACAGCCAGTCCTTAAATCAGAAAATCACCAGTATTCAATATGGTGTCATTTTGCATTCACTTGGAATTTACTACTCTCCAATGGCTTATTCTTCAAAGAGGCAACAGAAGAAATAACTCAATAAGTGATCTACTCAATGCTGGCTTATAGCTAAAATCTATAGATCCTCCCTGGAGACTAATCTGTTTTGTGTCAATTTCTGAATGAAAAAAAATAACCCTAACACTTTCTTTGTGACCTCCTTTCATTAGGAAAGGAAATCATTGTTTCTCATTGCATCAGATTCCCATTTTATTTATGGCAGTCTTGCCCATTTGAAGGTGCCAAATAATCTTCTGAAGCAAACTTGGAGAAAATTTCATTAAACTTTTTTTTTTCTAGTTGGATAGGAAGGTAATTGCACAAGGCATATTTGTCAGATTATGTAAAAAGAGGACCTTTTATTCACTTGAGCAGTGTGTCCACAGACCAGTGCACTATTGCTTTGGCTCTTACACAGTTTAAGGACAAAATCACAAAGCAAGTGCCTACAGCACATTTTTTGGGCATCAAAGCTCAGGTCTGACAATACATGTCTAGTTCCAAATCACATCTCTTTACTCACTGTACTCCAGCCCTGAACTGTGACAGGACAGGCTGGAAAATAATTTGTGCCACTCCAAATGCTTCTGATTTACTGTGGTCTGCCAGAAAACTGACAAGACAAGTAAAAGATAAAGAATGGTAACTTAGCTAGCACAGGCATCATTGCTGTCTTTGAAGAGATGTCTGCCAAACTATTTCCACTGAAAAACAAAATCCCAATATATAAGTGCTTCACTTTTTTGTAGGGTGAAGGAGCCCGCACAACAAACCTTGGAGAACAGAGTCTCATGGCATGCAGACAAGATGAAGAAGTTACAGAAAGATGAGTCCAGGTGTGGTGCAGATAGACATGCAGCCAAAGTTCATCTCAAGCTGGAAAAAGAACTGCAAGTTCTAACTCTCCATTTCTACCTCTAGGCATTCATCTTTCAGTAGGGTAACTCGAAGAGAGCTTTGTTATTCACCACATCTCTGATGAGATCAGAAGAGCCATCCAATTCCTCTGGGAAAATGAAAGTGAGGAATCCTGGAAAGACCCTTTCAAAGAAATGCAATATAATGCCTTCCCCCTTTGTTTTCCAAACTGACTTTTTTTTTTTTTAATTGCTTTGTAAATGGCATAATGCTTTAAGGAGTAGTAGACTTAGAATCAACATCATTTTTAGGAGTTCTTAGGTCCATTATGGAGTTTGAGGTATGGATGAGATAAAGGGAGATTATAAATTCCACCCCTGTTAATTAGGAAGATGGACATTTGTGTCAGTTTCTTTTTTTATTCAAGGAAGAATTTGCTTATCTCAAGCATCCTATTGCCTGGGCTCCTTCTCTTCCATGAATTCTTCTCTCAAACTCTTTCTTTTTCAAGTTTGTTTCAAAAGTCATGTTCCACATCACAAAAGAAAGGCTAAATCTGTAAAAAAATGTCTATGAGAGACATTTTTTCTTGACACTAACATGAACCTAGGACAGAGCCATGTTTCCACCTCTGCTGACTGGGCCACATCAAAGGTTTTGACTTTGTTTCTGTGTCCCAACTGGCAGATTTATTAATGTAAGCAGGAATGCTTTTTATTTCCTGCTTCAAAAGGTCTAGTGCTAAGGTATAAAGGGAGCAAACAAGCAACAGAGTATTTCCTACATACAGTGAAAATGCTGCTTCAGACTCAAAGCAGCATCAATACAGACTCCAGGTCATTCTTTTAGTGCTTCTTAGTTTGGATCCTTTGGATTGTCTGCTCTTTTTACGCTCTCGGCATTTTTGCTGGAAATACAGCACACAAATTACACACAAATACAGCAGCCTGATGGGGCCAGTGAAACCCATCAGGTTTCACTGGCTCCATCAGGTTTCACTGAGTGGTTTCACTGGCCCCATAAGACTGCTGTATTTGTGAGTAAGCTACTACCTAGTGAGATGGAGTAATGCAAAATGAGTTTAAAGAGTGTGTTTACCCTCCCTGCATCAGGAAGGGAAGGAAGGGCAGGAAGATGTACCAGGCATAAAGACTTCTTATAATTTCTTTTCTCAAATAGCCATAGAATCACAGTTTTCAAATAAAAATCGCATTAGTATTGAAATCATCACATACCTATTCATTTTTGATGATCTGTTAATTCATATAATATAGTCTGACCTCTTCCTTATTAACTAAATTTTTCATTTCATATTCTGTAATGTTTCTCAGCCAGCACTTAATGAATCAGCCACAGATTATGATGTCAGTCACATTCTTGTGTCCAGAAAGCTTCACAGGTGATGTAAAAAATACATTCAAGTCCTAGAAAGAATTAATTGATTTTAAATAACATCCCACCATTTGACAGGAGAAGCTTGAATAAGGGATCTTTCCAGTGAACACATGTGAAGCTCAGGAAGTAAGTCAGAGGCAAAGTAAGTGAGAAGCAATTTTATGAATCCTAATTGTATGAGGCCCAAACTCCAAAGGATCTTTCCATTCCTGGACCATACTACAGTGCTGTGGTTTCTGTTCTACCACGTTACACCCATTTTTTAGAGACCCTCCTGGCTTCCAGGGATCAGTATTTAGGCAAGCTATTCCTTCAGATTAAAGAAGTGTGTTTTATGAACTCTACCTTTCATTGAACTGCCTGTGATATCTGCAGCTGCTGGATTCGTCTTTGAATTCCAGCAAGCAAGACCATGAGGAAGACAGGAGACTTGAGAAGTTATTCTGTTCACATTTGGGTTTCTGTGAAGGAAAAAAATACAGTTCTTTGATCTCTGTATGATTCTTCATATACTCTGTCCTTGTCTTGTCATATTTAAGTGTTTCAAAATCACTTCTCACATAAGATAATCTAAATTTATCTTCTGTAAGCATCTCCTTCTCTCCTTTGTTTGAAAAGGGCTGATGAAACCACAAAGAATGAGCTTAGCCCAGATGCTTTTTTATCAGGTTGTTAAAATGAAGTGAAATCCATCCTTCTTGTTCAAATATATCCGTATTCTCTTAATCCAGGTTTCTGCCCCTTTCCTCCTTTTTACAGAGTCCACCTCCTGAGCCATTAAAAGACAATTTAATTAATGATACTCATTGTTAGTGCTTAGTCTAGCGTTGCAATGGGAGGAATTTTGTGCAAGAGTTGAAGGAGAAATAGGTTTATGTAAGTGTTTTATCTACTGTTGATTTTACTTAGCAACTGGTGGGGCTGTGCTTAGTGGAGATGTTGCATAATTGAACTTGTTCCTAAGACTGTAGAACTTATGGATGTGCCTCTGCATCCAAGTTGTCCAGCAGAGTGATGGTGACCTTCCCCTGTCCTTTTATGTTGCAATGTAACTTGATAAGAGACAGGACTTGGTGCACTGGCTTGTTTAAGAGCTCAATTAAATCATTATCCAGTCTGTAATTGACTGAGGACAATGATGGGAAACAGTGAAAGAAATAAATCCATCATCCAAGAATTTACTGTTTGGGAATCTTCCACTAGGAAGGAATTTTTGACACCCTGTCTGTCAGACACATGGTGGCATTGCATGTTAAATGTTCTGTGCTGCCTTCTCACCTCAGCTCCTCTCCTTGGCAGTGATGGGGAGGTACACAGGATGGACGTGTCAGAAAGAAGTTCCCAGGCTCTGTTGCTCCACAAAGATATTTTGCCAGCTTCCTGAAAAGCAGTGCTAGAGAGAGGCACAACAGAAAGCTCTGTACTAACCAAGAAGTTTCTCTGTTTCCAACTTCGTATAACTCTGGAGCCATGAGCACCTCTGAATTTTCTGGATGGTCTCCCTTATTGATTATTGCTACTTGACAAAATGGGAAGTGTGCCTGCTCCTGATTAGGTGAGGAATGTGTGCCTGTGATGGGCAGGGATCTGTCACAGATGTCCACAGAGATCACCTTGGGCACATTCTCAACAGGTGTGAACACTCCAGCTCCAAGTCAAATTTTTAAATACATTCCAGCTACTAAGATGGAGTGCAGGATCACTGACTAGAAATAAAGATGCAAAGGCAGGAGAGAATGTGAAAACAGAGTATTACAAATTCCAAAAGCAATGGTAGGATCCTTCCCACTATTTGCCAGCATGGACACTGGTTAGAGTTTGATCTAATGGACATTAATATTGGTAGCTATCTTTCCTGTGCCTTGAATTACATTGTTTCTGAGCAGAATATAAGATAAAAAATCCTGTTCCAGGTAATGTGCACCCTTAGAGTGCCATTCTCCAAAGCAGTTGTCTTGACAGTAAAGCTGCACAAAGAAACTGCTCCTTTGGGCCATAAACAGGGCATAAATGGACAACAGATTGGCAGCAGATGTACAGACCTGTGTAAAGCCAGTATCAGTGTGATGTTTCATTGCATCTTTTTTCTGATGATTGCATTAGTTGGCATTTTAGGATGATGGAATGTACATTTCTCAGCAGCAGAGCTGTTTTCTTCAGAGCAATTTTCCCATCTGTGTCTCTGCCAGCCCAGCGAGCAATTCAAACAGAGCAAGATAAGTTTGCTGAATGAATGTGTTCCTCATCAGCCCCACAAGTTTCAAGAGGATGCAGTAAATATGCTTTAATTGTATATTATGTTACAATTATTGCAGTAAACCCATTTAGACCATATACAGTATTGCTGTGCTGAAAGCCTTCAGCCTGTGTTTGCCCAATGTCAGTGGCAGCAAACTGTATTTCATTAACTTCTAACACGCAGCACATTTGCTCACTGTTTTGACTGTGCTGTTTGCTCCTGCCTTGTTCACTCACTTGCTGTAATCTCTGTGGTCAAAATGGCAATGACACCCAAACTTCACAGTTTTGTCCTTTGTTACTGGCAGTAGCACAGCAGGAACATCATTAGAGTATCTGCTGAGAAAAAGCAAATTTCTTTGGGATCATTCTCTTCCAAGTGTTAAGGAAAATACATTTAGGGAATGGACACTTTACTCAGTGAATGACTCCCACTGCAGTTCAGGGGGTTGCTGAGCCAGAGATGTAAATCCAAAGCAGTACATGACACAGCTGCATTGCCACCCATAAGCAAGCAGGGCTTTCACACTGAGCTTAGCAAATAGAGGTAGGCAGGAGAAAAAGACCAGATGTATGGCTCCTCCAAATTCCCTATTTCACCCTGTATGTCACCATTCTTACCAATCCCAAATACTGAACTTTGTGACCTGCTGGTCATACTGACCACCTTACTGACCATGAGTTGATGGTTCAGAAAAAAATCAAGACAGTACTACCTTCCCCTCTGCTTTGAAGCATTTTTGGAATAATAATAATAATAATAGCACTTCTGCTCAAATGCCTAATCTTATACATTGGCTGGTAGCCAAAAAAGGGGCTTCTTTAAGTGCCTGTCTTAACCCCACAGTAATTCCTATGGGCAGTGTGGATGTCCCTTCTGACTCTGTGTCATCTCAAGCAAGGTGACACTCTAGGTGAGCCAAAACCAAGGCCAGCTGAGGTGCATGCCTACAGAGGCAGTGAAGTGGAGTCAGCTTTGCTCTTAACAATGTGCAATTTCTCACAGCCTTTTTCCAGTTTTGTCTAAAGCATGGCTTTACATCCATAAAATGTGAGCATGAGTGGCTCAATTATATATAAACCAGATGGCGTATATTTTTACAGTCTAAAATTATACCGCTCCCCAAAAGAGCCTGAGAAATGGAAAGAAATAGATTGTGAGGAGCTGTACTAGTAATTCATTTGTCACTAAAAATAAAATAGAAATTAGAGACCAGGAATGCTATTACGTTTGAAATGAAGTAGAGAATTTTTGCCAAAGCTTTCACTGTGGATTTGCTTATTTTCTTGTCATTCCTATGCCTCAATTGAGTTTCCAGAGCATCACTGATGTAATTTTTTATTGAAGATGTGCCAACTAGCTCTACAGTCATTGGGACAGTGGGGAATTCTGAGCGTTCACCAGCAGCCCAGAGTCTAAACACTCTTGTTTTCTGTGTGTGTGTTCGCCTGATAAATTCAAAGCAGACACAGTCTGTCTGATTTTCCCAAGCAGGCCTCTATATATGAGAACCAGAAAGCAAAATGAACCCTAAGCAGGGAGCAGACCTTGTCTGGAGAACGTTCATATGCCTCCAGATTAGAGACTTGTTTATCTAGGTTAGTTTTTTTTTTGGTTGGAACGGCTGTCTGATGTGGAACTTGCCCCTCCTACAGCAGAGATCATGCCATGATAGGGAATAAAACCAAACAAAAGCAAATGATTAAGTAGAGAAAGAAAATTCCTTGTAAACCAGGGTAAGGAATAAATGCGAGTTAAGTTCAAAGCTCTGTAAAGTGATTTGAATAAACTACAATTTGGTTAAACATGTTTGTTGGTTCTACAGAGAGTTCAGCTCAGCTAACTGATAGGTTTGTGTGATACCATGGATAGCTTTCAACATTGCATTTAAGGTATTTGTTTACTCAAAGAAGCCATACCCTTCTGTTCTCTCACAGGTTTTATTTCACCTTCATTCACAGAATGATCCTGCTGGTGATCCCTTTCAGCCTGATCTTTTTCAGCAGCATTATACTATCAAAAATCTAACTAAATTCAGAATTTAGACATAAGGAAGTTGTATATTTTTTTAAATCCAGTCATGAAAAATAAAAGAAAATCTGCTCCCAACCACAGAAAATGAAAAGATGGGGAAAATTAAGAGGTCAAAGATTGCCTATCAGATGCCATGAGACACCAAGTGTTGCAGAACACCTCCAGCGTGTCTGTGCTTGATCTCTTCCTAGAAAGTAGGACACCAGACACTGCACCATGAATGCCCTCACCCAAAGCAGCTTAGCTGGAATGTCACCTCTGAGGGGAGGATGAGAAAAAGTGAACAGGGATGAGTACAGTTTACTTGGGCCTCTCCAAAGAACAGGCAGAGAAGCTGAAGGTGAATAAAAAAGATGAGTTCTTCTCTGTGCATGTGGTAGGGCAAAAATGCTTCCATCTGAATGCTTCTAAGGAATTTGAAAAATCTCATTTCAAATCATGGAGGTGACAGGACTTTTCCCACTTCCTTGAAAATCAGTATAATTTAATTCCTTGAAGCATCTTGAGGCTTGTAAGGAGTATGTAGTAAGTATTAGTAATTATAATAATGCTAGACTTATGTAAATTTTAACCTTTCAGTCAGTATTTTTCAAAGACTTTTTTCTTCTTCTGCAGAGTGACATCTTTAGAAAATTTAATGAAGTAAGATAAAATAATTTGGTTTAGAGTTTTGGATCAATCTAGAACTTCTGAAAGGACAGTTATGGGCCAAATTTGGCAGTCCATGTATGAGGAAAACTCCTATAGATTCAAAGAACCTTAGGATAAAGAGATGAGCAGTGCTGGTTTAAGTTTTCTTTAGCATCAGGAAGTTCACTTGGACAGTGTCTATGACTGAGTCTGTTTTCTTTCTGTGAATGTTTGCTGCACTGAGGTTTCATTCAGAGAAATATTCATGAAAATAAGGCATGAGAGATATTTGCTGGTGTGTATGTGGGGACGTGCCTGTGTGTGCTTGGAATGTTTACACTGGCAGCTTTGACACAGGCACCGTGGAGGTGTGGGGCAGATAAGAGGAAATCCACCTTGGGAACACATGCAGCGATGTGGGGCTCTGTGCCTGAGCCAGCAGCGGCTGGAGGTTTTTGTCTGCACAGCAGTAGTTGGGAAAACTTTCCAGATCCTGGATTAAAAACACATTTTTCAAGACTGGGTGGTGATGAGACGCTGATATTTGCAAACTTATCATCACCCTTCCAAAACTTGGTTCCCATGGGAAGGGAATGCTGCAGGCTGCAGGAAGGGGCACACAGCACATCTGTCAGCTCTAACCTGGGAAGCAGAGCCCATGGTGAGCTCCTGGTGCTAACCCAAGCATCATTAGCTAACTCAGGCTCTTTATTCTCCTGGTAAGTCTTCCTAGCACTGCTACTGCCGAGCGATTTTCAGGGATTCTCTAGAGCAAAAAGATGTTACTTCAAGCTTTCAATTGGAAGAACAGGTTCATAAAAATTAAAAGGATTATTAATAAAGAAAAACAGCTAATTTTTTTTTCTAACTGCAATACAAAATGAGCCTTGAACCACCTCTGCTACAAGGAAGTTGATGCAAAATCTCTGAGTTTTCCCTCTCGGGATTCCCTTGAGGGTTTGCCCGTGTTTTACCCAGAGAAGACTGTTTTTTCCCCACAGTCTCCATGGAAAAGCCTGTGCTGCCTAAGCATAAACCTGGCAGATTTCCCAGGAATCCTCCAGAGTAAATGCCAAGCAGAACAGCTCTACCTTTACTCTGAGCCCACAAACCCTGAGCCCTGTGCCTGCACATGGCTCTGCTCCCAGCTGGAGCAGCATGGGAGCAGCTGGGTGAGAGCTCTGGGCTGTGCACAACACGGGCAACACTTCCTCCCATTGACAGAAAAGTTTCAGTATCAAGTGACACCAATTAAAATTGCTTTATTAAAGACTCTAATTCAACGAAGTTTATAAGAGTTTTCTCAAATTTTTGGTAGCTGGACTGTGCCCTGCATACATATCCCAAACAAACTGTACTGCCTTATTTCTCACATATTATATATTTCATTGTTATGTTTCTGAAAAATTTGTCTCCAGGGCACAACAACCATTTTATTCTGAGTCTCAGCAGCTATAAGATGATTTCAGGGACTCTTGTTCACAGAGTAAAACCAACAACCTTGGTGAATTGACAATGAACAATGTGTGTGTACATGTGCAACCAGTATATTTGCATAAACCTGCAGCTTGTGGGTTGTTTCTATTAGACCCCCTTTTCCACACTCAACAGCAGGGCACAATTCTTCATCAAAAATGCAATTTTTGAAAGCATGCTCTAAAAGAAACAGATTGCAAACGTAATTAATCAGACTAATTCACTAAGAACACATTTTCTTGTCTCCTTGAATATTTATTTCTTACATCTAATTGAGGATATCTTTCTAAAGAACTCACCAGAAAACAGACACATTATATAAAAAAGATAATTCTCTTGGGCTTTCAATTGTTGTTTTGTAATAATTGTATTGTATTACTTTTTTAATGTTGATGCCTTGGAAGCCAAGACCCTGTTCTTTCTGTACAGCCCAATACAGCTAATACTGGATATGGCCCCCTCTTGGTCTCATTCTTCCAAATATGTACCTATCACAGGCATGGAGACTCAGTTCAATATTTTTTCCAATGCTAGACTCCAGATTTCCTCTTTCTCAGTGGCTGTGAAGTAGCAATCCATCAGCTTCCACAGGCTCCTTTTACACAGGGTGCAGCCCCTGCACAGGGATTTCCTACAGCAGTTCCTTCTATTCTTCCTACTCTGTCACAGCCCCAGTTTAACTCAGATTTTCCTTCACTGTTCTAATTTCTCTTTTGGAGATCTTGATGTTGTCTGTATCATAGGTTAGGAGTTAATATCTAATTTTACTCAGTCTCTTCCACTCCTACACATATCTTTAGACAAACACCCACCTTACTTGCTTTTAATTTTCTCCTGCCTTTCACACTTAGTGAAACAGATGCAATTTGGAATCTCTCATCTGTGTTGTTTCCTTAGCTGGTATAATGGCACAGCTTTGAGGTAGGAAGCTCACTCTGTATTGAATAATTCTGCCTGATGTTGAGGAATCTGTGTGTATTTGAGATGAATCTGACTTGGACTTCATCAGTCTTTTCTTGAATGTAGAAGGATTCAAAGTGGAGATGAAGAAGGAAAGCAGGGCCAGGAATATAATCCACCACAGCAGGTGGGATTACAAAACTTGGTCCTGTTCCTAGTTTTCTATCCATGTGGTAATTACCTCACCCAGTCCCCTGTTCCTGGTGCTGTATTCTCTCCTTGGTCTCCTGCAAGAACTTCATGTTCACTTCTTTCTCCATTTCTCACACCACTGCTCTTTCTCTGTTTTTCTCTGGATGTTTTGATTGTTGATTTAATATGTCTTAATCCAAAAGTTACTCTAAGTTTGGCCCAAATCCTCCACCCATGTAAGTAAGATATATATGAAAGATATATATGTTTATTCCCACAGTTATTCACCTTAAACTCAGGACAAATACATCTAAAATCCTGAGGAAATTGAATGTCCTAATCTGTTCACTGGATTTAAAATTCTTGGAGAATATCACAATCTAAAAATTCTGATTATTTATTTGCCTTTTTGTCCACTTTGCTTTGGGCTCCTATCAGTTCTGCTGGTGAAGGCCAAACTTTTAGCTGCCCATTTACAACATGTATGGAATGCCTTTAGCTTGAATTCTTAGCAGTGGTTTCAGCCTTTTTAGATCCTTAAAAATATCCTTTCTTTTTCAATGCTCTGTAATATTCTTTGCTTATATTGATGGAGTTGTCATAGTCATTGCATTATCCCCGCATGCTGCAGCTGGAAAAAATTGACTGTATTAGTCAAAATGAAAAAAAAATTATGTTAATATTCTTACATGAGGTCTTTTCCAAAAAAAGTCAGATTTTATTTTAGCTTTTATGATTTTTAATACCTAAAACTTTTAAAGGAACTGATAATGGTTTTCTGCAACACTTCATAAAGTTCACACAAAATTAATAGTTAGATATTGTGTACTTCTGTGTGTCCCACATTTACCCTTTAGTTTAGATAGAAGTTTTAGTTTTGGAAGTAGTCAATGATTATAGCAATACACATGTATTTCAGGCAAACAAGATAACTATGACATATTTCTAATCCTGAAAAAAGGTTCTACTCTCACTGTCACTAATGGTGGAACTTTGACCACCATATATGTTTTAATATATTTATTCAGATATGTGCATAAGGGTGGCAACTGGCAGAAGAAGTGTAGGGAATTACCTCGATTTTAAGCTATTTGTAACTAAGACATTCAGACATTTGCTATTAAAGTTGTTTTATTTTATTCTTTTTACTTCTTGTGAAGCTGTCATTTCTTGTCTGGATATCTTAGGACAGACTGCAGTATAAATGCATAATAATAATAATAATAGTAATAATGATAATAATCATAACAATAATAACAATAATAATTTTTTCAGTGCCTGATGAAGCTTTTGTTAGTTTACAAATTATGTGAGACCTTTAATCAGATGCCCTAACAAATGAAGCCCATTATGTTATTTAAAGACGTGCTGCCTTGCTTCTGCAAATATAAACATTGGCTTGTTTTTTCTCTCAAAGCCATTAAGCTGTCATATGTGTTTTCTGCCTTTCTGTGCTGCTTGTCAAGCTTTTTGTGTATCTATATCTTGGAGAGCAGTGACAATGAGAATGGAAGCACAGGAAAGAGGCCAGGCAGTTTAACGAGGCCTGAGTAACTTATGCCTCACCAAGGGGATCCCAGGCACTTCCATCCAAGTTTGTCCTTCCCCTGCCTGCCCCAAGGCCAGGAAACAGTCTGAGCACACTTTGTTGTGAGCACATCCTCAAGGCAAGAATAGGCCAAAAGGTGGCATAGGTGGGGCAAGAAGTAGATATATCTATATACTCATATGCTTGCCCCTTGCAAATGGGGATTGGAGGTATTCATAAATTGAAAGGGGTCACATCTTAGCAATTCTCATCCTCCTCACACCTGAAGAGTAGTTCTGGGGTTGAACTTTTCACTACACACAAGATTTCTTCTGGAGGGAAGGAGTTAGTTTACTCAAAAATGAAGTAATGTGTGTTTAGTGTAGGTGGTGAGGATGCCAAGACCTAAGATAGAAACAGTCAGATAAAATATTTGACAGAAATAGACACACCCTGTGAACCATGTGTTTTCTATCTTTGTTGGTGCTGTGGTTTAGCTGTGGAGATATTCTTCCAATACAAAAGATCTGCTTCAAACCTGTCAGTGGTAAACTTTCAGTTGAATCCATTGATCGCTGGGTTTGGACCCAGGCACTGGGCTGTAGCTGGAGCTTAATTTCCAGATTAAGAAACACAAATCACAGTCTGGCTACTTGTGTGATTCACTCAGTCAAGGAATCATTAAAAATGGCTTGCAGAATAGTTCAGTCCCTGGACCTGAAGTTATAGACATAAAATGTCTGGACAGATAGATAAAATACTCATTGAAATGCATTAAAACCACACAAAAGTAAGGTGTTTTTTTTTTTTTAGCATGCTGTGCCACATAAAATCCCTGTATGTAATCACTATTATAGCTCTAGTAATGTGGTTTATTTTGCCACCTGAAGCCTTGTGTCAAGATGCTGCAGTGAGGCACATCACAGAACTACATCTGCTTATTCTGTATGTTAAATAAATGGTCTTTCAGCTCCAGGGTCTTTGATGCCTGTAATTATATTTGATAGCAGTGAATAATCTTTTTTATTATTAATAAGTTTTCAATTGGAGAGGCACCACAGACTCTGCACTTGAGTTTCCTGACCTTGTAGTTTGTGGACAACTGAATCCTGTATTTTACTGACTGTAAGGAAGGGTCCTTGATGTCCTTTTTCTGATTTAAGGAGCATAAAAAAACCATTGCTCCTTGAAACACTGTATTGTTTAGAGACACCTTTATCTGCCTTTGTGAGCCAACTAGTCTGTTGGTGATGTTTCTTGGTTTGTTTTATTTTTTAATTGGGGTTTTTTTTAAATGTTCATTAAGATTTCATTTAGAAAAGGAAGGGAGAGCTGCTAAGAAAGGTTTGCACTGATAGGACCTGGTTGATGTGGCATTGAAGCCAGCTGTAGCAGCAATGTTAACTCCCACCTCCAGACCCTTATGCTTGTTGGTCAGGCATGTCAGCTCCTCCAGTAATATTGTCTTTTCTTATTTTAAAAAATTTAATGTACTGGCAAGGTATTGGTACCACAATTAGAAAGACATCTATCCAAGAATTTTCAAAATTACTGGTTAGGCTGAGATCCTCATGTCTGGGAAACTCAGAGTGAGACACCTCAAGGTTTCAAGCCAGCTCGACACTAGCACAGTGCATGTGTCAGCCAATATCATCAGTGCTATAAAAGTTTTTCTGTAAACCTCTGCCCACTTTGAAGCTAATACAGGCACAATTTTTCAGAGGTAAGTAAATCTATATTCCACTGTTAGTCAGTAAACTGGCAAAGGCAAAACACCATCTGAGATGTGAGTTTCTAAACTTCAAAGAAAATCTTGAACCTCTTAACGTGGCCAATGCAAAAATCGAACTCATAACTGATAACAGTCACATTCCACTTTTGTACTACCATGCAACTTCCACAGTATATAGCCACTATATAATAATTCAAATATTTATTAGTTCAGAAGTTCAGCCTTTAATCCAGTTTAAATCACAGAAGAGGTGCTGAGCACTCAGTTCTTCCATTCGTGGAACATACTGTTTCTGTGCCTCGTGGGAAGCCTGTAAAATAACAGCTGCATTTGTGAAAAGAGCACAAATAATATCACTGGGACTTGTTGAATTCCATGATCAAAGTTTTCTGCACTTTATCATTAAGGAGACTATAGCTGTGGGTTAGATAAATGGGATAAGAATTACTTTGACCATTTTATGTTCAGTAAAGCTAGACATCCAGCTCTTCCAAAGGTACCTGCAGATTTTACATGCCTCAGCTTTTATTTGCTCAGTTTGGGGTACCTTATGTTGAAAAGTGGTATCAGGTGAGAAATGCAGCTGAATGAGAGCTGATAGCCCTGAGCAGCTGGGGCATGGAGTCAGCCTCAGGGGTCTGCACTCCGTCAGCACAGCCTGGTGAGCTTTGGAGTCATACACTGTGGGACTCTTCCTAGGTGGGTGCCCAACAGGCAGACCTGGTGGTCTGTGGGATTCCCTACAACCACTGGCCTTTGGATCCAGTACGAAGCATTGCTTTTCCACATAAATCCCACCACCCCACTGTGCACAGATGCGTGGGGCTGTCTTAGAGCAGCTGCAGCCTCTCCACATATGAGCTGTGCAGGTGGTGTAGCCAAAGCTATTTGTTTCCCAAATGTCATGGCTACTCCCTTCCAGGAACTGCAGAACAATTCTTAAATCTTTGACATAATGAAGTGGTAAACACCATCGTCAAACCTCATGAATATTCACATCAGAATAATTCAACTGAAGTCCCAAGGGAGCAGAGAGCCAATTGAAGGCTCATATATACAGTTGTCTGGTTAAATGATGGCTCTGAACAATAATTCACCATCCAAATGACTCAACATGACATTTAAATAATTGCTTCTGATTGCAACATGCACCAAAGATTTAGTTATTGATTCTTTAGCTTTCCTGTCATCGTTGGCTAAATATTATAGGAAGCTGTCAAAACAGATTTCATAGAGTGTGTCAGTGCATATGTAGGTGTAAAAGAGCTCAATTTTTGGCTTCCTTCAATAAGACAGACTAAAAATATTTTTGCAAAAAAAGTGCAATTTGGATTGCTGCTGAATGCATGAAATTACTAAAAACCAATTTGTTACAACTTTAATTAGGCTTGCATGATTTTTCTCATATATTGACTGTTCTCAATACTGACTGTTTTTGTTTAATTAGTCAGTATATCCTAGTCTGCCAAAGATACTGGATTAGGGTATGATCTGGTCATTAATGAAGTTGAGATTGACATCATCAAAGAACACTTCTATTCAATTTTTAATTAAAGATTAAAAAGACCCTCCTCCCTTGTAGTGACTGCATTTATTTTTGTTTTCCAATACATGGTACAATAGTAATACATAATTTGTGAACATGCAAATAACATTCTGGGAAGCATCTACATTTAAAGGCACAGAACATGCACATTTCCCTGTGCAATATTCATGCAAATTAATTCAGTGAAAAATTCAGTGCACATTGCAACACGTATCTTACCTTCAGGCAGAATTATGCTGCTGCTATATCTTTTTTTTTTCCCATTTCTTCTAACAACCTGGATTTTTTTTTCATTTTCTATCTCGGTTGTAGGAAGACAGAATTCATTCAAAAAAAAAGAGCTAGTAACTCAGTCTCTTTTGTTGCCTTCTCTTTAAGGATATTTTTTGGAAAAGCTCTCAGAAGGGGCACCAAAAAATTGTGGAATGATTTTTCCCTTGGAATTTTTCTACAGCACTACTACTTCTCTACAGTACTATAGAGAGTACCTTCCCACCCTCTGAAGAAAGCCTAGATGACTTAGAGCAGCCACATTAACTTCCAGAAAGCAATAGTGAAGTGCTATGGATGTCACTACTTAAACACCTCCATTTCATGGTGGTGTGTGTGGTTTTCTGTCATCTGAGTGGTCCAACATACTTGTAAGTAAACCAGAAAAAAAACAAACAAACAAACAAACAAAAAAAAACCAAAAAAATCCCTCCAAAAAAACCCCACTCAAAACAGTGTAGAAAGATAAGAGTTTAAGAAATAAAAGGAAACAAGCTAGAAATAAAGTGTTGTATTGTAAGCAAAATCTGCCTTAAATTCACCTTACATAATGTTAAATGCTGGAGGCTGAGCTGTTTGAAAAGGGTGGAGATCCCCAACATTTCAACAAATTGTTGAGTCCATTCTATCAGCTGCACTCATCAATATTGTCGTGGCTTCTACAGTCATTTTTAAAGGCATTCCACAATATTTGAAATAGTGCTGTTTAGCAAAGAGGTTTTATAAATTGTAGCATTTTGCAGAATACCATTTGGCAGGTCTGAGTTAGACATGAAAATTATAATCCTTGGTTCTGAGTAGAGTCTGGTTTAACTTTTATCACCACCACAGGTACAGATTGTACACCTGTTGCCTATCCAGTACAATTTGTTCTATCACTTTTCTTTACTTTTTAAAAGTGAGGCAACTCATTGACTCTAAACAGACAAAAGTAATGCAACTGAGATGCTATGAAAGGCTTATCATAAGCATCTCAAGGCTTGAAAGGGATGCTTTTCTCCCTTGCTTATTTTAATTTTTTTGCATCCAGGTAGATTTGAATCACTGAAGTTAAATTGTAGAGCTAAAAATACATTCTTCTTTTAAATTATGCTACAGGAGTTTTTTTTCTTTTCTACCCCTGTGTCATCAGATATACCTGGACTCTTTTTTCAGCTTTTCTCATATGACAATAATTAGATGATAACTCTATGCTAATTTCCTAGTGAAAATGGACCAGATGTCTACAATATATTAAACAAACCTTGGTTCCTTATTTTGTTTGGAGCTCACACTTCTATTGCAAATATCTATGGCAAACTGTCCTCATGGACCAATCTATCATTTTTAAGAGAGGACCAAAGAAAATAGATTAATCAAAAGGCCTGCAGTTATTGTCTCCCCTGTTAGCTCCAATTCATATATCATTAGAGAAAAAAGCCTGTCAGCACTGTGGGATGCTATCTCCTTGGAAAAAAAAAATCTTCTGCATAATAATTCATTCTTTTTTCAATCTCATAACAATACACAGTATTAAAATACTGGCTTTCCTAATGTTTCTATCAAAGAAAGCCAAGTCAAACAATACAATACAGCACTTTCAGACATCACAAATATTTTGTGTAAGCAAGGCTGCAGCACTTGCATGCAGTGCTGATAGTTTCATACAGCACTGTTCATTTTTATGTAATGTCAGAACAAGCACGATATAGACTATACTATAGATACCCCAAGGGCTTTGATAAAGTGCAACCAAAATGGTAAAATTTAGGAGGAGGAGCACAGAAAATAGCTTTTGGAGCAGCCTTGGCATTGAATTTCAATCATTTCTGCCATAAATATATTTTCACTCAACACTTGATCTAAGCCCTTTGAAGTCACTGGCAAGAGAAATGGTCTTTGTTTCACGTAGCATGTTCATTAACACAGGAGAATGCACATTTCTAAAATGAAGAAGTTTCTGGCTCTTTGTTAGAAGAACTAGGTAGGAAATGCTGTACTTTCAGCTGTGTGCAGCACACAAGCCTCCTTTCAGCTAAATCAATTTCAGTGAACCTCAGACACCAAATGAGCTGCACTCCAAGCATATCTGTGCAGGGCAACCTCTGCATCAGTAGTTCCATCCAACTTTTCAACTTATTTGGGATGAAGGTCTACACCTACACCACACAGAAATGGGATGACTACTTTCCATCTTCATGCCATTTTCTTCACAAGTAGTGAACATATTTGTCCATCATTTTACAGAGCTATTTGGGATTTCAGGTGGCTTTTTAAGCACAGGAAAATTTTGGACAACCTGTTCTATTTCATTTATGTCCCCAGTAAGGGTTTCTTGTTTTTACTGACCAGCAGAAGGTGCTTTAGCTCATCTCAAGCTTGGGTTTTACTGTGTCATTTTTCATTTTTATGACACCTGCTTTTCCTTTTGCTGACATTACTGCTGGGTTGCTTTAAACACAGTGATCTTTCACCCATGTGCCATCTCATATAGAAGGTTACCTCCTATGGCAGTGTTCACTCTCATTTTGGACATTACCAGGTTATAAACTACCATTAGCCTGCTCTCCAGCACCTGCCAGATGCTTGGCATTTCTCTGGGGAGAGGCTCAGTTTACACACAAACACATTTGTAACCAAGCTGATGCTTTTAAGTGTTAGACCAAGGGTTCTATGGAGAATTCTGGCCTCTTGACTGAACAGTTCATGCAACTCAGTATGCCAAAAAATGCTTTGGGTGTTAAAATTAGAATTTTTTCCTGTTAATAAATCTGCTCCCAGTCATCAGTAGTAGGAACTTATTTTTTTACCTGTTTTCTACTAAATAGTGCAACTTTCCAAGCTATTGGTTGCTATAAGTACTATTGGACCATTCCCTCCATTTGAAAGCATATTAGAAAGTCCAACATAGCCTCTCTAATCCTTTTTTTTTTCTCCTCAAGTGGAATTCTGCATTTCAGTAATCTAGTGAGATAGCATAGGGCTCACTCTCTTTTCAGTGTTCCTCCAAGTTCCATTGCCTTTTAGCCATTGTAGAACTGCAAGAACAAAACCCATAGAGAAAATTCTGTCTCCTCTAGCCAAGAGAGGGCAAATGTGTGATGCCAGGTGCTGCATTTGTATTTTCCTGTTGCTTTTGATTGTGTGCAGCCTTAACTCTCAACTATAACATCCAACACTTGACTGTCATTGGTCCAAACTCGGTTTTATAGAGCACCTTCCCTAAAAGGGATGCTTGCCACTGGTGGTGCACTGATTCCACAGTTCAGATGCAAATCAAATTGGTTGCTGATGCACCAGTTTAGCTGTCCATAACAAGTACTAACATCCTTCTCAAGAATCTAGGTAGCTGGCCTCTTCTTTCACTAGAAACCATCATAAGAATTCCATTGTCTTTCTTTCTTAGCTCCTGTTTCTCAAATGTTTTTGCACTGCTGGCACAATTTGGGTGTTTGAGTTTTCTCATTTATTCTGTTTTCCACAGTTGTGTTAATGGACTTTTGTACTCCCACACAGCCCAGCTTTCCTCAGTGGGTGACCTCATGATTGCTGTAGGAATCTCTGCCACCCTAAGTGCCTGACCCAGTTTGCCTTGTTTTCTGGATATATTTGTGTCCTCTGTCATCCTCAGGCACTTTTTCTAGAGTGAGATCAGTGTCTCTGTTCTCTGTGCTATAGGCAGGCAGCAATCCTCCAGCGATCTTGTCTCTAATGAGGACAACTTTTATATTTCCAGAACTGCACAAAAGCCCGTGAAGTCCTTTGTAAAACTTATTGAGATGTAGCATGAAAAGTGCTGTGAAGGGTGCTTTGAGCTCTCCTGTTGTTCTCCTGTTGAGTGATGGGGATTTTCAGACAGTCAATGAGCACATTTCAGTTGGGGGATTGGTAAAATCCAGCTGAGGATATCTTAACTCCTTAAATTATTTTCACTTGATCATTTGTGATGGTCTGTCCTTCCCCTTCAGTTTTTACAGCTGTGCAACTATCTACTATTATGTTTAGCTACAAAATTACATTCACTTCTTATTCTTTCCTTCCCATGAGGTAGTGAAACAAAAATTTTACTTTTATTTTCTTATTTTAATCCCCCCTAGGCAATCCTCTATACAGACTAGATTCTTCTTTCCAATACTCTAAAGCTTTTGTTATACTATTTTGCCTGAAGCTTTTCATTCCCATTGATCTGGATTCTTACTTTGCCCCTTTTCTAGGTACTGTTTTGCTCATCTGCCCATCACCTGCCTTTCTCTGCTGGTTGTATAGCCAATCACCTGCCAAGTGCAGATGCTGGACAACAACATGTGGTGGGTTCTTGCTTCTAAAACCAAGGTGGCTTTTTACTGCATGTTTTCTGCAGCTACCATTCTCACCACCTGCACAAACTGGCTTCCTGGAACACACCTTAAAACAAACAACTTTCCTGCACCTTCTATTTATCTCTGGAAGGCCAATGTAGGTTACTGGAAACCAGTTCTAAGCTGAACCAGCTGAAATGGGAACATGCTTGAAGTACTCAAATTTTAAGAAAAGTTCTTTAGTCTGCAACTCTTCTGTTTTAGTAATAAACACAAAGCTATATGACAACTGTTCATTATATATCCTAAATGAGCTCACGGGTTTTGTCCAGGACAAAGTGATGAAGGGTCCATATCATGGAGATGAGTCGTAATTGGCACTGTGGGTTTGTTTTCAGTCTCTGTGGGGAGGAACGGGATTGGGGGGCGGGGGC
>VWZP01004506.1:2249746-2313132 GCA_013396995.1 Dicaeum eximium | reverse complement strand
AAGCAGAATAGAAAAGCAAAGATTTAAGACATTTTCAGGCTGCTTCAGCCTTCTACTGAGAACCATCTTTTGCTCATTTTTTCATTTGTGGAAGGGATGCAAATCAGGAGTCTGAACAGTTTCTCTCAGAGAGAGCAGTGCAGAATGTGAAAGAATAACTGCAAACCTCTGCCTGCAGCCCTTCTGCTCATCACAGCCCCTCTCCCCCCAGGCTTCAACTCTGGCATTTTCCCTCTTTGAAGCAATAACAAGAACTTCACAGTTCAGATTTTGGTCAATCTGTAGCTGGAAGCATGCAAAATCCAGGGGTTTATATTTTTCTTTTAATACAAAACAATAAATTGGCTTCAATTCATTCATAACTAGCCTCAGGTTTAATCAAAAGATTCAACCCTTCTGACAAAACATGGGCTGGATACCACATCTGTAGGAAAAGCTGCAAACAGCTGAATTTTACTTTGCTTCAGGTTTCCTAGCAAACATTTCACATTGCTCCAAAGCAGGCTTTTCATGAGTTGAAGGCATCATCCTGAATAAAGGTTAAGGGGAAAGAGATTATATGACAAGCTTTGTTACCTCCTGCCATTTCTATTTCTGTTTGTATTCAAAGGCTAGGAAGAAAGGAATAAATGATATAGTAAGACCATAGGGTTTCTAAAAGGAATCCTTTTAGAAAATAATGCATTAGTTAAATAGTACTGCATCTTGCCAAAATGACATTATTATAATATCATCCCTTACAATTACTAGCACAGCTGAATCAATAATGTGGATAGTATAAAGAAAAACTGGCTACAATGGCACTATAAATTCTGCAGAAATTATTGTAGCAATTTTCTAGTGGTTTGGAATAAGCTTCCTAAACCTCTCAACCATTTCAGCAGATTGTTTGCCCCATGCAACAATTCTGTTAAAACTATCATTTGCTTGTGGCAATATTTTTTAGCTGGTAGGCACAAGCCAGGGGAATTTGCATCCCATGGAAATATAGCTATGTCAGGAAAAGGTCACTTTTGCCTGCAAATTCTATCTATTGCTTAGAGTATCCTAATAGATTTGATCTTGTTTTTCTAGTTAACTGGATCAAATCTGCATGGTGTGACAGGTCTTAACTTACAGGAATTAGCAAAGAACAACTGAAATTAAAAAGAGTAACATAATTTAACTCTAGCTGAGGAACTATTCCTTGTTTTCAACTAAGTGCTATTTCATTTACATTCTGTATGCCACAGTGAATAAAATTTGGAACATATTAAAATTAATTGCCTGAATATATTTTGTCTGTAAAGTCAGACTGACAATATAGTAATTCTTTCCAACCCTTCTTTGTGTTAATTAATGGGCCCATAGCTCAAAGAAATAGTATTTTGCTGCATTTACTTCTTCAATAGATAAACCCCAAATACAAAGTATTAAATAATACTCAGTTCAAAAAAAAAGCCATTTTTAGATCTGTAAAGAAACAGATTTTCTTTATGAGATTGTATTGGGCTGGTTCAACTAACGGCAGCACACACTGGCCAATAGCTAATTATGGACTGAAAAGAATGAGAAGATTTTCAGCTAGAGCAGAACTCCACCCAGCTCCCTGTGCTCCAGTGGAGTTGCAAATGCTCAGCACCTGTTTCACCAGGCCAACAGATGGTCACAATTTAAGGAGACCCATAGGCAACACAACTTTCATTTACTTCAGGCTCTCATGATGTTCACATTTCTGTGGTTGCATTAAATGCTTTGTGGATGAAGAAATTATGTGTTGTATGAAATAAGCAATGTATTCTTTGTTAAGAGATCAGAACACACAGATCCGTACTCTTGTCATGGGCCTAGTTAAAAATCTATTAAAACTAATAGAGAGATTTCCTGGGGCTTTAACTTGACTTGGAGCATGGTTTACAGAGAGATCCAACTTTCACATTGGTCTAGCTCAAGATGTCCCTGCTCATTGCAGAGGGGGTAGACTAGATGATATTTAAAGGTCCTTTCCAACACAAACTCTTTTATGTTTCTATGATATTGGTCCTTTTAGTCTATGGACTTTATGACACTGATCTTTTTTACTGAAATACCAGCTGCTGTCAGGGTACCAAGCTCCTTCTGCTTGGTTGTGCTCCTACAAGAACAAGCACCTCTCCTTGTTGTGCATACACCATTCAACTGATCTAACTTAAAAGCAACAGCAGTTGTTTTTTGCTTTATTTGTTTTTGTTGTTTGGGTGGTTCTTGTTGCTCATTTGTTGGGTTTTTTAATGATCAATTTCCTGATCTGCATCACGCTGCAGGTACAAAAACACTGTCCAGTAAAAGAGCAGGAATGAGTAAATAGAAAGAGCTGGGAACAGAAATCAGCTGGAAACAAAACCAACTATAATATAATCTTTCACTGTCCTTCCCAGTTTTCCAATTCAACAAATTTATTGAGAAGTACAGACTTTACTCAGTGAGGTGATTCTGTCTGCTGACATATGGCTGTCCCATTATGATATACAAATACCATATTTTCCATTTCTTTATTTCATGCAGTGAGTAATTATTTACAGTATATAATCTGAAATCTAAATCAAGGATATCTGTTGCACGATTATGTGTGGAGCTTAGATGACATAACTCTTAAAAATACAACTCCTATTTATAATTCAGCTGAACATGGGCCATCATGAATTGTCAAGGTTGAGTTCTTCTTGCTTCTTTCATGATATTTAATTGACACGACTTTTGACATTGTGGTAAAATATGCTCATATTTTGGGACGGAAACAAAAAGGACAGTGGAGCTAAAGGGTGGAGGAAAAGCCCTCCAGTGGAGCAAGTTTCAGGATTCATTTCACTCTATAAACAGTGACATTTCCGGATCAGCTGTGCAGGAATGTTAGGGCGTATTGTATATTTGGCTGTTGACATGAAAAGATTAGGCTCAACAATCATATTAAAGAATTGGCAGTGGCACAGTTCTCTGTTACCCATGGATATAAGAATATGATTGTTTCTTTTCTTACACACTTCCTCCTAAGCAATCCATCTCAACACAGCAGAAAGATTCAAACAGACCTTTTTCCCCAATAAAATACAAACACGTAGATAAACAGTACAATGTTCCACGTTGTTTGATATTGATTTGTTTTGGTACTAGTGGGAGTTCATACTTGAGAAAGAGTATTGAAAAGCTTTCTTATACTTATGGAAGTCAACAGTGTCTTCACCCCAGGCAAAGGAGTTAGATTGGTGACATGACACAATATGCAGCAGAACAGATCTCTGCTTGCTTTACAAGACATCCTGGGAGTCGCAGTCAAGATAAGGATCTAGATACTGGTGTGATCTGTCTTGGGTCAGAGACAGCAAGACACAACCCACAAAGGTCAGAAGGAGGTGGGAAGGAGGTGTCTGAGGATGTTGCTGGAAGTCTAATTCTTGTATTAGAGATTTTCTGTCATGATGTCCAACAGCTGTTGCAAAAGGGAAAAGCATTTCAGTTCCACTAATGGAGGAGGGGAAAGGACTGGTAGGTGTGAGAAGACTTGCAGAAATGTCTGAACTGAGTGAAAACATTGAACCTAAAACCCCTTCAAGGGCAAGGCATCTACATTTTCCCTTAGGGGCCAAGGAAACACCTTTGACTGATATTAGGAAAATAGGATCCACTGAAGCAGAGATTAAGATGTGTCAAGGATATCAGTGCACAGGTAATGTTCCTACAAACATAAATGTCACAGAAAGAATCAATATTTAAAATGCCTTTTTTTGTTTGTTGGATTTTTTTTATTTTTTTGAACTTTTTTTGTGCTGAAAGCTGTTCTTTACTGCTTTTAGAAATATAATTTTATAATTCTTTATAAGCTAGCAGTTGTGGACCTCTTGGCCACTATTGCTCAGACGTGAATTAAATTTCTACACTTTCACATGTGCACCAAGAAAAACACTTAGCTCCCTTTATAAAAGCAATCAAACACTTTGATTCTAGTCATAGTAAAACTAAAAAATGGTGTAGAAACCTAAGGTACTAATAAACAATAAATACTGAATCTACCAGGGATTACAACATAATTGAGGCAGCTAAAAATGCATTTTTTCAAGACTGAGATACAATATCTGCTAAGTTAATAAGAAATAAAGTCATGTTGACTTCAGTGGGCGTAGGATCAGTGTGCGTACACTGTGGATATTTGATCAATGAGTCCTCAATGGTAGAAAATGTTATAGACATAAGGAGCAAGTGAGGCACTGATCAGATGGTTTCCCTGAAAGCTTGCTGGCATCTTTGGGACCCCAACATTGCCAGCAGAGCTATTGTGATTTACAGACTGGACAACATTTCTTTTTTCTCCAGGTTTGCATTTGTCATGTGCTTGTCCATGAAAGAAGTTTTTCTCTTATTTCAAAGGTTAGGAATTGTCTCCTTCAAGATATTCCCAGACCTTTTCTCATCCTGATTAGGTTATTGGATAAGAATATTTCATAAGGACAGAGAGAGTGCTATGACCAGCTATTGTGACATTATGAATAATACAGGAGAAACAACATTTATTCTGCATTTCCTGCATAGACCTTAAATATTACTCTTGTGATAATTCTTGCAAAAATGTCTCTGCTCAGTTCTTTCTTGTATGACTTTCAAGGAGAGGCAGAAGGCTAAAATATATCTTCTGTAAGTTATGTCTAGTGCATGTAGACACAATAAAGAAGTATCTCTAACCGTATCTTATGTGTCAAGAAGGAATTTCATCCAGGAAAATGTTTACAACAAAATAAGTTTATTTATTAAAATATGCCTTCAAAGTTAATAATTTTTTT
Source organism: Dicaeum eximium (assembly GCA_013396995.1). Classification (NCBI taxonomy): domain Eukaryota; kingdom Metazoa; phylum Chordata; class Aves; order Passeriformes; family Dicaeidae; genus Dicaeum; species Dicaeum eximium. The sequence goes on along the minus strand of VWZP01004506.1, from coordinate 2,308,342 downwards.
TCTTCATCACTGGTGGTTGAAATTACTCCAATTTGCTGTACTCACTTGTACATCAATTTAGTAAAAGGGTATATTGGTTCCTGTCCTGCCTGGCCTTTTATTGAAGTAAAATTAAACAATTTCAGGATTCAATTATTAATACCTTCCATCTATAAACCATGTCTTCATCTATAAACCATATTGACATTCAGTCTAGACATCTCAAGAGGGGATTCACTTCATGAATATCAATAAACAGGTTGTAAGGAGACTGAGAATATTAAATTATTTCAAAGCGTTTGACAGTTGACAATGTTAATACAATAATTAAAAGCTCACATCCCTTAAAAAAAAAAAAAAGCTGCTCAGCATTTCTATTTAGAAAGCTGTAAAGTCCTTAGAAGGTGAAAATCAACACTGCTGTGCTGTTAGTACTGGATCTGTATGTGTTTCCAGCAACCCCCACAGTACCTTCACAAATAAGGAAATCTGTTTGCCCAAAAGATGGCTTCAAGACCTGGCTTAACCTCAGTTTATGACCAGTTTGGCATTAACTTTTTAGCCAGAAGATAGTAAAAAATAATTTGAAAATGCAAATCCTAGCCTGCATTAGAACACTGCTTTGAAAAGGAAGCAGCAGATAGCTCAAGACACAGCAGATCTGGCTCCCACTGAGAAACAGTTTGCAAAGCATTGAGTTGGAGATAAAATGGTAAAAATCCATGGTAGAGTCTTTCTGTTTCCTCAGTGCAGCTTTTCAAAGCTTCCCTGGGTAGGAATCCATCAACTCAGAGAAGTCTAATGATGAAAGACTGCAGATTTCTGTCAGGCATTTGTCTTAGCAATGACCTTCTGTGAGAAAATAGAACAATTGACCATTGGTACACAAATCATGTCAGGAACTTCTTTGAAATTGCTTCTTGAGGTGGCTGGAACCTGATATCAATACTCTATGTGTGTGAAAACAAGGAAAACAAAACAAAACAAAAGAAGCAGCATTTAGGGTTTTCAAAAATAAAAAGCGAATTCTGTAAATGTAATGCAGTCCTGTCAGTTAGCATCACACCATGTTTTAGTTTATTTTAATCAGATACCACTAGCTTAACATGGATACAGATTTACTTGTGTAATGGAATGCTGAGTTGAACACTCAGTGATTCCTTTCCCCTACTGCTTGGATTGGAGGCAGGCTAATAATTTGGTTGTAATTTTCAGATAGGAACTGGGCAATGTGCTGGTTTTGGCTGGGGTAGAGTTAATTTTCTCTATAGCAGCTGGTATGGGACTGTGTGTTGATCTGCTGGAGAGCAGGAGGGATCTGCAGAAGATTCTGAACAGGCAGAGAGGATGGGCTGAGGCCAGTGGTAAGAAGTTCAACAAGGTGAAATGCTGGGTGATGCACTGGGATCACAAGAGCCCCATACAGAGCTAGAGGCTGGGGGCAGAGTGCCTGGAGAAACTCCCAGAGGAAAAGGACCTGGGGGTGCTGGTCAACAGTGGCTGAACATGAGCCAGTGTGTGCCCAGGTGGCCAGGAAGGCCAATGGCACCTGGCTTGTATCAGAAATAATGCGGCCAGCAGGACCAGGGCAGTGACTGTCCCCTGGTACTCAGCAGTGGGTGGGTGCACCCTGAATCTGTGTCCAGTTCTGGGTCCCTCAATACAAGAAGGACATTGAGGGGCTGGAGTGAGTCCAAAGAGGGGCAACAGAGCTGGGGAGGGGTCTGGAGCACAGGTCTGATGAGGAGTGGCTGAGGGAGCTGGGGGTGTTTAGCCTGGAGAATGGGGGGTTCAGCAGGGACCTCATCACTCTCTGCAACCACCTGAAAAGAGGCTGTAGCCAGGTGGGGATCAGTCCCTTCTCCCAAATAACAAGCAAAAGGACAAGAGGAAGTGGCCTCAAGTTGTACATGGGAAGGTGTGGATTGGATACTAGGAGCTATTCATGGAAAGGCTTACCAAGCACTGGAACAAGCTGTCCAGGGAAGTGGGGGTCACCATCCCTAGAGGTAAAAGACATGTAGGTGTGGCACTCAGGACAGGGTTTAGTGGTGGACTTGGCAGTGCTGGGTTAACTGATGGACTCCAGGATCTTACGCTTATTTTCCAACTGAAACAATTCTATGGGTCTATGTTTTTATAATATTCCATATCATATGGCATAATGTTCAGCATATAAATCTGGAGGAAGAAGAAGAAAAGGGGAGATGTTTAGAGTGATGGCATTTGTCTTTTCAAGCCACCATTATGCATAATGGGGCCTAGGGATGACAAAGCCCCTGCCCATGGGAAGTAGTGAATTAATTCCCTGTTTTGCTTTCCTTGAATACACAACTTCTGCTTTACTCACTAAAATGTCTTTGTCTCAACCCATGAGTTTTCTCACCTTCCCACATTTCTGATTCTCTCTTGAGTCCCCCAGCCAGAAAGCAGTGAGAGAGCAGCTGTGTGGAGCTTACTTGAGCTGGCTGGGATTAAACAGTGGCAGGCAATTACATGGACAACATGGATTCAGAATTACTACTGTTATACTAAATAAACCTTGGGAGAAATATTCAGACTTAGGTATGGGTTAAGGTGTTCCTCACTTCAGTGGAATTAAAACATGGTGACATTTAATTTGAGTGAACTGAGAGCTTTTCAGTTCTTACTGCTGTAACCTAAACTTTCCATTGTACATGTTAATTAAAACTGGCCCTAAGTTTTGCCTTTTGGAACATAACTAACAAGTACTGAAGACAATACCATGTGTGCTTATTTTGCATGTAACCCACATCTCCTACAGAAGATCACTTATAATTTCAGCTGTAATCTGTGGGTGCACAAAAATGAGCTGGGTTGTATGCCTAAGATGATGAGACTTTAATAACATATGGAAATAGCCTGAGGTGTGAACTCGGCTTCACGAGGCAGGCAGCTCACACCCAGGTCAAAAGGTGTGCTCAGGGTCACCTGAGCTGTGCAGTCAGTGCAATCCAGGCTCCCACTGCTCCCTGCTCACCCTCCCACTGGCCATCCACCACTGCCCTGCTGATGCTTCCCTCCTTATCCTCATTTTCTGCCACTCTTCCACCTCTCCTTCAGCAACTTCAGGACTGCCAATACAGAGCCCAACCCAAGTGAACGCAGTTTGGGTTCTGCCCAAACTCTTGGTGAACTTACTGTGTCCTGTAATGCAGGATGTCTCTCCCTGATTCAGCCAAGTTGTATTCTTTCAAGAGCAAAACCCTGACAGTCAGTTCCTAGAAGGAGCAGCAGGGGAGTAGCCCTGGGATGTTGGTACCTCTTGATCTTGCCTCGGGTGCTGGTCTATCCTGCCCCCTGCCATAGCAATGGGATGCCAAGGATGGACACAGAAGCTGTTTGTAAATGAAGGACTACATCCTTCTTCACCCAGACTCTTCAGGAGATTGATTAAGATTTCAGCTGTATCAGGAGTGATTTTGAAGAATTACTGGTCCTCTCTAGTTGAAACATACTAATTACTGTTCTGACATCTGCCTTCACTGAAGACAAATTGTTTTTCATTGTGAGGGAAATGCTGCCCTCCAGCTGTCAGGGCAAGTTATTTGTAATCCTGACCAATTTTATGCTTTAACAAATTTACTTTATTTAAAAAAAAATGTATCAGGAAGAAAAAATACAATCAATCAGGATTAAAAATTATTTTCATTAAAATATTTAGGGGGTGGTACTGGCTTTTGAGGTGGCTGCAAGACACCATCTCTGAGTACACCGGTTTTCAAGTAGACAGTGAATGTAAGTGACTCGAAAGTTTCATTGTAAAAAAGGGATAAATTGTATTTAAGATAATATTACAGTAACTGGGACACGACTGGCTTCCATTTTATTCTGGCTGTGGCTGTTTATCATTCTGGTTATATCAGAATTTAGGGGAAACACTTATATTTTCCTTTAAGGAAATTATCCAGTGGAGCATTGACATAACATTTGGGTGTGTGTTTCTTGCAAATAAGTCTGCATCTCCACATTTATTTAACAATCTGATCGACTAAAAAGTGCCCCTTTGCTTGGTGCTGGTAAATGTAGGTAGGGCCACGATGATGCTGAACAGGGTCACAGGCTACTAAAATGCACAAGCATATCAGGACCACATGTAGAGTGCTTCCTACACTGCTTCCCTTTCCTTGTATAAGTGTTCATTGAATTAAGCATGGGAAAGCCTGTCCTGGGAGGTATTTTGGTATTTTAGGAACTTTAATACCACCCTATAATTTTTTAGTCATGCTTTCCTGTTCCACGTTTCCATATAAGACAAAAGTTTAAGAATAATTTGTACACTTAAATCTTTTCCCCTCTGATTTACATTTCTACTTAAACAAGGTTGATAAATCACTTTGCAACCAATAGTCAGTTGGCATCTTCTGCCATCAGGCTCTCATGTAACTCTCCTATGCTAACAAAACCAAAATGTCAAGGTGCCTGTTACTCTTCTTGGCTGCTGCAGTGTATTGACAGCACCCAAACGTCTCTTTGGATTTGATGGCTGGCACATGTGGGGCTGGTGAAGGGCTTTGCTCAGGATCATGGGACTTTCAAAAATCTTTTGAGGAGCCTTTTACCATTCCCTCCTTTTGCAGTGTAGAGAAAATCCTTCTACAGTGTAGATCAGGACACTTCAAGTCAGTAAAAAACTATCAGCTGACTCAGATTTGGATCTGAACCATGGTGTTTATAAGTTTTTTTGGAAAGAGGAAGGATGGTGCTCAGTGATGTTGGAGGTGGTGAAGTTCCCAGGCATTGTGCTGTTGAAATTGAGCAGAGGAGAATTACACTCTTTTCTTTACCACTCCTTCTTAGGGCACAGAGCTCTTCTATGTGCCTCTAATATTTGGAAGGACATTGTTGAAACATCAGAAGATTATTTCTTCGTTTATTTCTGTTAACTTCATACCAACAAAGCCCAAAACAGGCAGAAATTCCCTGTTAGTTTATATATCTCATACTCCCTGATTTGCCATATTTGCTTTGAATAGTACACAAGATGAATACAAATAACTTCGGTATTAGTGATCCAAAGTTTTGTTGTGATTAACAGGTACCTGCTTTCTTCCTTGGAAAAAAACCACCTCTGGAACCAATATGGGATGATATCAGAGAGAATGCATAATTTTTGGCGTGTTAAACTCAATGTCCCTATTAAATATAAAACTAGCACCTAATATCTTAAAATTACGTATTAGACAGTAAGGGAAGCACATTACTTTGGTAATAAGTAGATTTTTTAAAAAATGTTTTAATTCCCAATGCATTTCAGAAAACTCTGAGTTGTATCCTAATCCCAGCTCCACAGGGACCAGCTGGACCAGCAGACTTTATGAGTAAATTTTTTTGGAACCCATAAACTTTCCAAGACATTTTTAATTGCTCAAAGGAGGAAGAGCTGTAATTGGGAGAGAGAATGCTGGCTCATATTTTCTGAAGGCTTATATTTTCTGGAGGTAAGTGTTTTCTCTGTCTCAGCAAATCAGTATCTTTTTTTTTTGTTTGTCTGTTCAAACATCCAACCTTGGTTGGGAACACAACAGTCAATTAGAGTAGGTAGGTAATCACCAGGGATTAGATCCACTTGTAATTGGGAACGTTAATTTGACAGGAAACGCTTTCTTTAGGGAAGAAAGAAAAAAAAAAATAAAGAAAGAGAGAGCTGTGCTGAGCTTTCCAGTGCCTGGAGCAGAACATGTCAGTGTCTCAGTTCCAAGGGTGGGGAAGTCCGTAAATCAGAGGGATTGCTGCTTTCTGTGGGAATACTGAACCTGTGCTGCGGTGACGCACGTGAGAATTAAAGATTCCCAGAAGACTTGAAACTGTTTTCAAAAGGTGCAGAGCTTAATTACTAGAGGGGTTGTTCATTATCAACACTGAAGGGCTCTGTGTGGATCTTTTTGTGGGCTATGATGTGAATATTAAGTGTCAGACACTCTGAATCTCAGACTGCCAGACCTTCTGGGCAAAACAAGCTGCTTTTTAGCAAGATGTCTCACGGGAGGCAGGTTCTACTTCACAGTTTACACTTACTGAGGGGTACCTGCTACCAACTGAACTTTCACACTGTTCATGTGAGTACAATGTGGTGCATTTTCACTCCAGAGTTCTTCTCCAGGAGAAGTTACTGGGCTAAGGGGTAGGGTGAGCATCTATGAGCCTGGAAGAAGAGTAAGTTACCTCACACTTTCTGTACACTAAGAGCATCTACACAGAGTGTAAGTGAGTTGTAACTGACATCCCAGTCCCAAAGTGCTGCACCACCTCTGCAAGACCTCTTTATGAAGACAGGTTTGCAATGATGTATTTGCACAAATGCTTGGGATCAAGTGATGCAAACTTTGCATCTCTGCTATAGTTCATGGGCATTTGGAAACAAAAGAGTGGGCAGAAGGTACAAAATGCCCCAAATGCAGTGGCCTTCTCATTTAAAGATACTCTTTATTTTTTCTGCCCATGAAACCCAGCTGAGCTCAAAAGCATGACTCAGTGCCTGTTCTCCTGGGCAGAATTAGGCAGAGCAGTGAGAGCATTGCCAGCAGGTTGAGGGAGGTGATCCTGCCTCTCTGCTCTGCCCTGGTGAGGCAGACCTGGGTGCCATGGGCAGAGCTTGGCCACTCACCAAAAAAAAAAATATATGGATATGTTGGAGATCAGAAAGATGAATAATAGAATCAGAATCACAGAATATATCAAATTTGAAGGGACTCATAGAAATCATCAAGTCCAACTCCCTGTTTCTTGCAGGACCAATTTAACCTTAACTAGATGACTGGAAACATCTCTCCTTGAATTCTGGCAGGTTTGGTGCCCTGACCACTTCTGTGGTGAGCCTGTTCCAACGACTCTCTCACCTAAGAACCTTTTCCCAATGTCCTATATGAACTCCCTCTGAGACAGTTTTATCCTATTTCCTTATGCCTAACCATGGGTCACCAGAGAGAGCAGCCCCTCTCTCTCCACTGGCCCCCTGGAGGAAGGTTACACTCTGACAAGGAAACACCTCAGCCTTCCCTCCTCCAGGATGAACAAGTCAAATGACCTCAGCTGCTCCTCGTAAGTCTTGCTCTTGACACCTTTTACTATCTTGGACATCCTTCTGAGGACACACTAGCATGAACAAGTTCAGAGTCAGCTGTGAGTTTACCATTCCCCCAGCCATGATCTTCCAAGACAAGGTTCTAGGTGTATCAGAGCTCATCATCAGTGCTAAAGGCAGAGGTGGAGCAGGGAATAAATGTCTCAATTTGTCTACATCCCTATTTTTGAGGTGACTGACCTCATCAAGTTGTGGAGCATCGTTATTACTGTCCTTTTGCCGTTAGTGTATTTTAAAAAGTGGCCTTTTTGTTGTCCTTCCCAGGTATGGCTGTCTTGAGCTCTAACTGACCTTTGTCCTCATGGATTTTCTCCCTACAGGGGCTGATGGCATCCCTGCAGTCTCCCTGAGTCACCTGTCCTTGCTTCCAATGTCCTTTTTTTTCCTGTTTGAGTTCTAGAAGATCCCTGCTCATCCATGCTGGCCTTCTGTACAACTTGGGGCATCACTCACACAAAGAGAAGTTGAGAGAGCTGTGATGGTTCAGCCTGGAGAGGAGAAGGCTCCAGTGCAACCTTTTCTGTGTGGAGAAACAGTTGATGGGAGGGAATGAAGACAAGGGAGCAAGACTCTTCTCACTGGTGTCCATTGACATGAGAAAAAGCTACAGACACAAACTAAAAAAATAGGAAATCATGTTCAAAATGAGAAAAACTGGTTTCACAGTGAGGGTACTCAAACACTGGTACAGGTTGCCCAGAGAGATTGCAGTCTCTATCCTTGGAGATATTTAAACCCAACAGGACATGGTCCTGGACAAACAACTCTAGGTCACCCTGCTTGAGAAGAGGGGTTAGACCAGAATACCCCCAGAGGTCCCTGCCAACCTCAGGCATTGATTTTGCAATTGTGTATCATGACTGAAAGGAAGTTCTGCACCTCCTGTTCCCAGATGTCAAGAGCTGGTTTCTTCCTGATTTTTCTCATTTTTTGCTACCACAGGCCCTGTCAACATTTTGTTTTCACAATGTCACTACCACAGTGACATCTTGGGTGCTCCTATGTTCTGTCAGGTGTGCTAATGTGCCCTGTCTTGCTCTGTCCTGTCAATTCACTGGATTCTTAAGCCCATTTTATATTCCTACAGGGTCTCAAAAGCTGAGTGAAATGAAAACAGTGGCTCAGCCCCAGCCTGCTCTTATAATCCTGTGCTTGATCTTAACTGAACCTAAAAGACTCATAGCAATAACAAAAGGAGGAACATGTACTACTTTTCCCCAATTCTCTGTGATGAGGGGGAGAGACATCATTTTCCCTAAAGATAAATTAGATTTGCATTATGCTGATGCAATGCTGAAACTACCATCTTTCCTTGTGCTGGAGGTGCAGGATGTGGTAAGAGTATTTAACCTCCAGAGTTAAAAAATGTGCATCTCTGCAGGTGATAAGTGCCTGTGTGCCTGTTTGGTCATAGTTTGCTTCCTAGAGAACTGTGACTCAGAGCTGGGAGGGACAGGGAAATTGTGGATCTCTGGGGGAGAAAGGTGCTGAGGGGTGGCAGGAGCTCCAGCCTAACCAAAGGAAGGACATAGCAGGTGAGGGAAAAACAGCCATAGAGAGCACCATAGGTGATCAAAACAGCAGAGAAGGAGACCATCCTGTTTATTTCAAAAATGTGTCAGCAAGGGTCATGCACTTCCTCTGAGGCTGATATTGGAGTTGAGTCAAGGGATTGTGCCTGCAGAAGCCCTTTGGTCAGAATGCTTTTGCAAAAAGACTCAGCCAGGTCCAATAGCACAGAGGGATATATTTCATTCCCTCTGATTCTGTTATCTGTGTGCAATGCTGGAAGTGTCTTCATTTCTGCTCTGGTCCCAAAACTGCCCAGTAAACAATGAGTACAAGATGTACAGATACAAAACAGGCCCTTGTAAGAGTTGTCCAAAAGGTACCAGAAGAGGGACCATGACTGTTCAAACCCCCACAACAGCCTGGAACATGCATGAGTGTCTGCGGCTTGTGCTGGCTCTACAAACCTGAGTTTTCGAAAAAAAAAAATCTTTTGGGGAGCACTGATGGCAGTAGGAGTGTTCTAGGGCAGGATTACTTTTCTTGCTTGCTTCACATGGATTCAAAGCATTTGGCATGAAACACAGTGAATCACTAAGCTTGTTGCTGTGTAAGAATCACACTGATGTGATTATGCCTGATGGTCCTTGATGCTATTTTTCCTTTGTAAAAAGTCTCTTCCCCATATCAAATACAAAGAGACCCAAATCCATGGTGCACCAAATGCGATGAAAGTGAGGATTGGAAAGCAGTGCCTTAACAAGAATGAAAAAAAAGGTTTGTTCAGCAGTGGAGTCTGTTCCCTCAGGATAACCTTGTGTTGCAACACAGGTTTATCTCTTGCTCCAGATGCTTCTCAGCACAAAACACAACATGTTCTTAGTGTGCACAGCATTTGCTTAGCTGGGTGCAAACTATTCCAAAGGTGTCCTAAAAATCTGAGGAAGAGGAAATATGGTTTGACACCTGAAGCCAGAAGACTTAAAGTTATGATTCTTTGGTGTTACAAAGAAAGACAAATTCTTGGTGAGAACAATCTACAAGTTTCCATAAAACTGGATAATTTCCTCTTGAAACCTCACTAATTAAACTCCTGTCTAGTAAAATCAAAACATTTCTAGTAAGATCTCCCTGATTAAAATGTTTTTAATAAATTGTTTAAGCTAAATCAGAATGTTTCTTTTTCAATAAGCCAAATATTTTATTTTGTTTTAGTGCAATAAATCATTATCCTTCATTTCCCTATTAGCATACTGATTTATATGAGGTCTAATCCAGGTCCCCCTTCAATCCTACAGCTTGGGCTCCCAGGAACAACCTATTTCCCACAACAGGCTGTGGATTTCATGTGGCTCGTTGGTGGTTACTCAGAGTTTGAAGAATGAAAAACTGAGATTTCCAAGTACAAGGTTCTTCAAGACATCTTGCCACTGTGGGAAAAAGATAGTGGTAAACATAATCGTTTAAAAAAATAAAGCATTTAATGTTCATTAAGTAAAAGAAAGATAATTTTATGAACATTAAAATATTTCATCTAAACGAAAATATCTCAACAAAATAGCTGAGGTTGCCAGTAGAAATTCTAAAAAGTTATAGTCACAAATGCTTTATAGATTTTAAAGTTCTATTCTGCTTAGAGACAAAATTAATTGGAAACTCATGTCCCACAGGACTGGCCCAGTGTGCAGTTGCTCCTTGTCCTATTTGATTTAAATACTGTTTCAATCAAAGATCATTTGGAACTTAAGAACTAGAATAATTGCAAAACATATGTGTCTAGAATAAGATGCATTTAAACTTTATATATTTTCAATGAACTTATAAGTCTATTAACTATTGAGATAATTAATTGCTTTCAAAGTATTTGGGTGAAAAAGATGTATCTTAACCTATATATAAGAACATGGAATATTCTGAGGTGGAAGACACCCACAAGGATCTAGTCCAACTCTTAAGTGAATGGCTGGTATGAAGATTGAGCTCACAACCTTGGTATTATTAACAACATGCTGTATCCAATCTATCCTTACAGTCCAAAATCTTTCTAGATATTTTTTTTTCAGAAGTAAAGTCACTTGCCTTCTCAGAGTTTACCACTTACTTTTAAATGGCTCTTCCCAATTGCTTTACTGGAGAGACAATGATCTCCTTTGCTAAACTCTACCATCTGCCACATTTACAAATAATTTTAACTTGGCCAGGGTGTAGTTATACTAACAGACACAATTTGGGTTTTGCCTGTATAAACAGGATCAAAATAATTTCATAACTCATTAGGGAAGCATATGACAGCTTTAAACAATTGCAATTGTAGAATAGTTCCTTTGGCCATGATGTTAATATGATCTGGCCTGCTACACACAAGAAAGAACATCTGAAGAGGGTGCATTGTAATTTGGATTGTAATTATGGTATAGGCAAAGCCAAGAGGAGCAGAGCAGGAGCAGTGTTCGTGCTGCTTTTGGGGTGCCATCCACCACAGAGGAAATTCTAGGTGAGGCTAAGGTGAACTTAGGACATCTTCAAGTATCCATTTGACGTGTTGCTACTTGCTCTTTGTTGTATGAGAATACTCAGTACCCAGCTCCTGGTGCTCTTAGTGCAAGGGAACACAGCCACTGCACCAAAAAACCATCCTGGATACAAAGAACATAAAATTACCCTTTCAAGACATTCAACAAGTCATTGTCCTGCCTTGTGGAACTAGAAAATCATCTTGTAAGAGGACCAGAATAGTAAATCTAATAGAAAATATCTTAAGATCTCTGCTGAATTATGAAATTCAGGCTCAGCTATTCCTAGCATGTGATGTCTGTTATGTTTGACCAAAAGAAAATGTGGATCACACACTTTTAGAAAAATAAGACCAAATCCTGTAGAAATCTGAAATGTCCTCATTCTAGTTCTAGGCCAAGGTCTAACATTAAAAGCACAGGCTGGCAAGGCTGGCACTGTCAGTGTAGAAACATTACAGGAACAACTTGAGAAAACTGCAGGAGGGACAAGATAATTGTGCCCCAGTTCATTCTCTATCTCATTTACTGTATGAATGCATTATAATGAAAGCTCATTTATTCTGTCCAAGAAATTGGTATATCTTGCACGGACAATTAGTCAGGCATGTTACCTGCTGAAAATAAAGTAATCTTGGAGAAGAATATGCTAACTCTTACAAGAAGAATGTGCTACTTTCAAAAAGGTGTTTACTTTACATGTACTGGTTGTCACAAGTACTTACATAAGTTACTCTTTTCAGTACATCTGTTGGCTTCATTATAGTGTTCTTGATAGTATCTTGTGATTGAGCTGAAGGATCCACAAGTGGTTCACCAGCAGGGTTATAGAGTTCTAAATTATGAAGGACACGGTGTTAAATCTATCAAAAGATAAAGGAGGAAAAATATCCTTTCATTATAAATTAACAATGAGATGTTAAACATTAGAACTGCCTAGAAAAGCAAATCAGGCATTCTGGGAAGCATATTAAATAGATTTAGCCCACTTTTATGCTGCCCTGAAACATGGCAACTCATTGCATGTTCTTTTGCTTGGTAGAGAGCCTGGATAACAAATGTAAATGGGAAAAATTATACATTTGCTGTAGACCTTAGAGCTAGATTTTTAAATAAGGTTTAGAGCAGGTAGTGTTATTTTTTAAACTAGGTAATATTAAATTTAATTTGATTTAAATATTTTAATTTTTCATAATTATTGAATTTTAATTTCCAGCAGTGGGTACTGATTGCAGACTGTAGATGTCCTATCAGCATCAGCTAGGACTTCAAAGCAGGATGAAACAGTATGCCTCTCACTCTGCAAATACTCACACACAGGATTAAGCCCAGTCTTATTCATGCCAGGGAAATTCTCACACCAGATTGATAATCAGTAAGACCTTCATGAAAGTGATATAATGTCATGCAATCTCAACTGGAAAAGCAAAGATCATAGGTACATCTTTCAGAGAAGTGCTCTGAAATGTGTGATCACAGTGGAAAATGCTCCTAAAAGCAATTATTTTCTGTTGACATGATTACTAATTATTGTTGTTAAGCGCCATAGGAAGTCCAAAGGTTGGAGAGTTTAGAGAGATTCTGCTCTGAAAGATTAACCCCTACTTAACAGTAATGATAAAGATATTATAAAGGTTTTATTCATGAGGTTTTGGTTTGTAAGAGTTAATACATATGTGGTGTTATGAAAAACATACCAAGCAATACAACAGGATACAGCCTTGGACAGTTTGTGTCCAAAGCCAAATGCTATCTATGGGTAGAAAATTTCCTGTCACAGTATTTTTCACTCTTTATCTGAGTATTTCATTGTAGTAAGAGTTGTATGAACAAAAACAATCACATATTTTTAAAAATATGTTATTATAGCTTCACCCACGCACATAATTAGACCTTACTTTATAGAGATAGACAATTTGGCTACTCCAAACAGATTGTGTTTTTCCCAAGGGAAAAGAAGTTTCTATAGATTTATATAATTGTTTCTAAATTAACCCAGTCATTTTGAAGCCTATAGCATTAAGATTTTTAGGATAAGTTTGTTTTTTTTTTACTCTGGCTTGCCAGGATACATCTAGGGGTACAAATAGTGCAGGGTGCTTAGTGAAAAATGAAAAAATGTTGGATTTCCAACTAATATGTAACATTTATGACAGATCTATTTCCAGACCAGCTTAAAGTGTGATTTCTCTTGGTGTTGGAAAAATTCCAGCCTAGCATCCACCTCTTTTAAACAGGTTTGAAAAGGGCCCAAGCAAATTTTTGAAATTCATTGCTTTGAAGAGACCTGTTTATTTACCTCCTCCACATGAAAATTTCTGAGGATTAACCAGATATACACATTGAGTTGTATTAGTGGTGGGTTATATGTAAAAAGACCATTAAAATTTTTAATTTACAAGAAATTTATGAAAGTTCAGATCTTGCCCAGGTGGCCTGTTTTGATGACATCAAATTCACCATTACACTTATGCCTTATCAAAATAAGATCTTATTAGAGTTTAAATCATGGTAGTTCACACTGGAAATCCATTGGCAATGAGTAGACTGAACTGTCTCAACAAGCAAAGAAGCCAGAGAAAATAAGAAAACAAATTCTGTTTTGTAAAAAAAAAAGATTATTTTTTTCCTTTGCAGAAAGGCAGATTTTCAACCAAAATTTTTAACAAAGAAAACAAAACCACAGTAATTTTCACGTGGAAGTGGACTCTTGCTGATCTTCTTTTTAACCTTTCTCTCTAGACTCAAAAAAACACAATAAAGCTCATCCATATCAGCTTCACAGAAACAGTAGCTTTAGTCTGGGCTTCTACAACCTCAGTACTAATGGGTTACACAGGTAAAACACCTTTATTTAAACAGGACAATAAATGTGTATGAAGCGTGGGAGCAAATGAAGGGTATTGTGGGACAAGGAGAACTAAAATAACTAAGGAGTAATTTTACTAATCTTTTCAGTACCAAAGCCTTTAAAGGATCCTAACAAATATATTTAGGAATCAACCATCAGCCTGTAAAAATAACATCAAAGGATATTTTAATAATATCTTGCATTTCAAACATATAATATCCTCTATACCCTCTTTGGCTAACAGGGTTTGTAAAAGAGAGGAGACTTTCAAAGGCAAGAATAAAAATTAAATTGCATTAAGAACTTAACCCACCAGCAGGTCCACTCCCCAGGCTTGGCAATTAGTACAAAGGGATGCAGAGGTGCCACTTGTTTCCCTGAATGGGAGAGTGACTGGTTAGTGCTAATGGCACGGAGAACTTTGGTTCATGCTGGGCTGAAATCCGAGATTTTTAATATTTCTGAACAAAATTCCATTCACACTAGTGGCTAACACGTTATGCAGAGATGCTCTGTTGAATGTTCTTGCATTTTCATTTTTGGGGGAAAGGTGAAGGATTAAATCTCTGTGGAAGATGCTGTAACTAACTCTCATACATAATTGCATATGCATAGAGTGAGTGAGAATCCCTCTTGCAGAGCAGAAATTGAATTGAGGGGGGCACCTAATAAAATTACATGTGATTATTGCAATCTTGAGTATTTAATTACAATTTTTAACCCATGGGCTCTCAGACTCCCCCAGTGGAGCAATAATCAAATTGTGTCTGTATTGAGAGCAAAAATCCAATGTTCATAATAAAAAAAAAAAAAGATGGCAGTAAAGGGCAGTGGTTTTTACAAGAAATGCCAACATGAAAATGCTTGAGGCTGCTATGGCAAGAGATAAATACCTTCCAAAATCAGGATGAATAAATGCTTTAACTGTCTTTGCTACAAGGTATGCTGCTTTGTCACACTCTGGTTAAATCTTGTTTTGGCACGGTTCAGATTGCAGGGTTGTCAGACCTGCAGTCTGATATCCAAGTCATAGCCAGGCAACCTTGTCTGGTTTTGGGTGCAGGTGGTAGGGCTCAGATTCTCTGGAAATCCTGGGATGTGAAACCAATCTGCTGCTTCAGTCTCCATGCTGATACCATACAAACTCTGAATATTGAAGAAGGAGAAAAGATCAACCATTTTTTCCAGTCTCTCCAAAAAAATGGGAAACAGGTGAATATTCTTCTAGAAAGAGCAGCATCTGCCAGGGCAAAGGAAGCTAGACTTACACTGGGAGAGTTACAAAGGAAGGAATACCCTCAGGCAAGTGTTAGGAAGACAAAGGGGAAATAAAACAAGAGACATGGGATAAATAGGAAATCCAGTGTCAGCACTTCTCAGTTCTGGGGTATTTTGGGGGGAGGGGGCAGAGATGGGGACAGAAATTAAAAATCACTGCATCTTCATATCTCCGAACTTTTCTGGTAGAAAAACTCTTGTGTTGTGGAGCTACTGCTTATCTTCCACACCTTCTCCTTTCCAACTCCTTTTCTGCTCCTGTGCAGGATACAATGATGCACAAAACATGCTTTCAGTACCGAAGTGGGGAGGATGCCAATCACACAGCAAATTCTTCATCTGCAGCAGCACAGACTTCTTAGAACCCCTTTGCTTTATTCTCAAAACTTCAAGAACAGGCAACACAAGTTAGCCCAAGGGGTTGTCTGGTACCTTCTCCTGGCACTGCCTCAGAAAGAATGCAAAAAGCATATCCAGAAATACTTCACTGCACATATTCCAGCATCCAGTAATCTGCAGCTCAGGTACCTGCTGAAGCCTCTGTGTAAATGTCCTTGCTGAACTTTCCAGCTAAGAAGTCTCCACTATTTACATGAACCTTCTTTTACCCCACACCATCTCTTTGTCCCTGGAGAGCACAATATTGTTCACAATCTGCCACATAGCATGGCATGTACCCAGAGGATAAAACCAGCTTTATTTCCATCCTTGAGGCTGATCAAATTACAATAATTTACCACCTTCTAGACTCTACACACTGTTTCAGCTGCCTGAAGCAGACAATGTATTCACTCCATGAAGAGAAACTTCAAGAAGATCGTGAGGTAATCTCAATAGAAAAATCTTTGATAAAAAAAGTCTAAACAAAGAAACAACACCCCTTGCACAAAGAGGTTCTAATTAATACTTTTGCAAAAACATTTATTATTTTTGAATTACCACATATTGTCTGATGAAAGTAGGACTGTGGGGAAAAAAAACTCAGATTGACATGTGAACACATTCAATCCATAGAGAGATAGGGACTTAAACAGAGTTAGGACTATTTCCTACACCAAAGATATTTATGCTGGCAGTAATCTTCCCAGGCATCTGAAAGTTAGGATGTTTTACTGGCTGTCTTCTTTACGTACATCACTTAACCCATAAAAGTTGTGTTTGCTCTTTTCTTTAAAATGTACATTTGCTTTCCTTCCCCTCCTTCCACCAGACAAGAAAAAAGTACTAGTCGGGGAAGTCTTTTTACTCAAAGTACACAAAGACCTTTCCTGATCAATGTTTCTATTGACATTTCTGCAGTCATTAACATTCTGTGTTTGTTGTTCTCATAGCCTTCACTTGTTTGTATGTGAAAGAAAGCATGTTTTCCCCCTAAGACTGTTAAGTTTAGTTTGTGCAGGGCATGTTATAGTCTGGTACCAACTGCATTCAAACCAGACTGTGACATTAGATGACCACCAGATAAAATGTAATCATCTGTGTTGTGTGTGTTTTTGTTTTAAAAAAATCATAGTCAAAATATTGACTAGAAAGTAAAGGGATCATTTCACTAGATGGACGTAGTCTGAGTATTTTAAAGCAGGAGGAAATGCACATATTCGAAAACAACAAATTACTGAAGCAAAGTCAAAAAGTATTTGCATTTGAATCCAGTGTTAAACCTAATTTGTCTTTTTTTTGTATGTGCTTCTGAATGAGGAATGACAAAAATGCAGATTTCTGACACTGGGAAATTGTGCCTGTTCACATTTTGCACACTAATTCAATGGACATTCTCATGTTACAGTTACTTATAACACTTACCTCTCACTTAAAGAAAAATACTATGGAAAGAAAGAAATGTTTACCATATACTACCTGTCTCAGAATACCCACCAAGAACATTTAAAATGGCCTTTTCCTCAACATATTTCTATCTTCTAAAAAAGACAAGAACGGTGATATAATGTGCATACTAGATCCTTATGTTCATACACTTACATCAAAATTTATTGGTTTAACAAAATGGAAAATATCTTAAAAATAAGAAATACATTTAATTATTTTCTTTGGGAAATTACTTAGAATTAGTAGGATAATTTCTCAGACTTATTTGGAGCCTTTTACACTTACACATAGCACAACAAAGTCTGATTTGCAACCTCTTTACAGCACACAGACAATACAGTGCACTAACCAGAAGGAAGCAAATCGCTGTAGCTGATTAACAAAAGGCATCAGAGGACAACCTGAAACTATTGTTGGATACTTCTATTCTGTGTTTTTGCTCTGCTTGTACTGATTTGCCACACAATAATAATAGCAATAAGTAACCTGGCATTTCCATAATGTTATTTTTCCTTAGCTCAGAATGGTTCTTTCCAGGTTTACTTCAGATAAAACAGGTCAATACCCAGCAGACCAAGGGCAATCAGGCCAGAACTACTCATTCAAGACTTCATTTTCAAGTGTGTTCTCGACTGCATCAATTGCACACAACCCTACCTTCACCTGCTTTTAATTCCTCTGAGTAAATGGAGCAAGAGGAAGTCTCTGGATTGGATATGAAATAGCTCTGGGAGAATATACTTCTGACCTTTTGTTGGTGTTGTCTTTAATTTGCCATTTGCTACCAACTAATCCTGCAGGTTAACAACTGAGCAAAGAGAAAGCCAGTTAAAAAGTGGAATGTGAATATAAACTAGGTTATGAGAATATAAACTCTTGCTGGCCCATGCAAATAAGCAATCAAGCACCTCATGTGTATCGAGCACCTCATGCTTAGGCTGAAAAAACTCCTGCAGTACAAGTGCAAATCAAATCAGGTTATTCAAAATATGTCTGATTTAATTATTTTCATAAGTTCAAAGTTTTTGTAGGCCAATTGTGTGTAACTATAATCTGTGTCTTACAAAGTTTCTTTTGAACCTAGTGATAAAAATTTCCTTTGGCCCTGTGGGAAGAGGAGTGAGACCTACGCTGAGGGTTTTGGAAAACCTGGTAATCTGGGGATTGCATACAAGTTTTCCAGAAGCATAAAATTAAGTCTGTGACTACTGAAACAAATAAGGTTGGGCTTACTAAGAACTTGTGCCATGGTCAGATGGATCCTCAGGGGCTCTTGGCAGTGTAGGCTCAGGCTGAAACTTTTGGCAGAGAAGTTAATGCTGCAGCATTTTCCTGAATTGTCACATCCACAGGCTCTCCTATGTGGCCTCACATCCTCCCACTGCTATTAATCCTGTAGGGACATAAAATGTCTCAGAGTTTGAACTGCTGACAAACACTGAAAGGAACCAATAGGGCATCTAAAACAAAAGGAAAGATCCCACAAGCCTTGTTTCTGTAGGAAACCAGGGGTTAAGACCATATCTACTGAACTTATTTACTTCTCAATTCCTTCTATTTTTGTCAGGAGGCTAAGGACAAAATACAGACAATCCAGATAAGTTGCATTCTGTCAATTGAATTGCTATTCCCTGTGTAATAATTCTTGGTTAGAGACTCACACTTGTGATTCATCAACTGGAAAATTCCAATTTCATCTTACCTAGCAACATAACTCCTTAGGACACAACTGATGTGCTTGGATTTACCTTCAGATGTAGAAAAGGATGTGATGCCCTGCAGCCTGTAGGAACACAGCCTTTGCAAGAGCTGTGCTGCCAACAGGGGAAGGCAGCAGAGGAGGAAAGAGTCTTGGGAAGGAAATTTGGAGCTGAGACACATCTCTTGCTTTATCAGGGTGAACCCATAGGAATTTCAATAGAGCAGCAAAACCTGTTGCCCGCAGTGAGATAACTTTGAAGAAACAGTTGTGAATGGAAACCCATGGGAATTTCTTGTCCTTTAAGCAGGTTTTTCCTGTATATGAAATAGCCTGGCCCCTTATTACTACTCTCTTTCTTATTATCTCCCATGCACACAGAGGACATAAATATTGTTGAAATGTCAGTCTTGATCATCATCAGCTGTTCACTCTGTCTGAGCTACAGACTGCATTTTCACATGCAGCCCCTTCTGATACCCCATGGCATTTCACTGAACTTAAATGTGTCATCTAATAACATCACAGAACAGACAGAATTAAGGATTAAAGGCAGAACCGTTGAAAAAATTGTATTTTCTAAAATAAAGTTTAAAATTAAAAAAAAATCTGTATCTCTATTGATTTGAAGTTGACTTCAAATTAGGTCCCAAATAGAAATAAATTGATATTAAAAATATTTTTATTTCTACTGAGCTGAAAAATGGTTTATGGTATTTTTTAAAAAAGCAGCATTTTTTCTTTGTGCATTATTATTCTAAGCCATGCATGGAATATAAATCTTTCTAATGTTTCTACTGGAAATTTGTCTTTCTCTCCATGTCACTTGGAAATGTTGAAATAAAATAACACAGCTACCATCTTCTTCCTGAATATTTTTGTTTTGAAGCATTTATCAGTGTTACCTGTGCCTCTAGCCAAATCTATTCTAGAAACAGGGATTTTCTAATTAAAAACAAAACACCAGGAATCACTCCATTGACTTCAAATGATGTCACTTGGCATGTACGATCAACCAGCATTTCACCTCAGATTTACATCAATCCAGTACCAAGAGCTTCACTGAATTTTATGTTAAAGGGGTTTGGCACCAAAGTTTTGAGTCCAATATAACCTTTGATCACTGGTGACCCCCAAATGCTCCAGCAATCAATTGCAGATGCGAAACTTCAGAACTTCACTCAGTTCCAGTTAATGAGTTCAGTTTTCAGATCTGTTTTTCATGAGAATCTGTTCTTTTGCTATTTAGTATCATTCAGTACTTTCTAATAAAAAATTCAGATTAAAATTGTTTCTAAGAAAGAATACAGAATTAATCTAGCAAAAGGGGTAGGAAGAAACTTATTATATAAGGTTTATAAAATAAAGTCAGAGCTGGTGCAGTATCAAATGATTGTCTTGCAAGTTTATGCCCCTTTCTATGAAGACCTTTACATGTAATTAATTGAAATTAAAAAGGCCTGATGGTTTTGGCTGGGATAAAGTTAATTTTCTTCACAGTAGCTGCACGGGGCTGTGTTTTGGATTTGTCCTGGAAACAGTGTGGTAATACTGGGATGTTTCATTACTCCATGGCAGGGCTGACACAGAGCCAAGGCCTTTTCTGCTCCTCACCCCAGCACTGAGGAGGCTGGGGGAGCACAAGGAGCTGGGAGGGGACACAGCCAGGACAGCTGACCCCAGCTGACCCAAGGGACATCCCACACCACGTGGTGTCATGCTCAGCTCATGAAGCTGGGAAAGAAGGAGGAAGGGAGGACATTCCAAGTGATGGCATTTGTTTTCCAAAGTCAGTGTTATGTGTGATGGAGCCCTGCTTTCCTGGGGGTGGCTGAACACCTGCCTGCCCATGGGAAGTTGTGAATTAATTCCTTGTTTGGCTTTACTGGCACGTGGGGCTTTTGCTTTACATGTTAAATTGTCTTTATCTCAGCCCATGATTTTTCTCAGTTTTACCATTGTGATTCCCTCCCCCATCCCACCAGGGCAGAATGAGAGAGCAGCTGTGTGGGGCTGGGGTTAAACTACAACAATCTTCAATATTCAAAATTAACACCCCTCATCTTCATATAGAGTCTTACATCCCCAGACATATTTTCAAAGACTTTTTTTCCAAGTAGTAATATGGAAGTGCTGAACCAAAACTCTGCTAGGAGAAGAACTGGACAAGCACACTTTTGTTCTTCGCCTTCAATCATACTTGAAGAAGTATGACTTCAAGAAAATGATAAACCATTTTTCACAGTGGATTTAACTGATGAGTCATAGTAAAAGACAGTTTCAGTATCTTACTACACTGAAGTTTAGCAAATGTTTTATTTCTTAATGTGTTTAAAGATAACTTTTTTTTTTCTGATACCACTATTTCTTTCAGAACAAATAGCTCTTCACAATGTTCATGCTGATCACCAACACATACTTATGATCTCCCATCTTATCATATTGTTCATTCTGTGAGGAAAGATAATCTTCACTAATTGTCCTCAGATATTTTACAACTCTAAAGTTAAACATTCTGCTCCCTACATGAACTATGACTTGGTTTGATGGCTGAATTGCCCTATCATTAGCATTTGATAATTTAGGAATAATTAAATATTGAGTATGTATGGAAACTTAAGGGCATAATATGATATATTTTCTTGGAGATGAAGAGTATCTTTGTTGTCCAGTGCAAAAATGTCTCCTTCATTTTTCTGTCTTCCCTCCTGCCATAGTATCATAATCAGCTGACCAAAAGTGACCAAAAGAACTAAAGATTGTCTTAGGATGATAGGAATAAATTTGTAGTATGTTAGGTTTCTTTTTACTATTCCACATAATTTAACATAATTTCTACAATTACTATTTATGTTTTTATGCTGTAAAAGTAATGACTTCAATGTCTTTTGTGTGGAGTGTACAGTAAATCTTATCCCAGGCACTGATATGACATTGCAAGCTTAGGTCTCTTTGTTGATTTCAAACACATCAAAATAGGAAAATAACTGGATTTGGAGAGATGTATTGTTTGTACTGATGAATTGTGTTGGTAGGTATTATTGGTAGGAGAAATATTCTCATTTTTGTGATCTCCAGATGAAGACTATATCTCAGCATGCTAAATCAACAATTTTCCTTTTTAGACAAAGAGATTTTGGAATGCATTATTACTTAATGTCCATTTGATGTACCTTTGACATACATTTGACAGGTCACACATCAGGTGAATACCTCCAGGTTTCATTCCTATGTCTTTACCTCATTCTGATCTACCTTGGTGGAATTGGTGTGATCACATTCACAGCAGTGGGGCTCTACCCAAGCAAAACCTGAATAAGTAAGCTGCAAGATGATCTTCAGACTGTTGCTTCTTAATTTATATTTGAAATGAGGTTTGAAAAATTCATACTTAACATTACATTTCATAAACCTTCCGTTCAAATAGAGCATACTACACACTGTATGCAGTTTCAACACAAATCCTGCACCAGTTCCAGTCATGTCAGTTTCCAAAAAAAAAATCACTGTAAACTTTTTGAAGTTTTCAAGATGGAAGGAATTTTTACCAGAATAAAAATGTTGAGTTTTTATCAGTATGAGCTTTGTGCAATGACCATTTGGTGGAATGTGTTCTCAGATTTCCTAGAAAAAAATTTTTCCTGCTGCAAGTCCCACTCAAATATGATCCCAACAACTATCTCAGTACATTGCTCTGTTGGGTTGCTTGATTCAATGAAAATCATGTCAGGAAAGGGTTTAGATGCCCTAGTTGCTAAGTAGAACCCATAGGATATGGTCACAAATCCCAGTCTAATAGTTTATAACTCTCCCTCATTTGCATACTGAGGCTGTATCTTCAAAGTCTTTTGCCTGAGACAGAGCTTTCCCATAGTATTAATGTTTACTCAGCTGAATGAAACACCTCTAAGAACATCCACAGCTCTCACAGAAGAGATGGAGAAATGAAATTCAAAGGGTCTCTCCATCCCTGTGTGTTCATGTGGGTCTTGGAATCCAGGCCAAGGATTTGGCTCATTATTGGCTATAGCCCTACCAGTGATTTCTTTTGCTGAGAATGACAAGCATTCTGAGCATGCCTAAATCCATCCTGCCCTTGCCCTGGAGGTAGCTTATTCTCTTCTTAAACTTGTCTTTGGATAGTTTGAACAAATAGTAGCTCAGACTAGTTATGACCTGTTTTTGCCCTGTTTTAATTGTCTTGACAATTACCTGGGCTTCTAAAATTTTTCTCACATGATTCACATATGTCTTTCTTCTTCCCATCATGGTAATTGTATGTGTGTGAAAGAAAATGTAAGGCAGGTTGTAGACATGCTCTTTCCCTTAATAGCAAATGATAATATTTCAAGGTTATATAAACCCTTGTCTTTCCTACACAGTACACAGCAGTTGGTTTTCTTTCTCATTTCACATTTACATTAGGTCTTTTGCATCAACAGTGCAGCTGTTGCGTATATTTGGTGGGGAATTCAGTATGTGACAGTTTCAGATGGAATACCTTCTTCACCCAGGGCAGTTGGTGTCTTACTGATAACAATTGGTAGTTTTCAAAAGGGAACATTTTACTAAGTGAAAAGCAATGGAAACGGAACTGTATCTCTAAAAGAAATCTAAGTCTAAAACTTAACAGTGATAATGACTATGTAAATAATGGTGTATTAAATTCAAGAAATGAACAATCAACTTGATCATGGACCCCTAAGAGGTTTTTATTAGTGATGCCATGTACAGAGGACCCATCTGAAAAGATGACACATCATTTTTAGTACTGTGCTAAGCATCAGAGTTCTTAAGCCAATCTGCAGCCTAGATGGAATAATCAGAGGCTGATAAGTGAAGTTATTTCTCTGACAAAAGTCACATGAGAAGCTTGTGGCAGACCCCACCAAAAAAAGCCAGGTGTCCTAGACCCTCTGCCAGTGGCTCACACACTGGCCTGCATTATCTTTATGTGTCTTCTAAGAGGGATTCCAGACCCTTTCATACTGTGCACACAGACACCTCTATGCTCTAAGCACTTCATGTGCCATCCCTGGAACGCAGCATGGCTGCATAAAACAGCACAAAAGCAGCATGCCATGTAGAGTGTTAGAAATTAAGGAAATGTTATTCAGCTGGCATTGGATAGTCTTCAGCTTTTTCAAATAGTAAGCTAAAAAACACAAGGTAAAAATGCCATGTTCACAGTTCATCATTCTTCTGCAGAATATTAGTCACAAAGATTTGGAAGGGGGTATGAATAGTATGGACTATTGCTATTACACAGAATAGCATAAAAATTTGGGAAGAATCAGTGGGATAGTGTCAGTTTTACAGAATTTGTAGACATCTCCTCCTCACCTGTTTCTCAGGAATAAAATAGGGTGTCTTATCTGAACAATCCTCGCTCAAGAATGGAGCTGCCATTAGCTTCAGGATCAAGCATTCATTAACCTTGTTCAAAGGCAACAGGCATCTCTACAGGACAGTTCTAAGAGGAGCAATAAGGATCTGATATGGCTCTGTGTATGTCTAGAGCTTGCATGAAAGCTGTCTGTGTGTCAGTAGATAATTATTTTGTATGAGTTCTGGATGCTGGCCCAGATAAACAAAGGCATTTAGTAGTCAAAGCTACAGTTGTTTAATGCTGAAATGTTTTGCAAAGCCTTCCCAAGAGCTGACAACTCTTTCCGGCTGACCTGTGGCAAGCTGAAAAAAAGACGGTGCATGTTTTATTTATGGTGTTTCATTTTTATCCATTCACATATTCATTGTTTTGATAGACAGTACAATCTTAAAATTACTTGTGTGGAAAGATGCCTTTCCATTAGCAAACTTCTTTTTGAGACGCAATCTGCAGCAATGGTCAGGTATTGAGCCCATTCATACCTCAGGAGTGAAAAGGTCTCACTAATAAAAAAAAGCTCTGCTGTCTCTAACACTTGGGTTCAACTGTATTTTTACCTCTCTGTGTTATCCCAAGACAAGGGGGAAGATTTTCTATAATAGTCTGTATAATACTAAACATAAAGGGGAAAGTACTGAAAATCCATTTTGCCACACAGAAGTAGGGCAGAGACAGTCCAAGAGAGGCCTCTGTGCCAAAGAATTATTCCTTATGGAGAACAAGATGTGAGAGGTTAAAGATTCTGATGAAGAAGGAAAGGAACTGCAGATCTCAGAGTCTGGAGAGAAGTACAGCACCTCTGTATGAACCCCCCTGACATGACAGCAATCTGACATCAGGTCCACAGAGGGCCAATTCTTAAATATATCTAGCATAATGTGTCACTGAAAAAGATTTCAGGCACCTCTAAGAGGTTTGTTTTCTACACTGTGCTCACAAATACATTCAAGTACTGCCAATGTAGATCTGCTGACTCCAACCAAGCCTTTTAAAGCTGGGAGCCCTTCACTCCACTGCTTAGGTGAGAAACAGGATTGCTGCATTCCTTCCCTGCTGGGAGACACGTGGGGCAGGCCTGGGTGCATGGTCAGGGTCAGGTAAACAGAATCCAGCACACAGCAAGAAGAGCACACCTTGCCCCATGCACAGGGGAGTTAAAAGGAAACAGGCTGCCTCCCTTCAGCTAAAAGTCACATGGACCTGTCTCCTCAGCAATGAAATTCCTACTAATCCAAGCACAAAATCCATCCTTTAAGGAATTACTCAGTCCTTAAGGTAGAGAAATGCAGTTGTTTGGCCAGAACCATGAGTTTGCAGCTAGCTAAGAGCTATCGTGTCTTAGCTCATGCAGAAAAAGAATTGGGGTTTATGCTTCTTATCAATGCAGCATTTAGAGGGTCAGAGGAGAGATAGTTCCTCAGGTTTCCTGTCATGCATGTCAGTACTCAGACTGTGCAGGAAGGAGTCCAAGAGGTTCTGATGGGCACATCTTCACCTGGATGTCTCCAGGACAGCCTGAGAGTGATAGGGAACAGGCAGGGCAAAGTTAATGTGAAAATTTACAACTTTGTAACATGATCATCTTTGTGGCTTCTCCTCTCCCCTGTGTCAAGCCATATTCACTTCTTAATTATCATGGTGAAACTTCAGTGTAACATTAACAAAGTCCTTCATATTAATTCATATGCATTGGTAAGAATTAGATTCGAATACAGCTCTCAAAAATTAACATTTGCATATCTCACTAGAGCAAATGAATTGTACTGAGTCACCATGAAAATTGACTGGGTAAGCTAAATGCATAGTTTGGCTAGAGTCAGCAAGCAGGATATTTTGTCTCCACTCCCACAGACAGAAATCCACACCAAGATTTTTTGGTGTGCAAATGAGCCTGATTTACTTTGATTATAAAACAGACTCATAGCTTAATAAAAGAAACCAAATTGCCTTAACTTGCATGTGCATGTGGAACCTCCATAAATTATGGTCATATATAATGAATGGAATAAAGCCACAAAAGTTACATGAAAGCAAATGTTCCAATCAAATTTTGCTATGGTGCAAATCTGAAGTGACTTCACCAAAGTCAGTGAAGTTTCCCTGAGTTTACATTGGCTCAGTTGAAAACAGATTCTCCTCATTAGCATTCAGCTGAAACTTTCACATGACAAGCAGCATCAAGAGGCTGATTTTTAAAGGTGCAGCTTTCTTCACATTACACATAAGATTCCTGCTCCTTGCGCAGCCTGAAAATAACATCTTAGAAAAATACCACTTCCAAAGGACACTTGTCAATATTTAACATTTTGTGTCATCATACACTTCTGTATTTGTGTTCTATGTACTTAACAGTCCCCTTTTCCTGGGTACCACGTGCCAAACATCCAAGCATTGGTAAAGATCAGATTTCACTTGGTTTTCCAAGTGAAAGTTTGTCTCAGGGAAGGCATATAGTATCGCCACCAAATTACAGGTGCTGACTTTTTCTACCAGGAGTTGGGAGTATGTCTTTCAAACTTCCTAAGGAAATATGTCTGGATCAAATGCATAGACCTGTTTTAAAATTCACCATTCATCACATCCATTGTTCAAAGTCTCAGACTGACAAAATGAACAGAAAATCTGTGAAATTCCAGCCACCACACCTTTAATATGCCAAGGGGCTGGAACTGCAGCTGTGTCCTATGAGTTTGCACCTCAGAGTGAGCATCCCCTCTACAGGCAGGCAGGTGGGTGCTCTGCCATGAATGCATGAGGCAGGAGCTGGTGTAGGCCCACTCCTCCAGCAAGCAGAGCTGGGAAATAACCCCAGAGATCACCACTTGAGCTGATGCCCCTTTCAGTGACTGTGACACTGCAACAGCTCCAGCTGCCACCAACATGTTCCTCGGTGTATGAATCACTGGGATGGTTTTGAAAAGGTGTTTATGTGCCTGGCACAGAAATGATTCCTGTTGTTGACATGTGAGTTAAGTCAACTCACCAGCACGCACCATGCTCCTCTCTTACTCACAGTGTTTGATTCTGACATTTTGAGCCCTTTTGACAGAAGAACATAAATCTTAACTCCAGTTTCATCTTTACCTCTGAGCAATGACTATGCGTGGGAGTAGCTGCTGGCAGAAGTTTTACCCGGAGTTAGACCAAGTAAAGTAACTTCAGGTTCACATTTCTCTTTCTCACGCACAGGAATTCTCCTATAGAAGGATGTTGTAATGAGGGTGTGACACACAGGAATGTCAGGGGGGAAAAAACTGCCTTTTTTTTTTCCTGGCATATAGAGATCTAGAGTAAGGGTTTAGAAAGTTATTGCACTTTCCTGATGCTAGAGGTGGAGAAAACTATTTTTGGGGACCTTGATAACCTCAGAAGAAGCCCCCAGCTCTCATATCTCATAGGAAACATTAACTGCTGCCATGAAAGCTTGTCCTGGATCCCAGCAGCTGTGTTTTAGAGGTGAAATTCTCACCCCACACAGAGCAGGAAACTTCAGCAGGAGGCAGGAGCATAGCATGAACTTGACAGACTCAGCCTCTTAAATAACCAAGATGCTTTGTGGGAAACACTGGAGATCCTGGAGCCAGGAACACCTGCCCACTGTTGCCAAAGAGGGCTGCCACATTCCCTCTGTGCTGCAACTGCAGTGGGCAGTGGAGCCAGGAGCAGCTGTCTGCCCTCGAGGGAAAGCATTGAGAACAGTGCTTGTTCACACTCCTTTTTACTCTGAAAAGCATCTATTTACTGATGTTTAAAAACACACAGTTAAAGTTATGAATGACTGCCACATCCTGCTCCTCTCTGAGTACTGCTTTTATCACAACAGGGGCTGGGTTAAGGCTGCCATTGCATGGTGGGGAGTGCAGGGCTCCATTCTTTAGAATAGCTTCATTAGGAAAAACACAAACAAACACCTCCCTGGAAGCAGCAGGCTTTCTGTTTACTGTGTCCCCAAGTTTCCAGCTGAGAAGCAACTTCAACATTACTCTGTCTTGTGGTTTTATTGCTAGTTTCAGTGAGCTTAGCATCATGAAGGCAGGTTTGAAGCTGTTGTGCTCTCCCCTGAAGTCATGACT
Organism: Dicaeum eximium; assembly: GCA_013396995.1. NCBI lineage: Eukaryota > Metazoa > Chordata > Aves > Passeriformes > Dicaeidae > Dicaeum > Dicaeum eximium. The sequence goes on along the minus strand of VWZP01004506.1, from coordinate 2,280,119 downwards.
AAGACCTATTTCCAGTGCTGAGGATGGGATTGAAGCAATCAACCCAGTTCCAAGGTGAACACGTGATGTGGACTATAATTTTAATCTGCTTACCATTTGCCAGAGTGGAGACATGGAGCACTGACTTTCCTTGGAACTTTAAAATCATTCTGAGAAAAAGAGAATGAATGAAATTCAGATGTTTAAATGCCAATATACCCCCCTTCTTCTTTCCCACAGGACCTTAGCTTAAGCTGTATTGTGGATGTGTAATGACTGTGACCTCCCTTTGTGCCCACTCACTGACAGAGGACACACAGTGAGATAAAACCATTTCCATCTCAAAACCATGCCCAAACTTCTCCTGCTCAAAGGCAGCTAGGGAGGGACTGTGTCTTGAGCTGAGACAGTTGAAGTAGGTTTGATAAAATTAATTTTGGATGTCAGGCCAAAATACGAGCCAAGTAAGAATAAGGTAATCTTGAAACAAAGGACAACTTCCAGCAGCTTTTGGGATTTCTTGGTACTGAGCCAGGGAGGAGTTTGGAGTCTCAGAGCCAGCTCTGTTCTCTTCTTGACAGAGGGCAGCAGTTCACTGTGAACTGGTCAAGGGATTATATCCTATTGTTTCAGACTGTGAAGCATTTGGAAGCTGAATGGGGCCAAAATAAGATCATAGGTGCAGCGAGGACTTTTTGTCAGACACAGGCCCTAATACTGCAGATTTGCTCCAGCACAACTATCTCATCCATAAGTGTAAGGAGGACAGCCCATCATAGCAGCCTTTTACATCTTCTGGAAAGTCATCTCAAGAGATTCCTGGTGATAAAACATTTCATTTGCTCCAGTTAGGGTCCTTCGATGATCAGATCAGATTTCATACAGATAAATTGCAGTCAGCTAGATAGAAAACACTAAAATACTTCACTCAACACTTCCAATTTCAAGTTCAACTCAATGTCACAGAAATAGCCTTGCTTAGAAAATATCTGTGAATCAAGATGCTTAGTGCTTCAAGTACATCCAACAAGATCTATCAAAATAGCAGCATTAACAAAGTGATAGTGTCCAGCCTCTACGTGCAATAAAGGAGAAAGCACTGAGATTTTCTGCATGACTGTTTAACTCTTCAATGAAATTTTTCTTCTGTATTTCTAGACTTTAGGATTTTTCTCTATAAGTGGGCAGCAAACTCTGCCTCACAAAGTAGAAGTTTCTGCAGCAGTTTTCATGTGTTGCAAAAACTGAGTTTTGAAACATAACAAAGAAAAGCAGTGAGTCTCTGTGGACAGGACCCAAACTCTCTGTTTACAGGCAAGTAGAGAGGCCCTCGTGATGGAAAAGATACAGCAACAACAAAATTTTCATTTAAACAAACACCAGATACTAACTAGCTCACTCTTTCAGATAACATCCATGACTTACTGAACTGTTGCAAAAACATAGTCATTGTGTTGCTAAAAGAAAGTGAATGTTTGGTTTAAACACAGCTGCAAAAATACCTGCGAATAAACCTGGAGTCTCGAGTCTCACATCATTGTGAAAATGAAGTGAAATGACAAGGAGGATTTACCAAATGAAATACTTATACATTATTCTCAATCATAATTTGCATTGTACAAGCAAACAGACTTCCTGTTATGTAGCTAAACCTTAACAAATTAATCATCCATAAGTTCACAATGTAGAAACCATTCAAATTAATTTCTGAATCAGGCTGCTAGTGAAGTTTGCCTTTCTGCAAAACAAAGCCCTCAAAGCTGCATAGCCACTCTCAGATTTCAACTGGGAGTCTGAGGCATCCTTGTAGAGTAAGTGATTCCACAAACCTTTTATTCCTTTTTTTTTTTTTCCAATTCAAAGGCAAACAGAGTTTCTGCAGTAGAGTCTATGCAGAGTCATCCGAAATGGAGGGAAAGATTCTCCATCTGTGCCTGTGCTGAGCCCTGGGTTGAAAAAAAGTGAAAGCATAGAAACCTTATCACTCATACATTTTCTATTTGTGTTGGTGGCTTGAGCTTGGCACTGAGTACTTGTGGCTTCCTTTTACACAAAGCATGTGTGTAACTGTAGGTGTCCCAGGCAAAGGCATCTACATCTGTACAAGTCACCCTGGGCTGCTGCCACAGAGAACAGAGAATCAGGCAATGCAATTCCCAGACTGCATGGGATGCAGCCCAAGGAGATGACTATGTCTGGTCACGTGAACTTGACGGTATTGACACAGCCCCTGATGAAAGGCCAGCAAGTTCACTGCATAGGCTTGGGCAAAAGGATGCCCAGAGGGACCTGCACAGGCTTGAGAGGTGGCCCCATGCAAACCTCATGAAGTTCAGCAAGGCCAAGTGCAAGGTCCTGCACCTGGGCCAGGGAAATCCTCAGTATCACACAGACAGGGCCATGGATGAACTGAGAAGGACTAATGCCAGATTAGATGTGGTCTGGCAATGTGCACTCACATCCCAGTAATCCAACCACATCCTGGTCTGCATAAAAAGCAGCATGGCCAGCAGGTCCAGGGAAGTGATCCTGCCCCTCTACTCCACTCTCATGAAGAAAGCATGAGAGAGCTGGGGTTCTTCAGTGTGAAGAAGGGAAGGCTTTGGGGACATCTCCTTGTAGCCTTTCAACATACAGAGGGGCCTTACAAGAAAGATGGAGAGAGATTTTAAACTGAGGCTTTTACTAAAATAACAAGGGTATTGGCTTTAAACTAAAAGAACATGAAAAGGACATAAATACATTTTTACAATGAGGGTAATGAGGCAGTGAAACAGGTTTCCCAGAGAAGCTGTGAATGTCTCATCTCTGCAAGTGTCAAAAGCCAGATTGGACAGTCCATGGCAGCGCAGTGTGGGCTAGATGATCTTTGAAGATCCCTTCCAACCCAAACCATTCTGTGATTCTGAGATAAGTAGCTCAAATGCAGGAACTACACTGCTGTCCTCTACTGCTAGGAGAGGTAGGTCCCTTCCACAGCCTCTGTGCTAGGCTGGGAAATGTCAAGGCTGAGGTACCTGACAGTGTAGCTATAATGATCAAGACAGTTGAAGCCCAGGCTGTGTGAAAAAAAAAACCCCAAAACTTGAACTCATGTTAAGGTGTTCAACATGCTTGGAATTTGCTGTTTTGAGAGGCAGGTTTGGTCTGGCAAAGGCTTAGAGGTGCAGCTAAGCCCTGAAAGATTTATTAGCCCTGTCTTAAGCGACCAAGTACACATACCCTCATTATCTTCAGCACACTTCTTAGCAGACACAAAATGTACACAACCAGTCAAAATAAAATTACCTTCTTCCTTTTGTACATTATCTAATTAGATGTTTGCTTTCTATCTGTATTGTCTATGCCTGAATTAGCCTTAAAAGTCTGTTCTGATCTCTGTGCAAGTGAAGACAGCTACATGTTTAACACGGTAGCACTACGCATGATGGCTGGTAATGCCAAGAAATGGTAAAGCTTTGAGGAATGTTTGTCAACACGTCTGTTCTACTCCTGTGAACATAATCAGCATCCACCATTACATCAGAATTAAAGGACAAAATTGCATTTGGTGGGAAGTGTGTGGGTAACTACTGAAGTAGAAGTAGCTTCTGGTTATAGTGGGCAGGACAAGAATAATGAGTTCGGCTCCTGGCAAGGAAGATTTACGTCAGACATTAGGAAATATTTCTAATGATAAGAACAGCAAAGAACAGGAATTGCCTGAGGATGCTGTGACACCTCTACACTGGAGGTCGTTAAAAACAAGGCATACTCACATTTGTCAGGAGTGGCCTGGGTACAGGAGATGCTACCTTGGCCGTCTGTACCTACCAGGTAACCTCCTTGTAGATCCATGTTGCCACCATCCACAGTAATTCCCTGTGGTCTTGTTTTAGTGCTGTGGAACTAAAATGAGAAATAAATTAGATACACTCTTTGGGTATTATTCTTAGCAGGAAGCTTACCAGAAAACAGGGAACTTTCTAGAAAGATCTCAGGACCCTGAAGTCCTCATTAAGTTCCTTTAGCCAGCAGAAAATTATAATCATAATCTCTTGTGCACTCACCCTAGAGGTGGTGGTCATGACCCTTGAGCCTTTCAGTCACCTGATGTTTGAGTTCTAGGAGATTATAAAGCAGGACACAATGGGAAAGAGTGGAAAAATCTCCCAGGCACATTTCAGACACACACAGGCAGTGCAGTGAGGTTTGTAAGGTACTAAGATCCCAAACCTGATCCGGGCTGGGAAAATGAAATTCCCCAAAATGAAATGTCAGTGTTCTCACCCATGAACAGCTGACAGTTATACAAGATAAAAGGCACCAAAAGCAGTACTGCACTTAGACATGTAGAGACAACTACAGGAACATTTTATGTTATAAAAAATATACATATATAAAATCTGATCAGCAGCAAATAATGTTTCAAGGGCTTTAGGTTTTCTCCTGTCATTTCACTCACAGGTAGGAAGGACTTCTGAGATTGATACAGCTCAACCTGTCTCTGTGAGACAGAATTTATCTCTAGATTCTCTATTTCATTTCGTGAAAGGATAAAGAACAAGGCTTACATGTCTTCTAATTTTTTAAGTCTTGGTTGTTTCCTACACACATATCCTTCTTCCTCCTCATTCATGAGTAGATAATTTCTCACATGAAGTTCCTGGAGGGTTTGCAAATGTATACAATTTTATACTACTTTAAAATAAAAAAAAAAAAAAGTGAAAATTATATGCAGTTCCAGTGGCCAGGCAAAAATACACACACTGATTTCTGATTATCAGTGTCTTTGGTCAGTACATGTCATATATAATTGGAAAAGAGCCTTTGGTCTGACATTCACTTGCACAGTAAAATTATACTTTTGGATAAATGAAAATAATAAATAAAGATCTAAACGCCTGCTTGTTCCCAAAGTAGCCAGGTAAAATGGGAAATGGTCTCAGTTCTCTACCTCATTTATCATAATGTCTAAAGCCAAGTTTTAACTTGCTTTAAAATCTCTGAATGCCTCTGAATAATCCCCTGAATGCTACACATAGTGAAGAAATTGCCAACAACTCTTGACTCCCTCTCACAGATATTTATAAGGGGATTATGGAAAGCACTCAGCAGTGGCCAAATACTGTTTTACAGGAGTAAACAGAAGCAAATACTTCCCACATAAAGGTCTGAAAAGTCTCATATGATAGTTCTGTGAAGGAGAATTAAACTTAAGTGACATTTTAATTATCACAGCTTCTCAGAGAAATAGAGCTGCTCCCAGTGAGGCCCCCAGCCCAGTTTAGTGTCATAGAGAATAACAGAACAGGACCTTTTCCCTCATACTATGAGTAGTGCTTACGGTAAGAATTACCTGTGTTTCTCCTTTGCCTCACACTTCAGATTTAACATGCACTACCCAAGCAGAGGTGGAACATTTTCTGAATAAAAGGTTGTTCAAAAGCAAATGGGCATAAGCAATAAGGGAGAACCCAGAAGAATTGTCCATACTAGAGCTCCATCTAGCTATTAACTCATCTTCTTTATCAAACACAAGGAGCAGCCTTGCAGATAGCTCACCTTGAAAATGCACACAGTTATGATCCAGCTGGACCAAAATGAAGCATATTCTCCTATTAATGTGCAAATGACCAGTGTCTAATAGTGCTAATCAATGTTGCCCAGGAAAAAAATGTGTCCTTAAAAAGTTAATGGTAAGTAGCTGATGAGCAGAAGGGTTTCCTGGTGACTCGTTAGCCACTCCCTGTGCTGCCCACCGGTGCTTCTGGACAGTTGTTTCATTAGGGAAAGCTTCACATCAAGCCATGCTGCTTTCTCAAATAGAAAACTATCCAATTAAGAACCTTATTTCTTCTGAGCAGCCAACTATGTAGGCTTAGCTGAACTCCTGATGATGACTAAATCTTTTTATCCTTTGTAATATATTTTTACTGTGTACCCCTGTGTGAGACGGAAATATTTAAACTGATAATGACAAGTGGGTGGGAAGGGATGTGTCAGGCAAAATGCCGTGACTAAACTCCCATTTGCAGTGAGGCAGCAAGCTCAGGCACTGGCAGGAAAAACATCTCATTGAATCAGCACTTCCCAAACCAGTGTGTGAAACAAACATGCACCAGCATTGCCAAGTTTTGCAGCAGAGAACAAAGGATGCCTGGGAGTTGAATTGGATCCTAGTGCTTAAAATCTTTCAGTATAGGATGCTGCCCTACTTTGATTCTTTGGTTAGCTTATGTTGCATTGGCTTGGGTATCTCTCCCCAGCATTACTCTGCGTAGTGCAGACAGGCAGACTCCTACTTGTTTTATTCATCAATTCTCCCCACATTTTGCTATTCCTGCACTCTTTTATCCATTTTTAGGATAAGTAAATATACTCTGCTTAGTTTCTATTGAGCAGCAATAATAGTCTAAGCCATGGGAGTGGGAACATTTCCTCATTTGTCTTGCCACACTTTACAAGGCGTGCTGCTGAAGGGGAGGGTGTTTTCAGGGAACTCAGCGATCTTGGCTTTACCCAGGGAAAGTTCCTTGCTCACTGGGGAGGTTTTGAGAAAATAAATAATTCTGTGACCCTGTTACTGAGAAGCTTTGGGCTGGTGTAAAACTATACATGCCAATCCTTTGCAAATGGCAGCCACTTTAATGCCATTTGAGAATATGCTTTAGATGTTCCTCTAGGACTCTGCACATGTCTTGACTGGCGAAGCAATGCAGTTATTACAATTGACCTAGACTTAACCTTTGATCCTTGGAGAAGAGCTCTTAAGTCATTTTTTATTAGTCATCTCTTCTGGGTCATGCCTCTGCATCTTCCTCTGTCACAATCCTTTCCTAACTCACCTCCAGGACAGATGCTGGCTGGCTCCTGGCTGTATATGCCAAGGGAGAAATACACTCTACCTGCTTCTGTTAATACCCCAAGGGCCCCACTTATCTTTCTGAAGGAAGCCTGGGAAAGTCTAGCAAAAGCAGGCAGGGCTGTGTATTATACCTCTGGAGCTTCCGATGAGAATACAGATTGCACTACAGAGTTGACTCAAGGTATGCCACAAGGCAGCCAACTCTGAGGGCAGTCTGAGTGAGTGAAGCACTGCCTGGCTTGTCTGCTGGGACACACAGCTACTGCAGCAATTCCCCCAAGGACAGGGATATCCTTGGGCCTTGAAGAACGGGGTCCTTCCAGCCTGGGCTTGGAGATTCAGGTGATAAACCAGTCAGACAAGGGTGGCAAAGCTACAGCCATTGCCATGTTCTGTAGAGGATGCAGAAAGAAGTACCCAAGCCCTGAGCCTGTCATCAGGAGAGCTAAGTCTCTTGTGTCTTTTTCCATGCTACTGCCAGCACTTCTTTACAAATCACAGCCTCAGGTATTGTTACTTTATTTTTGATTACAACAAAGATCCAGCTGGCTTCCCCAAGTTGTTTTCCTTCAAAAATATCCTTGACATGGCACAACGCTGAATAGCCTTCTCAACTCTGTGATGTACCCACCAAGGTCTCCAAATAGCTGTGGTCGGTTGACCCTGGCTGGACAACAGATGTCCACCAAGCTGCTTTTATCACACCCCTACTCAGCTGGACAGGGAAGAAAAAATATAACAAATATATGGGTCAGAAAATAACTCATGAGTCAAGGTAAAGACAGGGAAAGGTCACTCACTGGTTACCATCAAGGGCAAAACAGCTTCAGCTTGGGGAAAATCATTTGATTGATTCCCAACCAAATCAGAGAAGGATAATGAAAAAAAAACCCAAATCTTGAAACACTTTTCCCCCACCCATCCCTTCTTCCTGGACTCAACTGTACTTACCATTCTCCCTCCCTGCTCCTTCCCAGCAGTGCAGGAGGATGAGGAATGGTCAGTTCACCACCTGTCTTTCTCCTTCCTTCTCAAGGGGAGGAATCTTCACATTCTTCCATCTCCAGTGTGGGGTCTCTCCTATGGGACAGTTCTCCATTAACTTCTCCACTGTGAGTCCTTACCACAGGTTGCAGCTCTTGGTGTTCTTGCCAGCAAACCTGGTCCCACATCAGGTCCTCTTGCCACAGCACCACAGATCTTGTCAAAAGACTGATGCACCATGGGCTTCCCACAGGCTCTCACCCTCCTTCAGGCATCCACCTGCTCTGCTGGGGGCTCCTCCATAGGCTGCAGGTGGATCTCTGCTCCTCTGTGGTCCTCCAAGGGCTGCAGGGGCACAGCTGCATCACCAGAGGTTGCAACATGCTCCTGGAGCACCTCCTGCCCTTCCTTCTTTGCCAACCTGGGTGTCTGCAGGGCTTTTTCCCTCACATATTCTCACTCTAGCTGCTGTTGAGCAGCAATTTTCCCCACCTTCTTAAATCTGTGATCCCAGAGGCATTACCACCATTACTGCTGGGCTCAGCCTTGGCCAGCACGGGTCCGTCCTGGAGCCGGCTGACGTTGGCTCTGTCAGACCTGGAGGAAATTTCTGGCAGCTTTTCACAGAAGCCACCCACTACCAAAACCTGGCCACACAAACGCAATGCAAAAGCAGAGGGCTCAGACATGGACACAGGATCTTGCAGAGTTGAGGAGAATGGGAACTCAGAATGGGAATTCACAGGAGACCACAGCTCCTGAGTAGATAGGACCATGCTAAAGTGATGCAGAGAGCTCCAGCAAACTTTATTAGTTTGTATCCATCCTCCTGTGTTTTGGGATTGAGCAGAGCTCCCTACCATCGTCCTGATAGTAGGCCTAGCTCAGGAGCCCCAAGATGCTTCCTGACAGCAGTAACCCATCCCTGCCTGGCATGCTGAAGGCAGGCAATGCCTCGTGTGTGTTCACTTTGGGAACCAAAAATCTCCCCAGGCTCTTTGGCTGCTCCCAGCAGCATCCTAGTGAGACTGACCCATTCCAGCCTTGGGAATGTCCTCTGGGGATGATTGAGGACATTTGGCTTGCTGCAATTTTCACATCAAATGCATAAATCTGGTCAATCCCTACTAGCAGCTCTCCTCATTTTCAGACTTGGAGATCTCAGAATCTCAAGAGCATATTTTTAGAGGCAGCATTATCTTTACTATCAGCACACAGTGAGGGAAAAATATGGAGAACACATCAGGCATACAGATGGCTCTAAACATAGCTGTAGCATCATAGATGTGATAGAGCTAATACATAAAACATACAGGATTAAAGCACACAGCACCTTGACCTAGCTGTTAATGGAACTGGGATTCTCAACACTTCTGACACAGGTCGTTAGTCCAAAACCAAAGGAATAACTCATCACTGACTGCACACTACTGGCCTTTTGTGTTAAATAAAAGGGATGAGAAGCGCTGTCAGATAAACTCTACTGTCCTGCCTTGATGTTAACACAGCAGATTCCAACCCAGATCTGATCAAGACTTTTCAGAGACAGAACAGGGGTGTGTGCCCCATCAGGAGGGATTGAGAGGTGGCTTCTCTGGTTGCAGGTGATGGATGTGGTAGGGAAGAGGCTGAGCAGAGCTTCAGGGCTGTTCCAGGGGGATGCAGCTGAGGTGATGAGATGCACGAAGTTAGCAATGTTGCTTTTCCTTCCCCTTCCACAAGTATCCCACCTCCTTCCATGACTCCAGCATGCCTGTCACGTGTCCTGATGTTCATGGACTAAGCACCAGCATCATAACCATTTTTACACCCAGCAGTCAAATATCTGTTTTGCCAAGTGCATAACACTGGCCCTGATTCTCAACCACAAACTGCAGTGGGAAAAGTAACTTAACCAGCTGAGCTGGAGCACAGAGTCTGAGAAGCTGAGGTTTGATCTAGCGCCTGTTGAAACAATAACAAGGATTCACACTGGTCTTAGTGAATCAGTGAACCAAGCCCCATGTGGTAGCCTGCTTGTTTTGAGTCCATCTTGTAAGGGTAGATGACTGTCTTACCTCCTTTGGGGGGTTTTGCTTATTGTTTTGTTTAGGTTATTGGCCATGAGAAACAATCTCATTGACATCACAAACATTCACGACTCCCAGATCACCTTGGATGATCTGTTTACTTCTCTCAAGAACAACAAAGGGCAAAGAGCTGCCCTATTTTAATGTGCTAGGTCATAGTCAAAAGAGTCAAAAAATATTTCCCTGTAAGGGCTAGTATTTATATATTAATCAAGTATCAAATTAATCTGACAAGTTAATCCTTTAACCCACCCTTCATCTAATAAATGCCAAAGGGAAGAGATTCCTATTGATCTGAGCTGTTGCAGGGACTTTGGACTCTTTAAACTCAGTATTGCCTGTAGCTAATGGGACCCTCAGAGTTCCCTTCACATATGCTGTCTGCTTTCTCATGACTTATAATAATTCCCTGAGCTGTTACTCTTATCTGCTCCAGCCGCTTCTTCATTTACTTATTTGTTTATACTTATGCTGTGCTCTCACACTGAGTTCATCCCTGAAAAACTTTGGCAAGCTGTTTTCTTCTTCCACAGGATTTACTCCACCTAATCTGATGTTACATTCTTAAAGAAGCCATACCACAAAATAGGTCTACTTGTCTCTTGTGGTCACTGTTTGTAAGCTGTCATTGGCACAAGAGCCAGACCCCCACCATTATTCATGGAAACTCTCTTACCCATTTCACTGGGAGTCACACTTATGGCAGCTCATCTCCCCACTGAAAGGCAGTATAAGAAAGGCAGTATTGGCACAGCAGAATCAAGCAGAAAGTAAAGCATCAGCTGGCTGTCAGCAAGCACCCAGTTTATAACAGAATTAAACAGTTTGATTTTAGTTTGAAAGAAAAAATTTCATTAGACCTTCCCTAGTAAACACAGATATGGTGTTCCAATCCCATGACAGACCCATCTTAGTCTTTGGCTTGTCAGGTGTGAGCAAACAAAAGACCTTCTCAAATCTCAAATTAGGAGGAATAGCTGTTGGTAAATTAACCCTCACATGACACAGGTTGGCTTTGCAATCCAACCTCAATCTACCAAATCTGTTTGATTTTACCAAAAGAATTTCCTCTCTCAGGAGTTCTTCCCCCTTCTCCCCCTCACCTGCTCCATGATCACTCCTTCTGTTGCTCTCTAAATTTTGGCACCCATTTCCACACCATTACGTATTGTGGGCTGAAAACACACAGCGACCATACTCACAAAGAAGAAAGCAGCTCCCTTCTGCTTCCCAGCAGCATCAAGAAACCCACACGCAAGTTGGATTTCACATTACTTGCTCTTTTGGGAAGACTTATCTCACATATTTTCTTTAACTTAAGATTTTCACATAATTCCTAATTTGTAAGAGAACAGTAAAGGATACACTATTAACATATTGGTTTACAGCTAAGATGTTGGAACAGACAAGCTTAGAAAGTCAGTGCTGACTTCACAGCATTTGTAAAGGTGATTAAAATTTGGAAGCACCAACAACAGCTTGTTAACAAAGGTAATCAGTGGGGTTTTTTTTCCTTTCCTTATTAGAAGAATGGAATTTCTGTTCTAAATGTCCTTCTCTATAAACATAATCTATCCCATTATATTTGTGCTGCTATAGAAAGGACTTCTTTTCCTTTTGTTTTCCTTTTGTTTTTAACTCTTTTAAAAGGAAAAACATCACTGAAAGGAAAAGGGAAGCTACACCAGAGCATAAATGTCAGGGGTATAAAGGAAGTCATCATCAGCCACCCCTAGTGACTAATAAATGCCAGTAAAATTCATTTCACATCTGGAATGTGGTCTGTAGAAAATCCGACAAGTATAAATCACTACCTTCAATCAGAATATAAATCCCGACATGATGCACATAATGCATAGCTCGTGTGTTTGTGTATTTTACTGTGGTATCAGGAGGAGGAAGGAAGGGCCAGGTGACAGGATACAGGGAAGTTAGAAAATAACTTTGTCCATTTAAAGAAACAATACACTGCTTCCACCGGAAGAATATTTTTTAGAAAGGAAATTTACTCTCTCCTGCCTCACCACAGCTAACTACTCCTCCCCCAATTTTGAGGCCTCCAGCAAAAAAAGAAATTAAGATATATTGAACTCTGCAATCAGAAGGTCACAAAATACCAGCTTGGCTATGCTGGCTACATTTACTTTTGCTTTGTACAGCAGTTATTTGGATCAGATGTAAGTACATGTCCTGGTTCATCTCCTTGGAATATTTGCTCCTTCCCCCATCTCTGCAGTTCACCAGGGGGTCACGCCAGCAGCTCCTCACTGATTTTCAAGAGACCAGGTCTCACAAAGCTGACTGTCAACCAATGCAGCCAAGCTAACACTCTCTTTCTCTATTTTATTCCCCAGGAGATGGTAAGCTATGTATGGCACATAGACTTGATCCAAAGCCCACAAAAGCCAACAAAAATGTAAAGGAAAACCCCCTCTAAGGGTTTCACAGCATGGGTGTATGGCAAGGGGGACCTTTTACTCTGACTTGAACATGGAGCTGTGCAGCAGGCAGCAGCAGCACAGCTTCAGTGACTGGCTGGGAACAGTCTCTCCCACATGGATTTGTTGTTTGGTATTTTCCTCACAGCTCCTGATCCCCTCTTAAATACTCTACATTGCCATAGGAAAAAAAAAATTATTAAAGCTCATGGTTAACTGTTAAACTGTGGATCTGAGGTGCTGGCACGTGTGAGCTGGGTGTCCCCATTCACGTTGCTCATCCCAGACATGCAAAAGTTCCCACTTGTGTAGGGCCCTCCTCAAAGGCAGAGAGGCTTCCACTCACCATGATAGTATAAACCAGAAAAGATCTACTGAAATTTTCACACAGTTTCTGTGTATGTTATCTAGGGAAGAAAAAGAGATTTGAAGAAGCATGTGAAAGACATTCTTCACACACACACAAGACAAATTCAGGACCCAGGAGGGTGGCTGTAAATGTGGAGTAATTCTATTTTAGATTTATACCATTCAAAACTGTAAAATAATTTGGCCTCAAATAAGTAAATAACAATAATAAATAAAAATAAAGTTTTATAATTCTTAAAAGCAGTTACATGGCATCACAAACTGTAGGGTAAGACCACCTTCATGCACAAGTGCAGTGGGTTGAATCTTGGAACACTGCTAATTTGCAGTGATTGCTTCAGGATCTGACCCAGGGAATTTTAGTGGGATAAAAACAGAGAATCTGAGGAGAAAAGGTAAACCTGCTCAGATATTGTATGAAGATTAGAGGATTTCCCTATCCACTAGAGATAATTTCTATTATGCAGCACAGCAAAAGCTCTTAGTTAATTCTTTAAAAGCTTCCCTTTTCTATCATACTAACGTACATTCTTTATTAATTTATTTTTTCTTTTATTTTCTTTAGGGACTTTAGACACAGACATCTTGGAAAGCTAGCACAGGCAAAAAATGCTTAATTGTGTGACTTTTCTGTGTTTGAATGTGCCTTCTATCCTTTAGAGGCGGATATGAAACTGTCCTTGAACCAAAGGCTAAGGAAAATTTACCTGCAGTTTAAGTATTGTATTTCAGTCCACACACTCTAGGTAGTCTAAAGTGACTCCCCAAAATGCAGACAGTGTTAACAGTGAGTGCCTGTCTCACTGTCTGCATCTGCTCCTACAATGCAGCACTAATTAGTATTGCAGACAGGCCACTCTGCAGCTTGACTGGATGCTCTTCTGGGAAGAGGTTCCCATATTTTACTGATAACACAAGAACTGTCTTGGTGTCACAGCAACACTGGTGTATCTTGCTCATCTCTACATTCAATTTCATTCCCCCCTCTCCTCTTGCAAATTTTAACCAGGATACTGGAGGCTGTGGGGTTTTTTCTATTATTACCATTTTTGCAGTTAGGCATTCCTTTGTCCTGCTTTCCCTATAAGGTTTTTTTGGGGGAACAAGTTATGACATTGCTGTAAAGCAACAAAAGAGATCACCACTTCATAGTTCACCTTGAGAAAACACAGAGTTCAGGTCAGCTTCAGGTCTGTTCCTGATGGTGCCAAGTGTCAGTACAAAGTTCTTTAATGACTCATATCCTAAATAAAGTACTCCCTCCCCTGAAACACAGATCACTGCATCTTAACTATTCAGTTCACAAAGTTGAATATTCTGGCAGCTATCTACTGAATCTTTCACACCTAGAGACCAGATGCAGTCAAACGTTGTTTTAAAATCTCTTAGATTTTAATAGTCTTTTTTTAAAATACTGGCTTGCTAAATACAGAAATGCTATGAACCTATAAGTTGTGTGCTACTAAACTCGACACCACTAAATTAATTTTAATTAATAAGTCAGGGAGAAGGAAAAAACCAAAAAAACAAGCTTCATCTTAGGAGTGTAGTCCTCCAGTGGCAAGGGATCATCTGGTGGGACAGGTATGCTGGAGGACAGGAGAAAGAACAGGCCCTTTATATTTCTGGAGAGTAGTTGAAGTAAATTCCTATTCTTTGATTTTTATCCCTTTATAAGCTGTCTTGTGAGCTACTCATCCATTAAATGTGATCTACAGCAACTATATTTTTACTAAATCTCAAGTCCAAGCTCATAAGTTCATAGAAACACCACAGCACCATAAAATTTGAACATTTTTACCTGTCAGACTCGTGGAAAAGATGCTTTTGGGTTTGAATTCAGCCACAGACAGAGTCCCAGTGTTTGAGTCACTGTTGTTTAATGAGCAGCCACTTCTCAGCAGAGGAATTTAGGCTGTCATGGGACAGGAAGAAAACTCTAACTTGAGCCAGTCATAGCAGTCCCATGGTCACATTCAGCCTTCCAATCCACTGGCTTTCCAATAAGCTTTGGGGTTGTCTCTCAGCTACTGCTATTAATGCAGGAACTGAAGGAGTTTCAAGCAGGGACCCAACCCCATGGTCATCCAATTGCCACAGACATGAACAGAAAGGGCTCTCTCAGTCCAAACACAATAGATGGACATGGATGGGTGAGTGGAGGGAAGCAATAGGAAATCCATATCATGAAGCAGCAGCAGAGGAGAGGTTCACCATCGAGTCTCAGCTAGCTCTCCAGGCACAATGGTTTGCTTGGCTGTACTGTGAACTGGAACAGGGAAGTAATCCAGTTTCTTCAAACCTTGTCCTCTGTAAGCTGCAGCAGTTCCCAGAGTCACTGCACAACACAGCTGCATGGGCTGCTGAGTTATCCCAGCTGGAAAGATGGTGCTCATCTGTGGGGCAGGAACACATGACAGGAAAACAAAAATACTTCAAGCTGATCCTGGTGAAAATTGTGTACTGAAACAAGAGTTGCAGAATGTTTGCCTCTGATAAAGAGTGTCCTGGCTCACCATTTGACATGGGTGATGGTGCAGCACCACCATGTCCAGCCAGGGCTACTTGTGGATTTCTTCTATGGGGATTTTCAGCTCTTGAGACAGCAATTTTTCTGTTTTTGAGGTAGCTTATGCATCATTAATGACACATGTACCTGAACCAGAAACTCTTGCCAGAGATGAATAAGGGTTATGATAAGACTTATTTTCATACAGATAACAAGAATATGCAGAGCTATATATATATTGCTAACCAATACCTCTTTGTTTTTCAACCTCATTCTTAAAAGTTTAAGCCAAAATCTAAACATTACAGATATAAAACAGACCTACTAGAATAGGAAAGGGGAGAAAAAGAGAAACATTACCCCTTGCCTCCCAACTGAGAGAATCTTAAACCTTTCCCGAGACAGCCAAACCCACACTTTGGTGGAAATTTGGAACCAGAGGCCAGATGGACCTTTGCACAGTTCCAGGAGCTCTCGTCCTCTTGCTTGCTGTTGACTATGTGGATTTCTGCTGGAATGCAGATCACATAATTAGTGCCATACTAATGGAGAAGGGATTCATCATGACCATTCCTGAACCCGACAGGGTCTTCAAAACGTTTCTGAAAGAAAACAGGAAGCTGCCAAAAAGAAGTGGACATCTCTGGTCCAACAGTTGGGTCTTTTGTTTGAAACCAAGAAAAGCACCATTCAGGACTCTAATTGATTAAAACTGAGTGCAATTGCCAGAGCACCAATAATTGCTGGAAGAGGGCAACGGTCACCCTAATGCGTTGTCACTTCAGAGGAAGTTGAACACTAACAACCGATCAAGCAGCATTAGTTAAAAGTAACCTTTTAATGACCCCTGATTTCTCCTTGAGGAAATGCTTCCTACAGAATTTGCATTATGGTTTGCAATGCTAGTGCATTTGTCTTTGAATACCTTATTTATTTTAAATTTTAAAATATGCAGAGCTCTTCACTGCTCCATTCAAGCTGCGCACTCCAAATGCCTTCTGTTGTGATCTTAGGATGAACCCCAGGAATTTTGCAGCTTGTCTAAATTTGTCCCATCCTTCCTGCTTGTTCACAATAAAACCACTTCTTTTGCTAATTTTTTTGCAGCTGCCATTTCTTCTACTTGTCTTGTTTTGCTTGATTACTTACCCACAATTAACTCATTAACTTAGTTTTACTTTTTCATTCATTCACTTATGTGCAACATACACATCTTCCTTTTCCACAATGTTATGTTCAACATTGCAAGAATGTTACTGATAATCCCATAAACTTTATGTTTTTTCTTCCAGCCTGAAGGTTGGATTAGCATATAAACCCAGGAATCTCCACTCTTATTTACACAAGGGAAAAAAAACCCCATATTACATTTCAGGCTTTTTCAGTAAAGATATAAAATTTAACACTATTTTACAAAACCTGTTGCAAGGACAATGCACTCAAAATATTTTGTTGAAAAAATTTACCATTTTAAAAAGGATTTAAGTTCTGTGGAAACATATCTACCTTTCAGGTCATCTGGATTTTTTTGTTTTTAAATGAATTACTTTCTCAATTGTCCTAGAACCTATGACAGTTTGATACTAGCTTTGTTTTATTTTTCTTTGGTGACAAATTTCTTACATTCCATTATTCTGCTAGGTGATATATGCATATTAAAATACCTCTTTCAAAACCTCCAATCTTTATTACAAAGAAGAATCAAACCAAGAAGAAATATAGCAACATCTTGGTATACCAACATATTAAATACCAGCATCTCTATATTCTCACGTTTCTACTTCAGATTGTGCCTTGGTCTTTTTTTGTCACTTGTTGTCTGAAAACATACTGCAAGTATTTAAAACCCTTTTATATGTTGCCAAATCACCAGAAACCTCTAGGAGATTGTGTAAATATCAAAGTATTAATAACCAAACATTAATTAAAATATCAATTAATAAACCTTCTCTTTACAAGTGAAAAGTGGAATTATGAGAAGCAATCTCACTCTGTCAAAGTAGAATAAAAAAACATTAATGAAGAGGCCTGTAATTAAGTAGAAGTATCTGGAAATCCTGGGAAACCTTGTTTAGAAGGAAAGCATTTTAGGTGCAGAGAGACTGAATAACCAAATTAGAGAGGCTTCAACCATGAGTAGGAGAGTACTTCACCTCTGCCCTTCCCTACACCAAGATCAGCTCACAAAGCAACGATGATCCCAGAGCATGAATGGGACAAAGAGGCTTCCCCTACAAGAAGGAAGGAGAAGAAACAAGAATTATTAAGTAGTCTGGAGGGAGCTGACACCAGAAGAGATCAGATGACACATTTCTCAGAGCTTTGGGAGAGAAGTAGACCAATAACCTCTAAGCAATGGATGTGATTCAATGAAGAAGGGTGAACAAAAGCATCTGTATTTGGGGGATTGTATACTTGTCCAGGAGTAGGCAAACTCATCCACAACATCATTTTGCCCAGAACATCCTCCATGGTGGACAACATGGCTGTGTCCCAGCCTGACCAGATAAGTTCTTTCAACACAACTAAAGTGAAATAAGAGCCGAAGATCCCTGGGAAGTATGAAGGATAAGGAGATTTTTTGCTAGGTCTACATTCAAGCATCTCTGCTCCTAGAACTAGGAGAAGGAATATAATTTTTGACTCTAAAAATAGACTTTCATTTTGGGCACTGCTGTCACCAATGCATGTGTGCGGGAGTGCTTGTCTACATTAAAACTTCATCTTCTGCCTGCATCCAAGTGTGTTGCTTTTTTTTCTAGAAAGATATTTTAAAGTGCAAAAATGCTACTTTTGTCCTAAAAAACCTTGTTTCCTTATTCCAAGTTTACCAGAAAACCTTGCAAGTCCTCTCCTTTCCTCTCTGATCTTAAAATAATATTGGACACTTGTCCCTGTCTTTCGTCAGCATCAAAGTGGTACATTCCCCCTCTTCAGGACTGTGTGTTTTAGCTCCTTTTTTCAGTTGAGGTAAATGATGTATTTGGGATTCATTTGTGACCTTCAAAAGCTTTTAGATAACACATCTGTTTTGTAAGAGTAGCATACCCTGTCCTTAAGTGTTGGGGAAGGAAGGGAATATTGGGCTGCTGCAGACTCTCTATAAAGGGGAAGCGGGGTCAGAGTCCAGAGGGTTTGCACTTTGTTCATTCTCTCCTGCCTGCAAACAGGGAATCAGGAAACATAAACACCTACAAGATAAAAGCAAACCCTAAACCTAGAGAAACAAGCAGTGCTGATCTAACTCTGGATTAGACCCTTACAACATACACTGGGGTCTGCCATCAGCTACTGTGGGTCACACTACAGTGAAGGAAGGCACCTATTATGTTGAGAATTACCTTTGCAGCAGAGACACTAAAAATCAGACATGAGGAAGGGTATGGGATAACAAAACAACCTTATTTTACTATGAGAAGAGCAAGAATCTTTATATGAAGGGGTAGTAGTAGACAATGTCAGGTATGTACATAAAATAAAAGGTTGTTGCAACAAACACAGAATATTTTGCTAATCTTCACTAAGAAATCAGCTTGAAAAATTCACCCTTGCAAAGTCAGTTGGCCCTGTCCTCTCTGTTGCCCAATCTATTTGACTCAGACCACCATAAAGAGAAAGGTAAAAAGATACTGATTTCTGATGGACTTCCCTTGAGAACTTGTGCCTGAGGGGAAAGGTCTGGCTCAGCAGAGGATTTGCAGAGCTCTGCAGCTGGGTGTCTGTGGGGTGCACACAGGGAATGCTGACATCTACAGCTCTCCCTCTGCAAGTTTCTCTCAGCCTTTACTCTCTTCCTCATCTGTTGCTTTGTAGGCCTGGTCTGTTGGCCTTTGGCCCCATTTAGTCCAAGCTCTTGTACTGATCTGGCTTATCATAAACCTAGTCATTCTAAATTTGTCTGCTCCATCTCCTACCAGCATCACATTGGTGTCAATGAGTCCAGATATTTACTAGCTCTGTAAGCCCTGATGTTCATTTCCATTTCTCTGGGTGTTTAAAGGAAAAACTTATCCAGGCTGGAATAGGAAAGAAAAAATCTGACCAGTCAGGAAAAAAAAAAAAAAAAAAAGAAAATCAAAAATGGACCAAATGATGAGTCTTGAGAACTCAAAGATGAAATCCGAGCAATGAACTCCCTCTATTTGCCCTTCAAATTGGCCTTCACTCAATTATATGACACCACCCTTCTGCTCTGTGACTTGTTTGTCAGATTCTGATTTGCCTGGGGACAAGCAGGAGAGATGCAGTAGCCCTGGGCTGCAGTTGTTGGGCGACAATCTCCCTGTGCCTGTTCTCTGTTCCTGTCCCCATGTTCCTGGGGCCCTCAAAGCCGCCACCTCTTCTGCTGCACCCAGAGCCAGCTCCCTGTCTAGCCGTATGCCAGATATGCAGTCTACTTTGGGACCTCATTCATGTGCTAGAACTGGATAAATTTGAGAAGTCAGAGGGCAGAATGAGGATGAAGGACAGTAGGTAGATCCTTACATAAACATCATCTGACAGAGAAGAAAATGGTGTCTTCTGCTTTCAAAGAAAGCAGCTAGAATCAAGCCCAGAAATTTTCTGCAGCTATCATCACTCAGCCACACTGCACAGAAACCTGAAGACACAGAAATGACACAGTTTGAAAGTGATAGAAGTGCTGCAGTTTGGCTTAAAATTGCACTGGGAATTGGAAATTCACATTTCTGAGCTATGTGTGTGCTTCAGCTCACAGACACCACATATTAATAGTGACTTAATACAGATAAGGCTGTTAGAAAAGGTTCAGCAAAGTGGTAACATGCATGAGCTCTCTCTCCAAGAGCTAGATCTTGTAAAAGTATATGCTTCCCAGTAGTTTTATGGAGAATTTTTCTTTTGGATTCTTGGACAGCCTGCAGCTCCTAACCCTGTCAACTGGTTGCTCTGACAGCAGTTTGTATTTTAATTCGTGATGCAGAATCACTCGATCTTAAGTCCTTATGCTGCCTGCTGTCTTAAAGAGCTGCTGTTTGTGTTCTCTGGGTGGATGCATTTCAGTGTCTAGAGAATAGATTCCAGTACAGCACAGGCAGAACTCTCCACTGCTCTGTGCTTATCTGTAAGCAGCTGCATTCCTGCAAGGTGGGTGTGGAAGGCTGCCAATTCCTAGTGGCTGTCTTTCACGCCCTCATTATATGGGTAATTACAGTAGTTACAAGGCAATGAAGGTATCGGACATATATATCAACTTAGGGCTGTATGCATACTTCAGGAACCAGTTTAACAATAGCTTGTGCTTATGCATTTGATTAGGAGTTCAAACACATGGGTGGAAAGAAAAGGAAATGCAGGACAGTCGTGAGCAGTTGCTGTTACAAGTGATTCTGTTCACCAGGGCAGTGCTGGCTCAATTTGCACAGGTGACCTGGCTCTGGGAGCTGGTGGCTTGAGTAATGGTATGAAATAGTTATATTGATGTTATCTCTCCAACTATATTTTAGAGACAAAAGACAAAAGGGCAGAAAGTCTTTAAGAAGCCGCTTTATCAGCACGGTATTCAGACTATTGCAAACTACAACTGGGGTACTAGAACATGCTTGGTAAGCATATTTTTGCCTTTTTAGGGTGGTCAAAGATCATTTGCTCCTTGCAGTAACTTACTGGAAAGAATGTAGAAGCACAGAATACTAAATTCTCAGTATAGTACAAAGTTATGTATTATTTACAAGCACAGTGTGAGCTGTCAGGTCAGTTAAATCAATTATTCACCATTTGTTCAATTTAGCTTTGTGTAAATCTTCATTTTCTCACTCAGCAAATTCCAAATTTACTACAAAGCCTTATGCCATGTCTGTAATGAGAGCAGACTGAAAAGTAGAAAAAGGCAGTCAGCTTACTAAATTTATAAGCAATTGCTTGAAAAAAAGAATGATCGATGTCTACACTTTGCTTTATTTTATCTAGAGTGTGATTTTTGTGTGTAAATCACATATGATATATATATAAATTTACATTTTGAGATAGAAGTATTAAATCCCATCCATTTCTTGTCTGTTACATACAGCAAGAGATTGAGACATTCCCGTAAGTACTGAGGGACTGATTAGAAGAGGGATTCATGGACTTTTAAAGCTAGAAAGGATCATTATGGACTGTGACATCCTGGATCACACAGACCATAAACTACACATAGGAATTACTATAACAAGCCTGTGTCTTCTGATTGGACTAGAGTGTATCAGAAGAACTTTTTGTATTTAATTTGGCCATAACACGCTGCTTCACATCGGTGGAAATATTTAAATAGACCAAGGTAAAAAAGAAAAATTTGCTTAATTGGGTAACCAGAGAACCAACAGTCAGGATAGAGCTAAAAATCCGATCTGCTGTATGATGTACAACTGGAATGCATTGCTAGGAGAAGTTATTTGCACTAGAGATTTGAGTGCAATATTGTTCAAGTAGTGTGGAAACAGTGAGATTATCTACCTTACTTACAGACCTCTACTTTGCCCAAGAAAAAACCCTCAGCTGAGAAGATAATTCAATCTCTCTCTTTTCCATGCCTGGCTTTTCTTGAGAGGACCCTGGCTATGTCAATGTATTCGGAAAAGGGAAAATAATAATGCACAAAAACAACAGATTTTTTGAATTATTGATTAAAGTTTACCATTCTTTAGCTGAGCAATGGGAGCTCGCCATATCTACATTTAGTGTGGCTCACTTGTGAACCAAAATGAGTTGGGTCAAACCACAGAAAAGCTCATATCTAAAAAAAACCTGCTTTTCTACAGTGGTCATTACTCATTCATTTCTGTAGTGGTCACTGTTGTACTCACTGAAATTATTATAATCAGGTCTCTGGTGTACTAAATGAGATCTTTTTTTTCTCTCTGTACTCCTATCTTAAACAAAATAATATTTAATGAGGAAATATTAAATCATGCCTTTCTCTTTCCTATGTCCAAAATTTGAGTTGGACAGAATTCTTCAAAGGACTGCTCATAAGAAGGTCCAGGCTCTGCATTTGTTTTCCATCTTGCAGGATGTAATTCTAGCCCCAGCTCCCCAGAGTTTAGAGAGAATGAAACAACTGTGCAATCTCCTTGGTCATCTGGGTTTAAATTTGGATTAAATAGGACATAAAACTTGCCAAAAAAAGCTGATATAAATTTAGACGTATATATATATATATATATATATCTCCAAAGTGCTTCAATTTCTGGCTGTCATAATTTCTATTGCGTCCCAAGGCCTCTCACCACCCAGAGTGATAGTTTTTGGAGCAATGAGGATCTTCTTCCTGTGTAATGAGGTAGGAATGGCTGGGGATCACCTGAACAGAAGCAACACAGTTCAGTTGGCCTATACTGCACAGCAGATAGATACTGCAGAAGTGTGAGATGGGCTGTTTAATTGTAAAATTGTTTTTCTATTGCAGGTGTTTTTCTGAATTGTCAGTCTGTCATTGTATTTGACCGGACCAAAAAGCACCAAATGGGACAAGTCATTCACTACTACAGAACAGGCTGCTCTCAGTGTCACAGCTACCACCTCACTGTGTGGCAGAGTGAAACCTGGATTAACAGCATAAGTTACAGATGGGCACTTGGAAAATATAAATCATATGGCCTCAGATCTTTCCTTGGACAGAAGGACTTGGAGAGGTCTTTTAGAAGAGGTGTTGTACATCAAAAATTGAGAGCCTCTACATTTTCTAAATGATTTTGATACTGAGTGTTCAACTTAAAGCATGGCAGATGTCCTGTATTATACTGTAATTGACTTCCCATTCTGAGTAGCCACTTACATTTTTGTGCCTTTTGTTTCCTCACCAACAAGGACAAAGGGTCTCTGAAAAGTAAGTGAATACTATGTGCAATTCTGAAATATCATTTAAAAATTATACATTTATTTGTTTGTAAATTTGGAGTATTTGGAAGAAAAAAAGAAACCATCCCAACAAAATATCAAAAGCCTGCCTCAGAAAAATATGATCATGAAATCATTAATTATTAAAAAATCCATCATCTTAGTGAAGAGACTTGCTCCACAGAGTGTCCTGCAAGATGTTTTAGCCCACGGAAATTAGCATGCCAAAATATGTTGCAAGTCTGACATTTTTTTCTTGTCTATCCATGCAAGGATGTAATCGAAGAAAAAACTAAATTAAACATTCATGACAGAAACTGTTTGAAAGCTGCCATAAGAACTAACACTAATGTGTCAACTTTCCAGTCTGGTACCTTGCAGACAAGCTTTGTCCCTGACAGGTCTGTCTATGTTTCTTGGCTATTTAAAAAGTATTATTATTGAGAGAACACTCCTTATTACTTAGCTAGGAATTAATTTCTTCCCTGACACTTCTAAAAATGAGGGGTTTTTTTAATGACAAAATCTGCCCATGTTGAAGCATGTACACAGTGTTGTGTAGCTACAGGAGAAACTGGCCCATAGCCTCAAAGAGACTACTATCAGTCCTTCTAATTCCTCTTAAAAATAAGAGCATCACAGAATCACAGAATGGTCTGGGTTGGAAGGGACCTTTAAAACTCACCTAGTCCAGCACCCTACCAGGGCCAGGGACACCTTTCACTAGACCAGGTTGCTCAGAGCCTCATTCAGCCTGACCTTTGAGGTGGGGCACCTGCCTTCTCTTTAGGCAACCTGTGCCAGTCTATCAGTCTATCAGTACCCTCAGAGTAAAAAATTTTTCTCATATCTAACCTAAATCAATCCTTTTTCTGTTTAATACCATTATCTCCTGCTATCTCAACAGGCCCCACTAAAACATCAATCCCCATCTGTCTTACAAGCTGCCTTTAAATATTGAGAGGCCACCATTAGGTTTCTTGAAGCCTTCTCTTCTTCAAGCTGGACAACCCCTACTCTCTCAGCCTTTTCACACAGGACCGGTGAAAAGTCCTTTCATCATTTTTTTGGCCCTCTGACTCCCTCCATTTCTTTCTTGCTCCAGGTGGGGCTCACCAGAGCAGAGTACAGGGGATCTGCTGTTTGTACTTCTTTTGATGCAGCCCAGGGCATGTTGGCTTTCTGGGCCATGAGCACACACTGCTGGCTCATGCCCAGCTTTTATTCCATCACCATTCCTAAGTCCTTCTTCACAGGGCTGCTCTCAATTCTTCATCCCAGCCTGTATTGACAACAGGGATTAACCCAACCCACGGGTAGGACTTGCACCTTTTGAGGTACAATGCTTCCCTTTTCCAGTCACCAGAGACTGCACTTGACTTCATATATCATGGGGACTGGCTTGGCAGCTACATCAGCCAGCTCCCTTAGCACTCAGTGTCTCCTCAGGTCACACAGACTTATGTATGTTTGGGTTTCTCAGGTGGTCACAAACCTGATCTGGTTTTACAGTGGGAGGAATTTTGCTCCCCCAGTCCCTGCCTTGCAGCCCATCCAGTTAGCTGGCAGAGTACTTGCCTTGTGAAATATATTGCTGTCTTTCAGCAGTTTCTCTGGGGAAAATATTAGTAAAAATACATGCATTGGGCAGTTGCCGTTGAGCTACTTGGTGCAAGTTGCAAGGATAGATTATAAAACAGCTGCTGGTTCTCACTGGGAGAAATATTCCAAGAACAATGCTTCCCAAAAATAACAGCATAGTCCTGGATACTGTTTCAGCCTAGATTTCTACAGGGTCAAGTATCTGAAGCTACTCAAAAAATAGGATCAACTCCATGACCCAATGCCAACATTGTCACACTACACTGGCTCTTAAAAATCCTGCTTTGCTAACAGGCAGGTTGGGCTTGTTGCAAGTCCCTAGGAGGGATAAAAGGGGAAAGGATATTTGTGTCAGTGCTCCCATTTGAAAGGCAGCTTATGGTTTTCTGCAGATTTGGTGGAGGTAACCTTGATGAAGATGAAAAAATCATCTTGGCTTCTTGGGCTCTGATCATTAGGAAGTGTTGGAATCAAGAAAGGCTTTCCAAGCAAAGGCTTCACAATCAGACATTGACATTTTGTCATCCTCTCATAATTTGATGAAGAAGGGATATCTCTGAGGAGTGGTTTTACACAATAAATAAATAAATAATGAATAAATAAATAAATAGAGCTATACAAAATTTAAAAGAAAGAACATCCCTGAAACCTGAATCATCAGGAGAAATTAACAAATTACTTTTAGTATGGGTGGTCACTGCTTAACATCTACAGCACAGTTCAGGAAATGGACCACTGTCCAATACATTGTGTTTTTCCTGAGCCATAGAAAGGTTTTTATTATCCTGGTTAGTTTTCTGTTCCTGTGTTCTCTGTCACCTCTATTAAGGCAAACTCATGTTGTGGAGGATATTTTTCCATGAGCCACCTTTCTCCTCTAAAGGATCGTCTCAGGGCATCTGTAACTCATCCTGCAAAGGCTAAATATATAAACCCTGATGTAAGAGTGTATTCATAGGACTGTTTAGCAACAGAAAATCATCTGAAGATGCTATGCAAGAGTAATAAGTTGATAACATTTTCCAAATCAAACCACTCAGGATAAAAACAACTTCCCTTTTTTTATGTAATGTCAAACTAAAGGATGAGTGTTGCATCAGCAGACTTTCACAACACATTAAAAATCCCAGAGAAACAATGCATCACACATGAAGAGCTTTCCACCAGATTCATGCAGCTAATGAAATCCTACACAACTTCTTCCAGGAAAATGGCTTGCGTACTCTGAAGCTATATCCAGGATTTTTACAAACTGTTCTGCATGATTCATTCAGTGCTCAGTAGATTAGATGTTGCTGAATTCACATGAGTTCAGGTTAAATAAATAAAATGAAACACAACAGCTGGGGCTACTCATCACTCAAGCACATGACACCTATTGCCAAACCCAAGAGAGACTCAGTGGTGGTGTAATTACCAGCCTGGGTCAATGGTGAAGTAGAAAGTGGGAATGTTATAACAACAACTCCACGGATTATCTGTGATCAGAAAAAAATATCAGAGAGATTTGTAGTATATGGCAAACAGCAGTGTTCCAGGAACCATTACAGAGAGGAGCAGCATTTCATTCTGTAAAATTCAATTACACAGAAAAGGGTAAGCTGAAACAGTCTTGTCCCACACATTACAGTGAATTGAATGGCCTGTGTAAGTGCCACACATGCAGAAATCCAGCAGAGATTAGGGAGCACAGGTTTCTCTTCCAGTGGTTTCTCCCAAATGGCTGTTCACAGCTCTGTGTTTGCTCTGTGTTTTGCCAGGACCAGGCACAGGAGTAGAAGCAGAGGAAATTTAAAAAAAGGAGATATGTGACTATAGAAGAAGTCTGTGTCAGGGAAGGGCAAAGGTTCGAGAGCAGTGTGTGCCAGGCACAAGCAGGACTGACTTCATACTACAGGAAAGAAGGAGATGACAGCTCTGGGCAGTTCAGGGCTGTTTTATTCATGTTAGGTCAGGCTCCACAAAAAAGGTCTCAAGCCTATATCCAGTGCAGGCTACAAACATTAATGTACACGAAGAGGAGGCAGGGGAACAATGTGACTAGCACAG
Source organism: Dicaeum eximium (assembly GCA_013396995.1). Classification (NCBI taxonomy): domain Eukaryota; kingdom Metazoa; phylum Chordata; class Aves; order Passeriformes; family Dicaeidae; genus Dicaeum; species Dicaeum eximium. The sequence goes on along the minus strand of VWZP01004506.1, from coordinate 2,253,437 downwards.
CATCTGGCTTGTTTGAACTCTTCTACCCTGCAAGAGCAGGAACAGCTGGAGAGAAGAAGAGACTCACACTCAGAACTTCCATTCTACAGCAGGACACCTTCACCACTCAGCACCCCACCCCTGGCATGTGCATACTCATTCTTTATTTTGATAAGCAAATCAGGATGTACTTTAATGTAATATACCTGGGGGAATTTGACTCAGTATGTTGAGTTGAGGTTCCAAGAGGATGCAGTTATTTTTGACGCCACTAATCTGTTTTTTTGTTTCTCTTCCAAATAGGACAAAAAGAAAAAAAAAAAAAAACAAACACGACCCTAGTACTGGGTTTTTGACTGGTTTCCATTCTAAATCACCATTTATCCCCTTGCTGAGCTGATGCCACTGGAAGCATCAGAAAATCTTTATTTTGCAAACTAAAGAATAGAGAATCATAGAAAACAAAAATAACTGAGGATACAGCATCCTTGTCACTGCATACTGTAAACCTCAAGCATTTGACCCCTGGAATGGCAAATAGACCTGCCTCACAACCACCTAAGGATGCACATGCCTGGATTCCACCTAGGATCCAATTCACAGGTTGCAGTACACACCCTCTGCTCCACTGTTATCCATCTGGCAGCATCTAAAACTCTGCACACGACTCAATTTCACCTAGGTAGTCACCTAAAATCCACCTTTGTACAAATGGAAATGCATTTTTCTTTCTAGAGATAAGCAATGAGAAGTCATTAATGGCTTCAGAAATCAGTTGATCCTCACTTAAATGAGTAAAGAATCTCACTCAGAACTCTGAACCCTGCCCAGAATGGAGGAGCAGCCACACATTCCTGTAAGATTCACTCTTGTGGGATGCTGAACTTGGGCATTGGTGAGTATAAGAGGAAACTACATTAGGAGGGTGACAATGTCACCATAAGCCATCTCTCTAATGTGCTCCAGTTGAAACAGTAAATCATAAGAGTTCAAGTCAGTAACTGATTGTTGATATTAGCAGCAGTACAGAAACACCCAGAGCCATCTCCCCGCTACTCAGACTCTGTCTTTTAATGTTTCTTAATTTCCCTGCTATTGTAGTACAGGCTCAAGGCAACTCTCAGCTCTGATTTCCAGTTATTCATCCCCTAAGAACACAATGCCAAAGATGGGAGACTTTATCAGGCTCTTTTAAGCAAAACTTTAGAAATTTTGACGGCAAGGAAACATAGGGATCCAGATGTCAAGTGTAACCTATTACAGCTTTCGTGGAGAGATATTTTTAATGTGACCAACTCAGCTGGCATGAGTGGAGCAGAGCCACAGAATAGAAAGGCCCCTCCTTATGCTGAGCCTGTCACTTTATACAGCCACACTGGGTCAGGGAAGAGGGAGAGGGATCCTCCCCAAATAGTAAATATGTCACAGCTTAAAAATCTCTGCAAGCCTTTCATTTGAACTACAACAAGGGTACTGAGAAGGCTGAAACTTTGAATATCCCTTGTTCAGCAAGCTGTCTCACTGGGCTGGGAACGTGTTGGAGCTTGCAGTCTTGGAGTCTAACATGCTCCCTCTGTTTGTTTGTTCACTCTTCCATGATCTTATAGCTGCTTTATATAACAAGCACACAGGCACCTTACACTGCTGTCTGTGTGTAAAAGATTTTAGCTGCCACTCCAAACTGTAGCTCGGCTGGTACTTTTGAAAAAGCCACAATATTCTCCTTTCAGTTTTCACTATCCCTCAAGGATATTTCTGGCATTTTGGGACAAAAGATACTGCAGAGCTTCCAGATAAAGAAATTTTGAGTGCTTTTGCATTTTTACAGGAGGAAAGTGTTTTAACCACACCCTGGAAGATTTTCACAAGAGGCAAGCACTGTCCTCAGATATGTCATATACAGGCAGCATTCAGATCCCCCACAAGACCTGCCAAGACTCATGTGCCAAAAGTGAGATTCACACAGCCAAATCCTCCTCCTCCAGATACTGCTCATTCCTGGCACCTCCTCCTGTGCCTCCTGCATTTACAGCACAGCCCCTCTACTCCCCTGCCTCCCTCCTGCTTCAGGACCTGGTCGGTGTTTGTGGACTACCCAGTCTGCTCCATCTCAACAACACAGCCCTGGTCCTTGAGTGCATGTGCTGCAAGGATTTATTTCTTTTTTCCCACTCAGATCGGTCATTCACTCTTCAGTGAGCCCTTCCCTGTGATTTGACAGCAGACAGCACTGCCTTCTGCCTCTAGATGAGGTCTGCATTCAGTTGCTGGAGATGATGGCTATGACAGCCTTTTCCATCTCTGCTGTTACTAATCCCATTTTATTCAGGTCAATATGTGGTCAATTTTGTCAACTCCATCTCTTCTGGAAGCAGGCACAAGCCAAGTGACCAATGCTAAGGTGTGCAAGGGCCTCAGAGCTCTTTTAACAAAGCCTTGCATCCCAAACCATTGTGCAAATTTAAGGCCAGAGGGGAGGCTCTGGCTATCAGATCTGACCTGAATGATGCAAGACACGGGAATTCATGTGGTCATTTCCTCATTCAGCACTGTCATGGGTCATCTGTCTGTGCAAGAAGTGAAAAGGGAACCATATAAATCAGATGATTTGACCATGGGGAGGTAACAACACAGCAGGGAATAGGGTGATCCATTGCTCCAGCTTCTGCCCTCTGAGACTGCAGTTAATTAAGTTTAATGCCCATGGATATAAGCAGCTGCTGCAAGACACATTCCCTCAGCTCTCAGAGTACAAGGGGGAAATTCGGGATGGCTCCTGTGTGATCCTGCTTTTGGCAGCCACTTCTGATAGACTGGAGGGTGGGATCAAGGGTAGGCTGGACTACTGCCCAGGGGCAAAGGAGTTCATTCCTTCATGTTGTTATAAGCACAAGTGGTAATTACAGGATAATTTGGATTGACTTTCAAACTGCACTAAAGCCCCTTTATGCAGCTTTGGCAACATAAGGTGACCTTGTTGAGGGGACAGAAACAGCTCAAGAAGATGGTGTGGCAAGGGCATGGGTCAGGAAGAACAAGCTGGCCCTCTCAATGCCAATCTAAAGGGCAGGGTCAGGACAAAATATATCCAAGTCCTGCTGGCTGCTGGTCTCTCCCTGAAGCAAAATGAGTTTGCTGTTTGGTCTGGGATGATCAGTTGAGTTGTGGTCACTAGTGAGCTGAATGTGTCAGTGACAGAAGAAGGGGATGGAGTGCAGCAAATGTCCCAGTGCAGGTCCAGCCTAGCACAGTGCTCCTGTGAACAAGAGACCCAAACCAGAGCTGATGCTGGATCATTTTGCCCCACTTTGGCTGGGAAAGCCTAAAGGAAGGCTGGAAGTGGAGGAAGCTGCATCTGCAGCCCAGAGTGCTCTGGTTAATCTCTTCTCAAAGCTGCTGTAAGATCTGGACAGCCCCAGGCTGCCTAGGAGCAAGGGGAAGGGGAAAGGTTAAAGAAAGGCCTGTCTGTCCTTTTTTTTCTCTCTTGCCCCAAGCACAAGAAGCAGACTTGGGCCTGCTGGGTTTCTACAAGCAGGACATGTTTCTTTAGCAGCCCTGGCTCTCTGCTCCGTCGAATCATAGAGGTGTTTAGGTTAGCAAAGTCCTCATGGCACAGTTTGGAAGAACATGCATATTTTCTCGTGCCTGAAGGGTCGGTGTGCCAGGATCCCCCCATCCAGAGCCTGGTCAGAGGCTGCGAGTTATGGGGAAG
>VWZP01004506.1:2219732-2249627 GCA_013396995.1 Dicaeum eximium | reverse complement strand
CTGAGTACTTAAAAAAAAAAAAAAAATATATATATATATATATATAAAAAAAACTAGAGCAATTTTCTTTTTATTCTGCTTTTCAGGAGGGCTTTGGCGAAGGCAAACACTGACTTAGGCCTGCCCGCGCACTGCCCTGCCCTCAGTGCGGGGCCATGCTGCCACCCAGCGGCCTCGCCACGACCGCCACAGCCGGGCCGGGAGCCGCTCCTCCGCCGGAGCCTGCGGGNGCAAGGGCATGGGTCAGGAAGAACAAGCTGGCCCTCTCAATGCCAATCTAAAGGGCAGGGTCAGGACAAAATATATCCAAGTCCTGCTGGCTGCTGGTCTCTCCCTGAAGCAAAATGAGTTTGCTGTTTGGTCTGGGATGATCAGTTGAGTTGTGGTCACTAGTGAGCTGAATGTGTCAGTGACAGAAGAAGGGGATGGAGTGCAGCAAATGTCCCAGTGCAGGTCCAGCCTAGCACAGTGCTCCTGTGAACAAGAGACCCAAACCAGAGCTGATGCTGGATCATTTTGCCCCACTTTGGCTGGGAAAGCCTAAAGGAAGGCTGGAAGTGGAGGAAGCTGCATCTGCAGCCCAGAGTGCTCTGGTTAATCTCTTCTCAAAGCTGCTGTAAGATCTGGACAGCCCCAGGCTGCCTAGGAGCAAGGGGAAGGGGAAAGGTTAAAGAAAGGCCTGTCTGTCCTTTTTTTTCTCTCTTGCCCCAAGCACAAGAAGCAGACTTGGGCCTGCTGGGTTTCTACAAGCAGGACATGTTTCTTTAGCAGCCCTGGCTCTCTGCTCCGTCGAATCATAGAGGTGTTTAGGTTAGCAAAGTCCTCATGGCACAGTTTGGAAGAAAATGCATATTTTCTCGTGCCTGAAGGGTCGGTGTGCCAGGATCCCCCCATCCAGAGCCTGGTCAGAGGCTGCGAGTTATGGGGAAGCGGCCACAGGAGACTCTCACCGGTGCTTTGGGGGTGCAGTGATCAAAGACCTGCTACACGCTGGNGGCTGTCCCTGCTGTCCCCCCAGCAGCCCGGGCTTGGTGCCCCGTTCCCCCTCCTGCCCAGCTTCCCTCCAGCAAAGGCTTCACAGAAGGGAAAGGGGATCGCGACTTCCCTTTTATGTTTCTTTTTCCTCCTCCCTCTCTGTTTGGAAAGGATAAGCAGAGACCTGATTTGTAAAGATTTGTAAGAATTTTAGAAGCTCTTTAAGTGATTCCACTGTGGTACCCAATTTATGTGTCCTTTTCGAAGCTAGCGATCCTCCCAAATGAGTTAGGGTTTAGCAGCTGTGGAGATGACACTCAAGGCAAGTTGATGCATTTAAATAAGATACTGGAAAAATCACAGCCTAGAACATTCATCCACAACCACTCCCCCTATTTATGTCTCTCAAACTGAATCTTAGAATGGCTTGGGTTGGAAGGGAACATTTTAGATCATCAAATCCACCCCTCCTGCCATGTGCAGAGGGACATCTCTCATAGATCAGGCTGCTCAGACCTTTGTCCAACCTGAGTATTCCCAGGTATGGGGCACCTACCACCTCTCTGGCAACCTCTGCCTCTGTTTTACCATCCTCATTGTGTAGAACTTCTTCTTTATAACTAACCTAAAACATCCCTCCTTCAGTTTAACACCATTGCCCCTTGTCCCATCGCTACAGGCCCTGCTAAAAGGTTTGTCCCTGTCTTTCTTATAGAGTGGAAGTCACTATGCAGGACAAGCCTGCTAGAACCTGACACCATGGCGTGACATACATCCCAGCACTGGAGCTGGGGATACCAGCTCAGATTTTCCTGCCCCATCCTGCCCTCCACCGCTCAATCCAGCCCTTGCTGCTTTCATGTTAGTTTGATCCTTAGTTCTGTCAATCTGTTTAAATTTCAAATAGGTTTCTTCATGTATCCAAGTCACCAGGTAACTGCTAGAGACACCAGCTTGATTGAAGAGATGATAAGGTGTATCAGGGCAGGAACTAAAATGCATCCTGAGACACATGGGCTCATGTGGGAGCTTGCAGTGAGGTACAGGATGGTGTTCTACTACAGGGCTTCGAAGTACAAAGATCTTTAAAGTGTCAGATGTCCAGCAGCAGCTCAGTACCTTGAGCTGTCTACAATTTATGATCCAGCTTTCTGTTGGAGAGAGGACGATTTACATGTGCAGATAAGGTGACACCTGCCACCTTCCCTGCAATGTAAGGCAGCAGTCAAATGGATTTCTGTGTGCACCTCATGAGACCTGACAGTCCCACATGACACAATGGATGTCAGCTTTACCTGTAACTGTAAATACACACACAAACCCATTACTGATGGGCCAAGATCCTAAACAGCAGACAGCATGGGCAACTTAGGTCAGGGATTTCTATGACTAAGGAATAAAGAAAAGGGTTGTGGTTTTTTTCTCTTTCTGTGAACTCTGAATAGTTTCTAAGAACAAGACTGGACCTGGAGAGAGTGACAAAATATAATTGCAAACTCCAGCTGATATGCTCACAAATTCCATCCTGCTTATCATGTATGAATGTAGATCAGAGAGCAAAACTGTGCCTCAGCCAGACCAGCCAACACACCAGCCAACAAAGCCAACTCAGAATGAAGGGAAGGAAGCCTCCATTTTGGGGAGTAAGAGGGAAGATGGAACAAGGATGTTTGAGGGCATCAGTTGTGCTGTGGGGCCCACTGGTGTTCCATGGAGTGGAATTTGCTGGAGGTGAGCTCTGCTCATCGCAAATTCCAGATGAGTATCTTGTCCCCCTATGTGGGACTGCAGCAAATTATACCTTATTTTTCAAACCCTCCATCAGGAGGGCACCTTGACTGATGCTTCTGAGGGACTCTCTTGTCCAAACACTGGGTTTCTCTGCACTAAAAGACTTATCAAGCTGCAGACTGAGATGGTTTTTTTTGTTCTACATTTTCCTTAGCTTGTCAGTGCCTAGTGATGAGGGACTTTGAGGTCTAGAACTGAGGACTCCCAGGCAGTTCAAAATGCAATATAAATTCACATGGAGAGTTTTCAGCTAGGTTGAATTATGTTTTGTACTTATTTTTATAAGAATCCTCAAAATTGTTGCCTTTCTCTTCAGTGTCCTGGGGGGTTTAAATGCAGTGTGGTGCATTGTTATTTTGGACTCCAAATGAGTGGGGAAGATTGAGGCCACAGAGGACTATGTTCATAATTAGGCTCATCCTCCTACAGCAATTTTCCTGTGTGCATTGTCCACCCACTTTCAGAGAGGAAGTAGGGAACACCTTGAAGCCAGCAGAGATCTAATGGGATCACTCTTCTTCACAGGCAATGCCAATGGGAATGAAGGAACCAAGGGTTTAAATGAGTCCTCACCATCTAATCCCATCTGATCTTTGAAGATGACCACATGGAAATACATGGAAACCTCTAACCTTGCTGAATTCAAAAGGAAGAGTGAGGGCTCTGAGATTTCAGGACATACAGACAGGTGACTATTGTCTTTTTATTTCTGTTTGTTTTCAAATGTGTGTATCTAAAAATCTGCTGATCCCAGTTCTGAGATTTCTGTCTGAGAAATAACACTGTCACATTTGGGAACAGGAGAACAGGTCACCCTACACCTCTTCTGTCTGAGAAATAACACTGTCACATTTGGGAACAGGAGAACAGGACACCCTACACCTCTTCTGTCTGAGAAATAACACTGTCACATTTGGGAACAGGAGAACAGGACACCCTACACCACCACAAATGGGCTAAGGAAGGGGGCTGTTCCACCACCAATAATCTCTCCTACAACAAGTTTAACTGAGGTTCTCAAGGGCCTGGTGATCAAAAGAGAAGTTAATTCTGTGGGTTTATGTCAAAAATTACCCCTCTCTGCAGTATCATTCCTTCTGCCTCTCCCCACCTCCTCTGTGCATCTGAATCTGTTCTCAAGCCCTTTACACCCCACTTAATCCCCCCTCCTCTTCTCATGGTAAAATCAGTCCTCCACACCAGGCTTCAGCTGTTTCTTGGAGCTTGTCTACTCACATCACTGAGCAAGGGATGAAGTAATGAAAACTACAAGCTGTGGAAATTTGATCTCTCTATTCTGTAATTACTGCTCTCTGAAATCTGAGAATATATATTTACTTTAATATTCTTGCAGAGGAGGGAAGTATCCCCAAGGCATAAAGGAAAGAGACAGAGAATGAGGAAGAAGGAATAGCATGAAACCATTTGTACTTGATTAAATGTTATATAGAGTAGTGAGTGGATCTTTCCTTTAAGGCTGACACAAAATCACAGCATTGAACTCATTTTGGTATTTAGAAGCAGTTAAGACTTCCTTTTTGCAATGTACATTTATATATAGTCATTTGAAGGTGAGGAGTTGTCATCTTCTGCTTTCCCAACACATAATTGCCAGTGTTTGCTGTTTGATGATGATATGTTGGCGTTTTGCTGAAGAGCATAGATCCTGGAGTCTTGTAAATGCAGTAAGAATCATAGTTGTCAGTCATAAAATAAAGTGAACAAAACTCAATTTATTGGTCTTGAAATTGTCACATAAAGCTAGAAAATATGATTAGAGTAAACCGTAAAGGGTCAAAATCTGAAGTGAATTAAAATATCTGCTAGAATTTGTTTTGAACTTGTACAGAACTTCTAAAAACACCATGATTTTGGGAAAGCAAATTGGCACATGCTATGTCAAAACTACTATTGGTGTTGCAATAATATCTAATTTAGTAGTTGCTATATAAAGCAAAGTCAGTCTCTGGCATGAAAAGCTTAGATTCTATCTTCTCTGATTTTCCTGCTCTTATAAAACCTTAGAATAAACATGAATGTCAAGTTGATCAGGACAGAAGCACTAAGGAAACTCTGGCTTTCACTAGTGTAAATCTTCAGCATTTTGCTTTGCTCGGCCTCCAAAACCTGTGAAGGAAAATGTTCAACAAATGTCTTCCAGTATTGTGTGTTTTTTCTTTCTTATAAAATTCTTCCCCATATGTGTTCATTGTGTCAGTTGTCTTCCTAGCTCTATTGTCCCTTGGATTTTTTTAATTAAGAAAAATATAATTTAAAAATTGCATAATCAAAAAATGCTGCTAACAACAGTCTTGTGTTTTAGAGCTATCTGAATTAAAAGACCTTCTTTTTCTGTTCTGATCTGATCTAGTTCAAGAGTCATTGCCCTCATCTGCTTCACATATTCACAATAAATATAATCCTCACTGAAATATCAGTTGAGTAACAATGAAAGTCTGGCAGCTGACTTGCCTTCAGAAAAGCAGCCAAACTAACCTCCCAAGATTTTCTCTACTTCTGTTTTCCTCTCCAGGAAAAGTATGCCCTGAAGTAGTACATCTTGAGGCATTTCAGAACTGTATTTTTTGAACCCTCTCATTCCTGGTAGCTTCGTATCACAAAGGCTTGAGAACCAAAACAGGGGACATTCTGGAGCACAAAGTAGAAGCTTCTGACTGCCAGTGAGTAATGGCTCGTGTATTTCAGGGAGAAGCCATTGTTCAAGCTGTTCTGTAATTCTCTTACCCTTGTGCTCAGCACACCATGAGGAGCAGGGGCCCCAGTGTGTCCTGTCACCCCCTCAGCACTTCTGTAAGTGCTAGAAAGACTTCATGAAGAAGTCTCTATGCAGAAAATGTTCTTCATATGTTTCTATTTTCCCTCTTAGTTTATTAATTATATGAAAGGAGAATATATTATCTCTTTCCCAGTTTCCTGTCTCTCACCATTCTTAGGACTTTCACAGACCTAGCCAAGTAATTAACACATGCAGTTGATTTAATTTCATTTTTGTTTGCTACCTGCAACAAATTTACCCTGTAAGCATTGGGCCACCCCTAGAGGATATAGCTTTTGTTACAGCTTTTGCTTTTATAACCTTCTGCTGCTATTGAGAAGATTTTTAAGTTATTAAAAAGTCTTACAGACCAAAAGTTAAATCTAAGTGATCTTTGAATTCTGCCTAAATTAGGCTTGGCCCCACAAATTGTTGCAGGGAATTCAGCCAAAGTAATAAACTCAAAATCTAAAAAAAAAAAAGTAAATTTTTTCATTATCTAGTCAATAATGCTGTGAGAAATTTTGGGTTTTCTAATATTCTGTCTTAGCTATTTTTGAAAGTTATCTGAAATTTGCATGAAGTTTTTTTATAGCCTTGGGCTAAAACACATTTCTTGTGCCTGTACCCATCATCTTTCACCAGAGAATGAGAAGCAAATTATTTCAAATGCAATATGCTTCAGTCTTCTTGTAGAATTATCTCTTTAGTTTGATTTATGAAAATCTATCATTCACTTTTGAATGAAGGCTAAAAGCCTGATATCTGTCATAAGTGCAGAGAAAACAAACATTTCCATGGAGAGTTTCTGGTCACCAGCCATACCTACCTACATCCCAAGGCCTGTAGGGAGTCTGGATGAGAAAAAAATGGATGCTGAACTTGCAGATAGCTTAAAAAAGGTGAGATGAGTCATTCACAAGATTGTTAGGGTATCTACAGCTCATACCCACTTCCACACAGCCAGACTGTTCAAATAATTGGTCCTGTTAGGAGTAAACAAGACACTCTTTGTACCTATTTGCATCTCAGATTTTTCTTCATCAGTGGATGGATGGAAATAAAACCATTTGTGAGATCTTTCCTAGAGCTTTCACCTGCATCTGAAGTGATGACAACAGTAAGCCAATGAAATCCAGAGCACCCCTAAGGCCCCAAGGAGCTTGATTTCACTGTCTAATCCATGGTTAGAATGTCTAAAATAACACAGTGAAGAACAAGTTTGTTATAAATGGCTCACTACATCCTCCTGCCATGCCAGCCACAGCCCACATCCAAGATAAACCTGAGAGATACAAGGGCCAAACAGCCACAGGTCACTTTTCCACCCCCTAGCCCCTCTCATTTCTGACAGAAGGCAGTTGACAAGGCAAGTTAAAGCCAACAACACTGGAAGTTACCTCCCTGCTTTAGGGAACTGGATAAGCTTCTTTTGCAGCTGCTCTGGTCCATCAGAGCAGAACAGAACAATTAGAGTCTGTGTCTGATGGATCCCTGTGTAGGGAAAGTCACAGTTAATAGAATCCTTTTTGCATATAAAACTCAATACTTACTCCTGACCTTATTTATATTATTCCAACTACCAACGGTGCTTCTACCTACAGTGAAGCTGCAACTGGTTTTAACCCACACATGTGCTCTCAGAGTCATTGAAATCAGACATAAAAAACACCAAATAAATCACTTTCCTGACTAACTAGAATTTACTCTTACTCTATACTCTATACTCTATACTCTATACTCTATACTCTATACTCTATACTCTATACTCTATACTCTTTACTCTATATTCCAGTGCCCAGGCTGAATACCTTTCCTCCACAAAGATTCTGTGTAAATTAAAAGCTCAAGAGAAGCCGTTCCAATCAATTGGATCAATGACACAGCAACTAAAACTACATTAAGTGGGGCCTTGACACAATAAACTGTGACAACTAGGGAAGGAGTTGTTTGATTTTATTGGGCCATTGATTTGTGAACTAAAGTTTCCCTAAGTTATCTCCTGTAACAGATTCCAGCAGCTACTTTAGAGACATTGCAAAGCTCTTTTGGGTCAGTGATCTAAAAAAGTATTTCTAAGCTGTAACCTTGAGAGAGCCTTCTTTAGTCACATAGCCACAGCAAAACATATATTTAGTGGACTACCTTTTGTTTTGATTGTTACTTTGCTTGAACTTACATGTGTTCCACTTGAATGGGTTGCTAACCTTTCCTCATATTGAATATTGTATAATCATTGAGTGTTTTGGGATGGAATGGACCTTAAAGATCCAAACCCCCTGACATGGGCAGGGAACCTTCCACGACATCACGTTGCTCAGAGCCCCACCCAGCCTGATCTTGAACATCTCCAGAGATGGGGCCTCCACAAACTCTCTGGGCAATCTGTTCCAGTGCCTCACCACCCTCACAATAAAGAATTTCTTCCTAATATCTAATCTAAACCTGCCCTTCTTCAGCTTAAAGCCATTCCTCCTTGTCCTATCACTACATTGTGAAAAGTGCCTCTCCAGCCTTCTTGTAGGCCTACCTTCAGGTACAGGAAAGTTCTATAAGGTCTGCCCTGAGCCTTCTCTTCTGCAGGATGAACAGCCCCAGCTCTCTCATCCTGTCATGAGAGGTGCTCCTGTCCTGTGATTGACTTAGTGTCCCTCTTCTGGGAACAAACCCATATCTTTCTTGTGTTAGGGGCCCAGGAGGTGGATGCAGGACTCCAGGGTGTCACAATGGCAGAGTAGAGGGGCACAATCACCCCTCTTGACCTGCTGGGCACACTTCTTTCTGATGCAGCCCAAAGTGCAATACTGAGTCCTCTTGAGCTTTTTGCCAACCAACACTCCCAAGCCCTTTTCCCCAGGGCTGCTCTCAGTTCATTCTCCACCCAGCCTGGGATTGCCATGACCCAGGTGCAAGACTTTGCACTTGGTGTTGAACTTCATGAGGTTCACACAGGCCCACCTCTCCAACCTGTCTAGATCCCTCTGGATGGCATCCCTTCCCTGTAGTAACTTGACATATCTTGGTGTGGTCAGAAATTTTGTCACGTTGACAACAATAAATTCAATATTTTTCAAATAAAACCCAGTATTATTTTGTTATCCTTCTTTGTGAGGTCTGCTACCTTAAAGCTGGTTGTCAAATTAAAGCTAATTGTCAAGGTTCCCCCTATTTTAAAGAGAATGTGAGGAACATCTGCAGTGTGATTTATTTCACCTTCTTTAATCAAGATGGATTGAATTGCTTTCTTGAAGTATCTTTCTACAGGAAAAATGTTATCTCGGAATGCCTGGCTTTATATCTTCAGTTGGTTTTATTTCTTTATAGTCCTTCAATATATTAACTCACAGCCTCAGCATTAACTCTGGGCCATGAGTCATTGTCCTGTTATTGCCCTCAGGTGTTGGGGTGTTGTAAACCATTGAGTTGCCTTTGAGTTTGGTACAGTGTCTTTCCTGTGCAATCAATGCAGACAACACAATACTTCTGATGTACCTCAGATAACCAGAATCCATAATGTTTGATAAGACATGTAGTATAGTCATTAAATTATAGATCTGTTTTCTTAGCTAGCAACTCTGTGCACACAATGAGGGATCTCAGCTGAATGGCCAGGACAGGTTTTGCCAGCCAGTTTACACTCCATGGTGAGCAGGACTTAGGCACCAGCTGAAGAGCGATTGCTCAGGTGATAAACCGCAGGTCCCTGATATGCACTCAGCTCTGCTTTGGTGTTCAAGTCAAATGAATCAAAGTGGACAACCTGTGTTCTGTCACAGTTTTACAGGAAAATGAGAGAAAGGCTGGGCAGGGAAGTCTGGAGTTACACTTGGCTTTCTTCCCCTTCTCCAACAAACACCAGAGCTATCCCTTGCTCATGGATAGCAGCACACTCTCATAGGCATGTAACATGGACTGGTAGAAGAAATAATCGAGTGTGTGTTCAGAAAACACCTGTATTTATTCATCACTGGGCACCAGAGAAATGAAGAGGAGAGGAGACAGTTAAATGCCAGAGGAATGTTCACCCAGGGGCTGTGCTGACGTGTGTTCCAGGCAATGAGTGATAAGGCCTCTTAATTAAAAGTCCACCTCACAGGAAAAGATGGATTTTAAAAAATGAATAAGATTTGCTGTGTATGTTACAACATGATCATTTTTGCAGCAGTTATTTTTCATCCTGAGTTGTGTCAGGCATTCAGAAACAAGGTATGGAAGACTGACAGGAAGGGAAACTTGTAATAGATTGTTAGAAATTGCAGAAAGGTTTTCTACGGATTGGCTAACACAGTTCACACCTTGTGACTCAATGATGATAAATCCTCACTTGTTTACATAAAATATGGAGGATGATAATATCCTCAGATGAATATCCATCCATAGCTTACCTCACTGGTTTTGACAAAAGAAGGCAGAACTTTTTCAGGTACTTAATTGTTCTATCAATCCCCTGAAAAAAGAAATGCTTTCTGATAAAGGACCCTGCAACACAACCAGGATCTAAACATCCAGTAAGTGATAACATCTAATTATTTCCCAGTTAATCCAAAAATCTCTGCAGGAAATAATACATAAGATGCTAAGAAAGTTTAACAAAGTAAGCTGGAAAAGAACAGGTGAATTTTAGACATAAAGAAGATGACATAGGATTCATGACTGAATTCTTCTCTCATCTCTGGTAACAAAAATAAAACAATCTAGGCAAATTTCAGTCAAAAACTACAAGCTGTAAAAAACTGAGTTATCTTACTTTTGTATACACAAGACCCAGAGTGCCTGCAGGCTTCACTTTTAAAACTGAGAGTATCTTGGTGAGAGGCTTATTCTTGTGCCTCCAGTTGGAGGACAGTATTACAATTGTAGGTGGATACATTGCAACTGTCTCTGAAGAAAGATTGAAACAGAAAGGCTCCATCTGTTGATGGGGGAATTTAATCATAGGGCATCAAAATGGCTTGTGCAAACATTCCTCTAGTATTCTGCTTCTCTGCCTCAAATTCAAGTTAGAAATTGGAGCATCCACAGAAAAAGAACAGCTGTAAAACCCATATCCATGTAGCTAGTACTGTTATAGATAATATTATTATTGCTATGCTATTACAGGAGTGTCTATATATTTCCTCTGAGATTCGTCTACAGCTGTGTTAGATGCTGTATAAATAGGATAAGGTGATCCCTGCTGAACTCAACAGAAAAATCCTTTGGTAGAATTTAGATCAAGCCACAGATGTTCTGAAGTTCCCAAAAGGTAGCTATTCATAACTCCTTTCTGTCTCTTTAAATTCACATGGGGGAACTGACAAACAAAAATATCAATACAAGATTTAACATGATGCAAAAAATCTGTTAGAAAAGATGGTAGAAGAAGGAGGATAAAGGCAGGTGTATCCTGGAAAGAGTGATATTAAACCAGATGCTGCACTTCAGTGTTAATGTATTTAACAGCCTGTGGAGCATCCACTTAGCAGCGAGGTCATTCCATCTTTGAAATCATGTCAGCTCAGACTTGGGAGTATTGCTTGGTTAAATTTCCATGTTTCTTGTACTAGTAGTGTAAACATTCTTCACCCTCGAAACAGCCCCCAATGTTTGTCTTTATCATCTTCATATAAATGTCAAATGCTATTTGCTTGCATTTGCATAGAGCCTCTCTGCTTGTCACTATGATTAAAGAACTGGTATCACAGCTGCACAGCACAACCTGAGGGGCAAGAAGGAAGAGTCAGCCTTCTCCTCTCAGGCAGAAAATATTGTGGAATTGTTGGTATGTTGGGTAGGTGCACTTGTTCTGGGGAAAGAAGGGAAAATGTGTTCATCAGAACCAGCAACAGAAGCAAGGCAAGTGAAATGATAAACTACTTGTTCCCTAAGGGGAGGAATCTGCACATCCTTTCCCTTCTCTCCCATTGACTGATTTTGTAATTAAGTATTAATCACTTCATCCTCTTGCCCAGTGTTTCCCTTTCCACAATTTATTTCAATCTGTTTTGATCTTGATGTCTTCAAAGAAAAGTTTCCCTCCCATTCTATTTTTATACTGCACCTAGCACAAAGTAGCAGCAGCCATTGTTTCAGTGTCTATTTGCTGAAATCTAGAAGGTTATTAAGAAAAGGAAGTTAAGACGCTTGTGGGAATAGGTAGTAATTAGGAAGGATGTGCACACTTTGTATAAAGAAGAGAATATAGATATTTCAGATCCCTTTGAATTGCTGGGTAAGGTCATTGAGGAGCAAAGGGAAGCTTATCCTCAAGACTGTTTTGCTCCCCTTGTGTCTGGAAGAGCTCAGAGGGGCTGTACTTGCACAGCCCAGGAACAGCTGATCTGACACCAGTCAATGTTGTGACAGTCTCCATTGTTTGAAAATGCCTTGTCTTTATGTACTGCCACTTGTCAGTAAACTTCAAGTGCTTCTCCTTCCTTAATACCTGAATACCCTGAGGCTCAGAGAGCTGGAGTGCAACTTGGGATGGCTCCATTTGCCCCAGCCTTGAGGGCAAAAAGGCTGTGCTGGTAATGGGCTGGAGTTGGAGGTGGTGAGCTATCAGCAAACTACAACAGCATGCCCTGAGACAGTCTGTGCTACAGCTGTTAGGCCATACAGCCACACATGTAGCTGGTTCTGTCCCTAAATAAACCCCTTTTTAACCTGGAACATGACAGCTTGATATCTCAATGAAAACTCTTGTCCTCTCTAGCAGAATCATCCATCATCTCCTATTAAATAATTTTAGACTAGTATTTTTGAACATGGGTGTAAAAACCCCAGCTAATGCAAATTCCTAAGCATGAATTCAGGTGCATAATTTTCAGCACACAGATTTAAGAAAAGATCTATTTATGTATGTATTTATTTTAATTTTTTTTTTGTTAGGGTTGGTGCTGTCACATGATGCTGACACTCTCTCTGTAGTGTTCATTTCAACACAAAATTGTTCTTTTCTCATCTGTGTACCTATTCCATACCACTGAAAGTCTGTATACTGTTGGCTAATAATAGTGGTAAGAAGCAGCACCCATTTTAATTTTATTCCATATACTTTTTGCCTATATGTTATTCTGACATCCTCCTTTCTCCGAGGGTCTCTATGTGCTCTTTCAAACTCTTCAGGAAGATGCTTTATGAAATCCTTTGTAATCTATCCCTCCAAAGTGTGGGTTTTCCATTTCTGTGATAATTTCTGAAACCAACCTCTGATTCTTCCCACCTCCATATTTGCCATGTCTCACTACTGCTGGATTCAGACTTCCAGGTGAGAAAGTAATATTTTCTCTAGTATTTTCTGCTCTTTTCCATGTTCATGCTTGCTTCTGGGTTGGTTTTCAGCTACCTGCCCAGGGAGGGAAGGCAGTATACCAGCAAGCCAAGGCTGCTTCCTTCAGTTTAACACAGTCTGCTCATGTGCTTGCAGCATCCTCAAAGTGCCTCTGTGTTCTGCTTTTTGCCAGGATAGAGTTAATTGTCTCCATAGTACCTGGCATGGGGTTGTACTTGGGATTTGTGCTGGAAACAGTTTGATAACACAGAGATGTTTCTATTACTGCCCAGCAGGGCTGACACAGAGTCAGGGCCTTTTCTGCTCCTTCCCCACCCAACCAGTGATGAGGCTGGGGGAGCACAAGGAGTTGAAAGGGGACAGAGTTGGGATAGTTGACCCCAATGGATCCAAGGGATATTCCATACCATATGGCATCCTATAAAGCTGGGAAAGAAGAAATAAGGATAGAATTTTTGGAGTGATTTTCAGAGCTTTTTTTCCCACAGAACACCATTATGCATGATGGAGCCCTGCTTTGCCTAAGGGTGGGTGAGAACCTGCCTGCCCATGGGAAGGAGTGAATCAATTCCTTGTTTTGTGCACACTGCTTTTGCTTTACCCATAAAGCTGTCTTTATCTCAGCCTATGAGTTCTCTCACTTTTTTCATTCTCTACCCCATCCCATTGAGGAGGAAGTGAGCGAGCAACTGTGTGGGGCTGAGTTTCCAGCTGGGTTTAAACCACAAAGTTCTGTCTTCTGGTTTATCCATGGGACTTTAAAGAAATGGAATCAACCATGATGCCTTTTCAAAGTAATTGAGCTACCAAACACAGTAAAAACTTTACTTTTAACTTTCTGAGGAAGCTCAAGTGACTTCAGGGAAGAGCTGTGTGTAAATTTTCTGATTTTCACTGCTATATGTTTGTGTTAGCGCTGATTTGCATAAGGTTATTCAGGTTTCTCCATTAGCTCTTTCTATCCTGCACATCTTCCTCCTGGACACCCAGCTCCAACTGCTCTCTGATATCTGCTTGAGATTTGTGCATTGTTGTCTTGCACCAGAGTGGTCCAGTTTTGCTATCAAACACTGTGTCAGGAATGTGCTTCTGGGGAACTCCTTTAGAGAAAATTAAAGTGCTCCATGGCAGGCTATCACT
Organism: Dicaeum eximium; assembly: GCA_013396995.1. NCBI lineage: Eukaryota > Metazoa > Chordata > Aves > Passeriformes > Dicaeidae > Dicaeum > Dicaeum eximium. The sequence goes on along the minus strand of VWZP01004506.1, from coordinate 2,235,672 downwards.
TCTTGCCAGAGTTTAAATCTGTGACTGAACACAAATCTGACAGCACTGTGGCTGCTGTGGGGCTCTGCCTGCTGCCTACCAATTATCTCATGACACCAAATCAGCCTCCACAATAATTGATGGCGGCTTTATCCACCTAAAACTAACTCTCTGGTCTCAACTGACCCATTATGTTCTTTTGACAGTCAGCAGAAAGCTTTCAGTGGTTTATTCAGCCTATTCATCTTCAGCTCCAAAATTACATGTACATATAACTAAATATTCCCTGGTCTCTGTATTGTTGAGGCCAACTGACACATAAAAGGCCTCATGCCAACTCCCACAAGTCCAGAACAGAGTAGCTGCACAAAAACCATGCTTAGGACCAGTGTGGAGATTCAAGTCCCAATACCTGGGTACATGACTTGGCTTTCATACATGAACTCATGTTCATGGTGCCCTGGAGTCCAGAAAGACCCTGGATGTATTGTAGCTGTGCAGCTTGGCCTTCAGGATGAAGTGCCACCAGAGAAGTTCTCCTCACCCTAGTTTTTATGGCATAGTTTTTCTTAGGACAACAGATCCCTGTTGCCCTAACACTCACAGTTATTCTGGAGATGAGATATTATTCATGTTTCCTTTAAAGCTGGCCCACTGTATGGAAGAGAATTCAAGAGTTTTGGGTGAGGTAAAGGAAGCAAAAATAAGTTTGGTTCCACAGCCTTGTGAGACTGCTCACTTGGCTGAGGAGTCCTGAGTTCCAGTCTTTTCTTCTGGACTACTCTGGACCACTCTTTCTCCATGCACTAATCACTCTGCCAAGCATTGCAAGGTCTAAGTCTCCTTTAGGGTCCACTCTGCACTTTATATTTTATAAGAAGCCTTTTAATTACTGGATGAACAGAATCATCCATTCACAAAAGAAGATGCTTGAACAGAAGGACCCACCCCATAGGCCACATGATAACAGACTGTTTGGGTCCTGGGCAGCTTCTCATACCCAGCTGTCACAGCTTCCAGCCCTTGTGTGCCTCTTGCTGCCCTAAGTAAATGCACTGCCGTCCTTCTGTGAAGGATTTGTCTCTGACAAATCAAGGGAAGATGGTCCCCAACTGATGGAAGTGTCAGTCCAGCAAAAATCCACCCCAATAAGGTCATTGTAGCCTATTAGAAAATAATTTTTGGCAGCTTCTCATGGTCTGTGAATACTAATCATTTGCTAATTGTCTGTCTCTTTGATGGAATGCTGGACTCTGCCAAGAGGCATTGCTCTAGGCACTGCTTTCTACTTAATGTGAGAACTCAAGGCCAAAACTGCTCCTGATAGATTCCCCATGGAAACTCATTGGCTTTAATGAGATTGTGCTGTTTGTGAACCAGGAAGGAGTTTGGCACCAAGATCCTGATTGTATTGATTCATAAGCTAATAACTACAAAGGACCATTAAAATATTCTAGACACTAGCAATTACTCAGGAAAGAAAATAAACTTCCTGAAAGTGATGATGTTGATCCAAATAGTCTTTAAAAAGATGTGCCAGTTCAAGAGAAATGGATTGGCATAGAGTGCTTTCCAAAGCCCTACTTGTGAGAGGCTCAGAGCAAACTCACCTACAGCAATGGAGTTGTGGCAAATTGGGCTTTAGCATGGGCTTGTGGCACCCAAGGCATAGGGGAGGGCAGCTGGCTTGCCCTGAGCCAGCAGCAGGGCTCACCAGTTCTGGCTTAGCCACGCTGCAGTCACAGAGTCCACCTGTTGTTAATGTGCAAAATCACCTTTGCCTCAGGCTATTCCTGTGCCTTAGCATCTCCATCCCAGCTGGCCATGCAATGTTCCTTCTCTGAGATGCATTTCCCTCTCCCTGTTTTTCCTTTAAAAGCAGAGGCAGGAGCTGTGAGTGTGTCTGAACATTCAGCTTCACTTGTGGGTCAGCTGAAGGCTGATAACTTCCTTCCCTTCTCACATCTTAATTTAGGTGAGAAGTGCTTTGCTAAAGACAGTGACCTTTACTTCTCTGCAAATGCTATTCACAATTATGCTGCTGTCTAAATAATGTCTGTGGTTATACAGAGGTGAACTGGGCACCTCTTAAATAAATCCACTCAAGTCCATTACTGGTGAAACAAAGAATAGAGAGAAACTTATTTACAGGAGAGATTTTCAATTTGAGATGCTGCCTCATTTATTTTCCTTCCTTTGCCTGTCCCACAGTAGGAGGAGAAATACAGCACTGGGAGAGAAAAAAAAGTGAAAAATAAAGTGAGGATTTTGAAAATATGAGAGCTTCATCTTCACTATTCTATTCAGGAATATACATTTGGAAATTGGAATATTTTGGTTAATTTAAGTTCACCAGGCTTGTCAAAAGAGATTTATCTAGGACAAGTTCATTTTGTCCATTTTATCAGATATATGACACCAAACTCAGAAGAACTTGCCTATTAGGGGCAAAACACATCTAATGATAACCTGCAAACCTCTCAAATGGTATTAAGGAAGACAAATGAAACTCAAAGACAACAAATTTATTTTTAAGCAAATGAAATGCTTCTTAGGCACATTTTTCACTGGACTTGAAAGAAAAAAAAATCATTAAAAGCACCCGAATATATGCTTTATTGTTGCTTTGAAATGTGAGTCATTAAAAACAGACACACGAGCTAAGAAAATGAGTAGTCTTTGAAGGTATCAAAAAGACTTATGCTGTAGATACTTATCTGCAGTTATAGAACTTAATTTAATTCTTGCTTGCCACCATTTTTAGTAGTTCAGTTTCAGCAGTTCCTTCACAAAATACAGAGTAGATTTTGCTCAGCTCCATTTCAAATGCTTCAGGGAATGAAATAATTTCCAAAACTGTGCAGATCATTCTGAATCTTTCTGTGAGTGACAGGAGTAGTTTGCAAGAACTTGTTTTAATTTTTATTATAATCATATTGTTATGGTAAGCCTACCTGTCATTCAGAGCAGAATAACTAAGTGCCAATCAATTTGTTTAATTACCAATTGCTAAAGGTTGAGTGCAACCTAAGGACTTAATGGACAAATGCACAGTTGCAACAACTGCTTTGTTCATGACTTTTTCTTTAGTTATGTCTCCCCTTTGGAAATCAGCTCTGATTTTTCAGGATCAGAATCTCTGTCCTATCAAAATATAATTGATATCTACTCATGATTATTGATTGTCTGGAAAAAGCCCTTCCAAACTCTATGCAGTCACCTACAGCTGATAATGCAATTCTACTGGGCTGGGGAAAATAGATAACTTTGCATGGATTAGGTCTGCAGCCAGGACACACCCATGAGCAGAACTCAGGACCTTCGGGAGAAAGCAAGATAACTACAAGCTGGAGTGTTTGACCTGTGAAAAGAGGCTTGCTCAGTCTGGGAAAAAGGAGGCATTGGGGTGATCTGATAGCAGCTTTCTAGTGCTTACAGGAAGGTCATTGATAAGCACCACTGTCTTTAGGAATTCTGCCAGCCCCAAAAGGGCATTTGACAATAGATCAGGGGTCCATGGTTCTTCCTTCAAGAGTCTCCATATCATTTGTGGGGATTTCTCTGTAGGCTGAATCCAGGCGTGATGAAATTTTCAGTGATTTAAAAAAACCTTATTTGAATATTTCATATAAGCTCCACAAGTATAAAGCCCTCTGCTCTTCGTACACACTTGTATTTATTTTAACTCTTACCTGTCTCATTTAGAGGACAGAAAATACAGAGAACTCTGAGAGTCCAGAAACCATCTGAGTGTGGTGAATGAATGTGTTCGGGAACTGTCGAAGCACCAACTTTGCCATCACCTCTCCAAATTCAAATAAGTTCAGATCAACCGGATACCTAAGAATGTCAATCATCTTTCTGGAAGTCTGCATTCACCTCTAGATTCAGCAGCTTCAGCCAGCAGCAACCCTCAGAACTGCTGCTAGATCCTGCCAAATGAAACAAAAATCTGAGATACTTTATCATTCTGGAATTCTTTCAAATGGTGTTTCTCTGGGGTTGAAATGCAAGAGTACTTATCTTTCTTGAGTACTGTGTCCAGTTTTTGATCACTCATTTCAAAAAGGACATTGAGACGCTGGAGCACGTCCAAAGAAGGGCAACAAATTGGTGAAGGGTCTGGAGCACGAGTCTGGTGAGGAGCTGCTGAGAGAGCTGGGGGTGTTTGGAGGAGGAGAAGAGGCTCAGGACAGACCTTATCACTCTCTACTCCTGCCTGAAAGGAGGCTGTATCCAGGTGGGGGTCAGGCCCTTCTGCCATATCTCAGGGAAAAGGATGAGAGGAGATGACCTTAAGTTGCAGCAGAGGGGGGTCAGATTAGATACTATTAAAAAAAAAAAGTCACTGAAAGACTGATTAGGCATTGGAATAAGTTGCCCAGGGTGTTTGAGTCACTGTCTCTGGAAGTGTTCAACTCTTGTCTGGATGTGGCACTTGGGATTGGTTTAGAAGCGATTATGGTGGCGCTGGTTTGACAGTTGGACAAGATAATCTTGAAGGTCTCTTCCATCCTTGATGGTTCTGTGATTCCTGAATGGTTGCTCCTAGACCTGGGAGACCTAAATTATTTTTATAGACCATTGAATCTGATGGTCATCTGCGACTTCACTGTGGTGCTGACCGTGGCCTTTGAAAAGGCACTGCATCTCCGGATGTCCACTTCTGCTGCCATCCACTGATGAGGAAGGAAACTTCTGATGGAGGGTGCAGGACACATGGTTGGATTTTTCTGGCCCTGTCTGATACAGAAGAATGTTCTCCATATATACAAGTTAATTTACAATGTGGGCACAGTAGTGGCTAGTTAGGTTGATCTTAGAGGACAGCACCATGTTATCTCTGAATTTGTAAAATGACCACTGTTTGCTTCTAATAAATACAGACTGACTACACCAATTGCTGGCAGATTTATAGTTTTCTGTACTTCATAAAGAAAAGAACTAAAATCTAAAGTGGGCAGGAGGACAGAATCACATCTGGACATATAGGCAAGCACTAAGTTGCCTTTCTACGGAAGTCCCAGCACTTATTTTCTTAAATAGCTGCTAAAAAGCCTCTCTCAAACAATTTCCTTATAAATTCACTTCTCCAAAGGTCAAGCAAGAGCCATTGTGAATTGGGCTATAAAAGAAGCATAAAACTCCTGTCTGACACAGAGTCAGTGGCAATTGAAAAAGCAAAGACTGGGAAGGTTAAAGGCTAATTACTAGAAGAAATCTGCCCTGCTGGCCTGAGGTCTTCTGAGTGGGAGCACAATCAAATTGGAGTTGTGGGATTAATTGGGTGAAAGGCATTGTCACCTTGACATTCATGGAAGTACTTGAGAAGAGCAGTGTTTGCTGATATACTGCGGACGGTTCATTCGAACCACGGAGCTGAGATATCACTTTTCCACCAAGACTTCACCTTTGCTTTTTAATTGGTGTCAAATACAAAAATTAAAATCTCTGATGTGAGAAACCATTGCACATATTTTCTAAAGTTTGTAAATGTCTCTTCCTGTTCTCACTGTAATATATGAAAAGTAAATGTATATTCCAAGGACAAAATTTTCAAACCCTAGGCTTAACAAAATGAAGAGTGTAAAACTTGCAAGCTGCAAGTCCCTTTGGAGCTCTTTGTGCTGAGGGAACATAATGGGCAGCTCTTTGTGCTTCTTATAAGTAACTCTGACATCCACTGATCAGCAACATGACCTCAAGCCAGGCAATTCAGCTTTCTACTTCTCTTTACCCAATAACTGTGATACAATGAATAGATATCTTATCATCAGGGATGACAGTTTGGCTACAGGGGGATCAGGTACATTCCTATGCATAATAAATACTGTTTGCTGCAAAATTTCACTGCAGTCATATTATATCAATGTGTGGAATTGTCCTTCCCTTCTGCTACATCATTTACTCATAATAATTCTTCTGCCTCACAGCATAAGATATCAATTCATAAAAGTTTCGACTTCAGGGTACTTTTGTTCCTTCAGGCTACTTTTGAAGCACTGTGTAGGAGATGCTTGGACAGTTTTGTGAACTGTAAGTATAAATTAACATAGCTGATCCCTCCTTACTAATGCTTTAGAACCTCTCAGATCTTCTTGTAAAGGCCAGTTAATACAGCACAGGTCTCTCTCATTGATTTTTTTTTTTTTTTCACTTCAGCATCACACGTCAGTAGAAAATAAATGAGATTTCAAGGGAAGTTCCCCAGCTTTCAAATCTGAATCCTGTCCAGCATGCAAGCCTTACTCCTGTGCAGAAGCATGATAAGAGTTAAGAGCCTGGTAAATCCTCAGCAGAGACAGCAGAGATCCACTCTGGTTCAGCACTCTTCATACAGCTGTCAAACTCTGCACTGGGTTTCTGTGTTAGATGTTAATCCAGTGATTCCAGATGAGTCGCCTTTCAAGGTGACAAAAACTTGGCAAATCTGGAAATTTAGTTCAGTCAAGTCTTATAGAAGGACTAACAGACACACTCTCCCCAAAACGGGTCACAGCAGTTCCCTGAATCCAAAATGGAAGAAAAGTTCTGGTCTGCTTTTCAAGTGCTTTAGAATCCTTCAAATCCTTAATTGAGTTACGATTCTAGTGAAAAGGACTGGCCATTTTTATGAGATATAATTACCTCACTGTGTTCATCTGTTAAGCCTGCAGTATGAAATACTCACTCTATTGAAGGTAATCCATGTTTCACTGCCAGTGGATGTGAGACCAGAATTTCAGACACAGAATATCAATGGCAAGTTATGTGGCTTGGTAAGTGAGACATAGCCAAAGACTCTTTACTTTCTCATTAATTCAGATGGGCATAGGCACTGAATGCTGCATTTTAGTAAAAGCAAGTGCCTCATGGAACATTTCAAACAAGGTGATTTTCACCTTAACAAAAGAAGCCCATGACCAAATGAGAATACTTCTGTCAATTCAAAATCTTCAGGAAGTTAAACATGTCTGGTTTATTTTGTTCTAAGGGTATTTTTCACTGTTTCCCAGATAGAGGAAATCAGAAGTTTAAAATAGGAATGAATTCTCCGACTATTGATTTAAATGTAATTTTAAGGTTACTGTTCAAGTTCAAAGAAACCTTTCACTGAGCCACAAATTCACAAGGATGAAAAGTCCTATTCAGTCCCAGCCTGCAGATCTAACTTACCATAGCAGCTCTATTGAGAGCAGATTGTCACAAGGTGAAGAGAAAAAGCAAGAGTGATAGATGCACCTAAAGTCATGGATGCGCAAAAGTCAGCACCAAAAATCAAAGGTGGACAAAAGCCACTTAAGCTAAAAGATCACACTTATCATATCAACAAATGCTTGCAAATTATGCCTAGATATATTTAGTTAGAAAGTAGAAGTCATTTTCTGGTCTCAAAGGAGTAAATTTGTTTATCAGCCTCCTCAATATGGAAAATGGGAATAAACTTAAGACGGAGTTTGATAAAGGTATAAATGGAACCAGGGACAGCTTCAGGTCCACACAAAGTATGCAGCTGCTAGTGTAGGTACTAGGGTGACTGGAGCAACAGAAAACTGATCAGACTCCCTTGACATCTCTGAGCAGATTTGCGAGTCAAACTTAGGCAAACCTTTCATTTTTGCCAAGAACCAGCCCCATGACCCCTCCTGTCCCTACTGCCAGGGTGGGAGCAGCTGTGCCAGTGCTGCCTCTGCACAGGGAAAGCAGAGCTGGAGCAGGGGCTCGAGCAGGGGCTGGAGCAGGGCTGGAGCAAGACTGGAGCAGGACTGGAGCAGGACTGGAGCAGGGGCTGGAACAGGGCTGGAACAGGGCTGGAGCAGGAGCCGGAGCAGGGGCTGGAGAAGGGCTGGAGCAGGGGCTGGAGCAGGACTGGAGCAGGGGCTGGAACAGGGGACAGGGGCCATGTGCCACCTGTGTCTTCAGTGCTCAGAAATGGGGGTGTCACAGAGCAGCCATCAAAGTAAAAGCTACCTGCACCAATGAGGAATGGGAACTGCCTGCAGTGTCTGCAGCTTTCTGTTTGGTTTTCAGTCCACACTCCTAACTTCAGTCCTCATCAAGTCAGTTCTGCCCTAGCCTCTTACATTATGAAAACTGATTTACATATCCAAACAAATGGCCCTCGAAGGGAATATTCAGGCTGACAAAATATAATTCATGCTCATCCTTTTTACAGCTATCTTTGCATTAAAGAAAGATTAACAAACAAAACCAAGGAGATAAAGAAAGAAATGTCATGGAACCACTGGGAATTTTGAGAAACTATTCAACCATCCGTATACATTCATGAAGAAGGGGCTGGGGGTAAAGAGATTTCCCAGTTGACACGTTTCTCCACTTGTGAACATGCTGAAAGATCATTCATACGTTTTCAATGAAGTCACTGACAGTCAAGAATGCTGGAGGCAACAGCTGTTGGAGATAGATTTACCCCAAGGCTATTTAATCTCTCAGCCTCTCATAAGGATGCTTGCTAGGGGGGAAGGTAAAAAAGCACAACTAAAAATTGTATTGCTTTCAGCAGCTGTTGTTATTCCTGAAAGCCAAGAATGGGTCAAAAAAATGTGATGAAAGTCTTGGTTTGTTATCAGCTATAGGGGTGGCCAGAGCTTACTGCTTCCTTTGGGGGTAGGATTTCCTTTGTGGAATGAAATACAGTAAAATTGCTAGCTCCAAGAGGGCTTAGTTGCCTGGGAGTTACCGTGAAGTGTATATATGCCTTGGAATTTCCAGAATTATAAGTATATTATGTCAGTGTGGAGTGATACAGGTCATGAAAGGCGGCCCTTGTGTTCAGTAACAGGAGCTGGCACAATTGAGCAGCAAGAAAAGATAACATAAAACATTCATTAAAATGGTGGAAAAAATTACTGAAAAGCAGAGTGCAGCTGCTGTACATGCCAGTTACTATTTCTGAATGGTCTCCTCCTGTGAAGCTGAGTTCTTATTAAATCACATTGTCCAACCATGCATTAGACATGTAAGACATTTGCCCAACTAGCTGAAAACACAGCACATGCATTTCCCAGCAGAACTTCTTTCTGTAACCACGTGTTTTCTCTGGTTTGTTAGCAGAACTTTTGAAACAGGGACTGCATTTTCAAGGGAGAAGGAAATAAATTAGCATCTTTGGCTCACCAGGGGCTTTGTTGCTGTGAACACGTAGGATGCCTTGTGGCTTCTCAGATCCCACCATTGGGCATAAAACTTCTGTCTGTTCCCTCCAGCAGTGCAAGCTGTTGAAGACAGTGCTCCATCCTGGGTATTAGCTGTCTACAGCCTGACATCCTTCCAAATCTTTCCAGCATATCACTCAGGATGGATCTACATCAGGGCTTTAGTTTGGATCAAGAATATGCTTTTGAAGCAAATCTCACATTATCCTCACTTATGGTGTTTTGGTTTACATCACAAATCTGTCTTAGAGACCATGAGCCAGATTCCTGTCAGACAAAATTGGAGTGGGAAGTTTGCTTCAGGAGCATACCTCGTAGCACTGCACCACAAAGAGTTCTGCAAGACCAGGTTAGAGCTAGCTCAGAGTAGAATAACCCTGAAAAGTGAATAACATGGACACTGGGCCTTTAGTACCAGCTGTCTCATTATGCAGATTCACTCCTACCAGTCCACTATGTGCTGATACCCACATAGCCATATAAATACACCAGATAATTAAAATTCTCTTCATAAAGGGGAAAAAATAAAAAAAGAAAAAACCAAAACAACATCAGGTAGTGGAACTATGGATATAAAAGACACAGTTATCCTGAAAATTATTATAATCAGGGAAGGATGTGTATGTTTCATGCCATTGCTGTCTCGGCTATAGAAGAGTTCTCACGAGTAACACAAATGGCAGCAAAGATAGAAGAATTCAAAAATGGAAACCTTTAGTTCTAATGGAGCTAAGATTGCTTTAACTATTCTTCAGGAGCTGAAAAAGAGGATAAAGTCATAGAAAAGGTCATAATGCTGAAAACCAGTGTGCTCCTATGGCAGCAGTTAATTGTACAGTGTATTTGTCACACCACTGTACCACAGACTATGGATGTCTGTACAGGACTATATAGGAACTGTTTAGCACAGGGCCTTGGGATTATTCCTTAGTCCTGTGAACTTGGTTCATAAATGAATTTTATCCAAACTGTTTAAAATGCTTAGCTCTGAGAAAACCATAAAGGGTCATTTTTGGTGAGTGGTTTTAGTCTATAGATAAGAAATAATCAAACTACTGAAAATGCCTGTCCCACATGTATTTAAAAGAAATGTAACTTTTTATTGTTATTGAGAAGCTTTCTTTCTGGACAAGGTGAAAACTGGGAAAAGAAGAAATTCAGAAATTAGAGAAAAATTAACTATGGATTCTGTCCATCAGAATCTAACAGTTTTTCTGCTGATTACAGACAGCAAAGGTTGGATCAACCAGTTTTGTTACTAGTTTTCAGAACATTTGATAACCTCACAGTGGTATGATAGATATCCAATTCCTTTTTTATATCCACTTGCCACCAAGCTGACAGTCAATTTACACTAGTGATGGAATATGCAAGTCCTGTAGCGTTTTGGCCTTCTCAAGCAAGAAGTTTCATGCAAAGATGATTCAATTTCCTAACTGCAGTTTAAAATAACCCAAAACAACAACAGCAACAAAAAAAAACCAACCCAAAACCCAAACCCTAAAGCTTCTGAGCCAGACACTAGATGGTAACTAGATGGAAAAATGGATTAATAAAAATATTTGACACTTGCATGAATTTATCCTCTGGCAATCAAAAAACATACACCCACACCTATCAAAACTTCCACCAAAGTGCAGCCATTCCTGGTCCATGGATAATCCATGTCCTTAGAGGACCATGGCACAGATGTCTGCTCTTTTTTTCCGTAATTGTAGGCAAAAAGCAAAGCTTGCAAGGGCCTGACCAAAGCTCCTGCTGACCTCATGTAGATCACAGCCTTTTCATGGGGCTGTTCCTCAACACCTGAAAGACAAGGGATTTGTTCAATTCCAGCTTCAGTGTTTATAGAAGTATGATCCATCCAAAACCCATCCTCTCAGGTCTCCAGGATAAATTTCTTTTTCTGTATATTTGAACATATCTTTCCACATCTCTTGTAGACACCTGAAAAGACACTGATCCATCTGATTACCCTGTCGTCTTGCAACAGCAAGAAAGCAGCTGCTTTTTCAGCCAGCAGACAAATAAATTTTGATGATACTTGAAAACAGGGGGATTTGTGGAGGGAGGGGGTTTGTTGGTTTGTTTGGTTGGTTGGTTGGTTTGTTTTGGGCACAGCCATGGCCATCCTGGCTGAATCATTCATTCCAACCTCAGTCATTGCAAGCAAAATCACCTGTTCACCACAGGGCAGAGAAGGGGACAGGGGTGGTTCCTATCAGGGCTCAGTGCAAAGGGGGCTGTAGCCAACAGAGCCCCTGGCCTTTTGCTGTTGTAATGACACACTCAACTCAGGTCACAGTGACAGATGGAGGTTTAGCAAAGGACCCATTTTCATTATTAAATATTTTAGTGTGTTTTTTCCTTGGTAAGTTATAGTAATTGCTGATACCATTACAAATGAATGAGTTCAAGATATTATAAATCAGATAACAAACCTATTTCTTAGCCCTATTTTTTTCTCTCTTTAGACCAATTTAATAGCACTTGGTTCTATAATACAACTGCCTCGATCAGTGCTGGAACATGTAGAAAAATATAACTCAGTTTTGTGAGAGTCAGGATCAAGGCAATCTGGCAGGTTCTGATAATTTTAAAGCCTTCCCATTTTAAAATCTATTCCCATATACAATCAACATCCTACTGTAGATGGAAATCTTGGAGGCAAGAGACAGTTGCTCCTGTCTTGTTCTTAGGTGTGAAAACCAGCAGAGGAAAGTGAAAGACTTAGAACATGCCATCCCAGGGCAATAAGCCTCAGCTTGCAAAGGACACTCTAGTTAGGCAATGACAAATTCCTTCCTCTGTTAGAACCAGTTCCTCAGTATCAGGAGCCTTGCCTGGAATGTGTCTTTGAGCTCCAAGGTCATTCTAATGATAAAAAAAGAGAGATCTTGATGGTCTAAAGTGAAATCCTGTGAAGCAGCTTTCTCAGACCCTGTGAAGGAAAGAGCAGCTCATGAAGCTGTGAGCAGTGTCTGATGGGGAATGGTGAGGTCAGCTCCTGGGGCAAGGAGAGAGGCAGATAAGAAATCACCACACCATTTCAAAATCTGTATCCAGGCAAAACAGTGCTGCTTTCCACAGAACAGGCCAAAAGGAAAGGAGAACCTTTTGTGGCCCTTTCCAGTGGTAAGGATACTCTGGGTGATGGCAGAAAGCAAGGAAGCAAATTCAGTTCCTGGGCTCCATGGTACTGCAGACCTTGGAAGTCTCTAAAGGACAGTGGGATAAACATGACAAATGAAAAAAAAAAAAAAAAAAAAAAAAAAAAAAAAAAAAAAAAAAAAGAGAAAGCGTAAAAGAAACATTTTGATCTCCCCAGCATCATCACCCATGAATTACAAGAATATGGAAACTCAAAAAAAAAATCCCTAAAAATAGCTTTAATTGATCTGACCATTCCTCTACATCCAAACACAATGGGGAATTCAGAGCCACAAGGTACAACTATGACAAAAAGCAAGGGAAAAGACAGAAGGGAGGGTTAGTACTGGTCTTGAAGTAGAACATCTTCCCTACAGAAAAACATTAAAATAATTAAGGATTTATAGGAAATGTTGTTGAATAGACTCTTGAAAACTTTACTAGTTTTATCCTCAGGCCAAAGAATACAAGTCAGATGAATTTAGGAAAATTATCTTTACTTATTTGCATATAAGTGCCTAATTAATTGCCTATTACAAAAATTATACTCTTGCTTCTAACACAAGAAGGTTTTGTTTTCATTGTCAATGGTTGAACATCAGACTAGATAACCTAAACATTTCAGGGAAAACCTGAGCTCTGAAATGTCCACTCATCTGAGATGTCTTGGTCAAAAGAGGAAAAACCCAAATTTCCCAGCTTCCATATCAGGTCACTTTTTACTGAGTGCAGCATTTTGCTGGTGGGAAAATGGAAAAAAAAAAAAAGGAAAAAAGGAAAATAGCCACAATAAATGTATATATAAGCAGCAAGTGGAAACTTAAACAGATGTGTGTTCATTTATATAGTGTTACCTCCTTAGAGTCAGCATTAGTCCCAGGCTGACTGCAGTGGCCTTTAAAAAACATTGATCAGACTGTCATGTGTAGGTAGGTGTGGACACTTTCCTCCAAAACACTTCCTCACAAAAATGTCTTGGAGGAGAGATGAGTTACAAAAGTGTGTGTTTGTGTACCTGTGTCTGCACATGTGATTTCCAGCTGGAGGAAGGAAGGAGTGCTCTGCCACACAGGGGAATTTCTGTGTCCCAGATTATTACAAATGGGGGGAAAAATGATAAAAATTAGCATGATGCCTGGTCCTATTTCTCAATTCCTCATGGAGCCTGGAGGCACAAACTATTCAGCAGCTGGGCTGGGAAAGAAAATTCCCCCTCCACGAAACATTACAGCACAGTTGAGCGCATTTATGGCTGCACAAAACTTTTCATGGCATCAGCTATTTTCTTTTGGGAAAGACAAAATACTTGAAAGCACAGCCCTGTTCTGCTGCTGCAATTTTCTAAAGAAATTTTCTCTTTTGCCTGAAAGAATAGCCAGTCATGAATATGCATGTGTATGTAGGCTCTGGGCAAGGCAGGAGAGCAGAGTGCCTTTCCCAGGAATCCTGCCTGCAGGGTGTCCCAGGGGAGCTGCCCACTTCCAGTGCCCACCAGTTCGGCCTCCCAGTGGGCACAGACTGGTGGCCTGCCTGTTGGAGGTGATCTGAACAAACATACCAAAGCACAGTGCAGCAGTGCATTGCCCAAAATAATCAATTTTAACACTGCTATAAACTTCTTCCTACCCTCTACCACAAAAAAATCACAGAGAAAAGTGGATAAAAAGGAACAAAATGCAGGAAGATTTAACATCTGGAAAGCAGGAGTGAGAGCTGTCTTGATTGTTTGCTGTGATTTATTTATCACTTCTGAAATTATGTTGTCTATGTGTGATGTGGTAGAATAGAAATATATATATATATTCTAATATGTAGTAATATATAAATGTATTTACTTGCTTTTCACCTTTCCTTATCCTGAGGACAGAGTGATTCCAGAGCAGCTGGATTGCAAGAAGGCTTCTGCCAAGCCTGTGTTGGGGCTACCAGCAGGGGGACCATAAATGCCACAAGTCCTTGCATGTTCCACAGAGAACCAAATAATATCCAAGCACATTTATACAGAAAGTGTGCATCAGGGAAAAGCAGCATCGTGGGGGTCAGAAGGGGAACAAGCACCTTTTCAAGATGATGTTAACTCTGGGGGTTCTCCAATGTGCAACAAGATCTTAGAAGTGTGTCTGAAAACTGAGTTTGTCATCCTCTTCCTCATCCAAATGTGAGGTTGGGAGTCACTTGGGTTGGGAGTCACTAGTTTATAGGGTTTGTCTTACTACCATAATATCACTCTAGCTCAAACTCATTGATTGTGAAGCCACAAAATCCCATCCTGAAGTACTGAGATGTATGTAAGATTAGGATAGTGAATTGGTGAGAACATTTTCAACTTTTTTGGTTTGCTTTGCTTTTTTGTTTGTTTTTGTTTGATTGGTTTTGTTTTTGGGGGGCTTGTTGGGGGTTTTGGGGAGTTTTTGAGGGGCTTGTTTTTTGTCTTTTTGGGGGTTTTATTTGGGTTTTTTTGTTACACAGTGTCTGATTTTCATTAGACAACTCGAGAAATTAATTTAAAGATGCCAATAAAAATTACAGGTACTGAGTATTTGTATAAAATAGGTTCCTCGTATGCCTCACCATATTGTTTCAAATTTTAGAAGCTGGTTTTGAGCACACATTTTTAAAACAGCTCCTTGAACTGGCCTCCACTTTCTAAGATCCACATCTCAGCCCTTATCACCTGAGTCACTTGCGTAGAAGTAAAATCCAAAGGGCTTTTTCTGAAATTCCGAGCCCTAAAGCAAGCCAACCCATGGATGTCAGCTGGCCAAAGCAAATTTTATCTGCATATGACCAAGACAACAGATATGTCTTCCCTAGCCTATGGCATTTACAAGATGTGGAATGGCACTGCATGACTGAACAGTTCAAGGGTTTTTTTTTGTGTTCAGCACAATTTTTCCCTTAAAGTGGAACCCACACAATTAGAAAAAATGCAACCATCATGCTCCCAGGAATAAGTAAACATGAGATACCTGAAAAGAGTTTATTTTATTTGCTTCAGAAGGAATGCCTCAAGATACTGATTGATAGATCTCATCCTCCTGTCTGAAATCAATCATGTCCATTAACAACATCTGTGTGGGTAAAGAAAAGTATTGGAAAAGCCAGAAGGTTAAAAATACAGCAAAACAGAGAACTTGGCCTGCCTGACAAGGTGGACAAGTGACAGCTTGCAGAACTTTGCCTACTTTTGAGAGAAAAAAAAAGCTCTGTCTAGAAATGAACCCTTTATGGGAGCACAAGGACCATGCAGCCCAGTATCTTTCCATCTTGAAATAGTATTAGGATTAAACCAGCATAATTGTGGGGTTTTTGGTTGTGGGGTTTTTTTTGGTTGGTTGGTTGGTTGGTTGGTTGGTTTGTTGCTGTTGCTTTTTGTTTTGTTTTGGGGGTTTTTTGGGGGGGGAGGGAGAGGAAGGGTTTGCTAGGTATAGTGTTGTAATTTAGGAGACTAAGAGTTTGAAGTGCTGGGCTTCTCACATGATGTGTGACTTTCAAAATGCCAGCATTTCAATCCCCACTCTTAGTCTTGACAGGTAAATGATACAATACATGGAAATGTTTAGATGTTTATTCTGGGCCTTGGAAGAGGCATTTGAATTAACCTGAGTTTCAGCAATGTGGTTCTGCTGAAGACATATCTGTTTGGGTTTTTTTTT
>VWZP01004506.1:1988304-2205719 GCA_013396995.1 Dicaeum eximium | reverse complement strand
AAAAAAAAAAAAAAGCAGTTTTTCCGTGGAGAAGCTCAAAAACTCAAGGTCGATTTACAGTATAGCAAGAAGAAATGTAAATGTGTGCCTTCCCCAAATATCTTCCATCCCCATGCCTGCTTTTGCTGGGTCAAGGTTGGGTTCAGAGCAGCCCTACTGAATATTCATGATCTGATGATTTTTCTTGATTTGTTGACACTTGGCTACAAGGCTTCAGATGATTCCAGCTGAGGAAACCAAAACCAGAAAAGGTCTTTTTAGCTAGAGAGAAATGCGTCTTGTCTGTAAAGCCTGAAAAGTGCAGTAACATTCAAAGCCAATTTTCATCCCTGGGGGAAGCCTGTGGGGTACCCTGGAGAGAGGCAGGACAGATTATGTCAGTCACAGAGGAAAACATCCACTCTCACAACCAGAGAAAGGCTTTGCTGGAAAAAAACTCAGTGTATCACTGTCTTAATAAAAAAAAAATAAATAAATAAATAAAAAAAAAGGTTTGCAGTTGTAAAAAGATCTGATCTTAACAAAACTTGCATAGGGTAATCTGTGTTTTCTAACTTGACAGATTAGTAATGATTACATTATGCCAGAAAACAGAGTTGCACTACAATTAACTACTCCTTTATTATGCAAAGTGCCTTCCTGTTTTATTTAAGTAATAAGGGATAACGACTGTGTCTAGATAAGTGTGCTGTGCTCTGTTCTGTCTGCTCCTCGCCCTGCTCCCAGGGCAATGCAGCTGAGCTCTCTCCTGTACTGGGCTGGATTGCAAGTTTTACTCCAGCCTGCAAGTTTTACTCCAGTTGCAAGTTTTACTCCAGCCTGCTTCGTAGCTTAATATAGATGAGTTTAATGTGAAAGTTCTGCTAGGAATTTCTGAAAATATGCATGTTTTGCTCTTTAAGAAAACTTGAGGGGTGAGAAGACATAAACTTTACTGGCTTTGCTATGGACATCTTTACTGTGGACATCTTTGCAAAGTATTTTCCTAAGAATTTTGATTGTGGGACTCTAGGAACATCAGAACAAGAGAATATAGGAGTCACTGTGCTGAGTCAGATCACCACTTTCTAGCAGTTTCCAACCTTTGTAAGTGCTTCAAGGGGGTCTTAGGGAAATATTTTAATTATGAGGGCAAACATGCTACCTCCCCAAATATTTAATTACCTGCCAACAGTTAGCAGGACAAAATCATGAAAGAGCAGTCACACCTTTATGTTCACTAGACCTTAATGGATCTTTTCTTCCATAAAGTCATTCTGTTCCTCTCTGGTTTCACGTGATCTGGTAGTCAGCTCTTGAACTCACAACAGCCTGTGGTATGCTGGTCCACAGCTAAGCCACCAAACACCTGAAGAGCCCTCTCTTTCTGTGCACTTTGAACTTGTCATTTTCTAGCTGCACACAGTGCCCACTAATCCTATTTTTGGAAGAGACAGGAATGATAATTACCTATGTACTCACTTCTGGCCACTCATGGTTTTATAGACCTCTATCATATATCCCCTCAATAGTCCCTGAGGTCTCCTAATCACCTTAATTGTACCTTGTAGAGAAGTTGTTCCATACCTTTATTATCCTTGTTGCCTTTTCCTGAACCTTTCACAGTTTTGTTATAACTCCCCTGAGACAGGGGAGCAGGAACACACACTAAGATGTGGTGTTTATATAGAGACACACTGCGCTGGTTTTGGCTGGGGTAGAGTTCATTTTCTCTGTAGAACGTGGCACGGGGCTGTGTTTTGGATTTGTGCTGGAAACAGTGTGGTAACACTGAGATGTTTCATTACTCCATTGCAGGGCTGACACAGAGCCAAGGCTTTTTCTGCTCCTCACCCCAGCACTGAGGAGGCTGGGGGAGCACAAGGAGCTGGGAGGGGACACAGCCAGGACAGCTGACCCCAGCTGACCCAAGGGACATCCCACACCACGTGGCATCATGCTCAGCTCATGAAGCTGGGAAAGAATAAGAAGAAGGGGGAGGAAATTGAGGGTAATGGCATTTGTCTTCCCGGGTCACTGCTACATGTGATAGAGCCCTTTCCTGGGAGTGGCTAAACACTTGACTGCCCATGGGAAGCTGTAAATTAATTCCTTGTTTGGCTTTGCTGGCACATATGGCTTTTGCTTTACATGTTAAATTGTCTTTATTTCAACCCATGATTTTTCTCAGTTTTGCTCTTCTGATTCTCTTCCCCATCCCACCAGGCTGGAGTGAGAGAGGAGCTGTGTGGGGCTGGGGTGCTGACTGGGCTTAAATCATGACACATACTCATCTACTCTGCTCATTAGCCCTTTACTGAAAACTCCTATATTAGATTGGTTTTTCCAAGTGTGTGAGCACTGACAAAATGTTTATGAAGATAAAATCTTTGTAAACAAGGTATCCAGAGATTGTCCTCCTGAGTAGTAAAGTCATATGAGCTCATCGTTCATTCAGAAAGCTTTGGACCATTTTTTATGCATTTGTATTATTTATTCACAGTGAATTTATCTGCCATCTTTTTGCCAGGGCAATACCTTTTGCTTTTCTTCAGAGCAGGACTTTGTTTCTCTTATCTTAACTTTGTCGTTCTTTCCTAGATCATTGATAAATATGTTGGGCAGAATGAGCCATAGCAATCTCCTTGTAGAACTCCACTCCATGATGACAAATGATCATTTATGCTATGTCTTCTATTTCCTATCTTTTATCCAATATTTTTGTCAGAGAGTTCATGCTGATATTTGCATGCCTGTATGAGCATTTTAGGGATTATGTCAGCCAGAACAACTGATTTTCGTCACGGGTTTCTACTTGATATTAATTTTAAGTGAAGACAGATCCTGGCATTAGGTCCCTGAGGTTACAATCTGAATGTGACAGTCTGGCAGATACCATGTGAGCACTACCCCAAGATAAAGATCTTCCCCTTTTCAACACCATCCTCCTCTCTATCTCCTTCCCATCTTTGGACAAATCACAGTATCAGGAGTAACTTAGGCTGGGAGGGACCTCAGGGGGCCATACACCCTACTCAAAACAGGCTACCTGTGATGTTTCATGATCAGATTGCCAGGGCCTTGTCTACCCCAGTTTTCCATATCTCTAAGAATGCAGAGACCACATATGTTGAACCCATTACACATGAGGAGAGAACTGGCCTACAGTTAACTGCAGCATGTATATTTGAGCATGTATATCTAACATAAGCCACAATTATATTTGTGTCATCACCCTTTGGCTTTTGGTGGTGATGTATTTCTCCTAAGTCACCTTTACTGTTCTACTGGTGCTTTGTATGATGCATTTTAGGACAATGTTGGTGGGATTTGGTTACCTAAATATAGATATGTGCAATCTGAGATGCCCTAGTGTATACCTTTCAGCTTCTAACCCAGGCTGCTGAAAAACACAGGTGTCTGCTTTCTCCTGGATTATATTGGCCAGCCCCCAGATGTGTCTTAGACACAAAGGGCTCATCAAATAGCACAGGCATTTATATTTAGTCAACTAAGTCATCTTAGCACAAAAATTCAGTCTAGGCAAAATCCATTTAGGTTTGGCTCTTCATCTGAAGGGAAGAATGTTCATCCACAGCTCTCCCCTCATATCAGCACTACTATCAACAGATGAAAGCCAACATTAAATGTTTTCCTCCTCCTGTGGTGGAAGAGCACAGCTTTTCCACTGCACTGTACCCATGCATGCCACTCTCTTTTGCATCACAGAACAATGCTTCAGGTGATGGGGAGTAAAAGCATAATTCCTAGGGCAGTGGGCCTGGCAGAGGGAGAGCTGAGATCCTGCTTGTCCTTTCCCTACACAGAGGCATCCTCAACATGCATCTCAAATCCAAGTCTTAGATACAAATAATGTCATAATAAGAAAAATTATGGGAAGCTCCCCCTCTTGCATATGGGTTACCTTACTCACAAGTTACAAACAGATCAGGAAATGGGAAACCCATGGACCACAAAGCAAACTGTTAATATAAGTGAGCTGGTGGATCCACAGCACTTCTTGTATTCTTCAGTAAAAAAATTTACATTGACATCTTCTGTCCATGCTTTAAGCACAGCAAGTGTTGCCTTTTACTTCACTTGTGACAATCTCTTTGAAACTCTGTTTTACTTTGCAAAAACCAAATCCTGCTTCAAATGATATGTTAAATGAAGGCTGAGTACTGTGAAAAGGTTGTATTGGCCTCTGAGCAACAGGGAAACAATTTTACATCAAATGGATTTAATTACACGGAAGTTTGCTTTTACCAATGTGAGTTGATCTGTGAAACGGTGAAAGAGAGTGTGAATCTCTGCTTCGTTCCATTAGGGCAATGTTAACAGAAACTAACTTACAAATTTCAGTCCTTTAACTAACTTATCTAGATGAACAGGGTATTCCTTCCCATTTCTCTCTGCTACTATCTAAAAGGAGGTTGTAGCAAGGTGGGAGTTGGTCTCTTCTCCCAAGTAACAAGATATAGGAAATGTCTCAAATTCTGCCAGGAGAGATTTAGATTAGATATCAGGGAACATTTCTTCACTGAAAAGGTTGTCAAGCATTGGAACATGCTGCCCAGGGGAGTGGTGGAGTCATCATCCCTGGAAGTATTCAAAACCCATGAAGGTGTGGTGCTTAGGGATATGATTTAGTAGTGGATCTGACAGTGTTAGGTTAATGTTATGACTCTATGATCTTAGAGGTCTTTTTCAGTCCTAATGATTCTACAATTCTCACAGATCACACAATCCCTTTCAAAAAGTAGTGGAACTACTTCTTAAAACTTTTTCTCTCCTCTTCCCATAGGCAGAGAACACTTCTATTTTCCACATTCATTTATTCCCAACTAGCCTTTGCCTGTTGTTTTCATGGCAGTGTTGTCCTGAAGGCCAAGCAGCTCCCATCTTCTTCTGGTGCTTGCGTTCACATTGTGTGTGCAGACAGAAACAGATCCCATCAGCCTTCCTGGTGCCTGCAGAGCACTCAGAGCTCTCCATCTCCACAGTCCTTTTCTGTCCCTTTCCAGGCTGTGTTCTTCTTTTTTGACTAAGGGTGACTGGCTTTACTGTCACAGTGTCCAAATCCTTGGGAATGTGCTGTGTTCTTAAAAGATAAGCAAATGCTTAAATCAATGGAAAAACAGGCAAAGGACAACCAGACATGATGTTTGCCATGCTGTAAAATGTTACCACCTTGGCAGCAAAGAGCTGATCTCTGGCAGTGTGTGTGTTCCTTGTCCTTTCCAATGCCAAGCTGGTTAACCACTGCAGCTGCAGAAACTAAGCTTTATCCCAAGTTTATTTCCCATTGTAATTCACTGGGTTCATGGACAGGGTTGTTCTCTGCAACTTTGCTCTCTGCAACTTGCACAGCAATGATTTTCAGTTCAGGGCCAGACTGGGATTTCTCTTTGCTCATTCTGTGAAGAAATACTCTTAGGTTTCCAAGAGACTTTGCAGAGAAGCAGCCCACCTGCATGAGGACGGGTAGTCAAGATTTATCTGCAATATCAAATCCTGTTCTTAAACTCAGTAAGAGCCTACACTTTGGAGAAAAAGCAACAACTGTAAACCTATGAAATTACTGACAAAGCAGAGACATTAATGTGGAGAAGCCTGACACTGAGATTTGTAAGGCTCTGGAACTGTTTCCCAAGGTTAATGATAAAAACACCATCCATCATTTAGGTCTTCTAAAACTAGTCAAAGCACTAAAAAAAAAAATGCACTTTCAAAAAACAGTGTTCTATTATCAGGAAGATGGGCTGCATGACCTGATAAATCTTTTCTACCTCTGATCTTTTGTTCTATTAAAAGCATGGAAAGGTTTTTGGTTTTGTTTTTGTTTTTTTTTCCATGAGTAGATCTGCCAAAGGTGGCTGGTTGGGAGGTAGAGGAGGTAGAATTTTATTCTGGACAATTCTGAAGTGATACTTTTATATCTGATCTCTTTTAGAGAAGATATTTTTTCAGTATCAATATATTTGAACTCATCTTCAAAATTCCAACATGTTTGTTAGCCCCTCAGCAGAAGACCAGTAGCTTTGCTGACAAATGACAAGATTTAGTTTTATACAATACTTGTAAGATTTAGTTTTATACAATCTATGATTATCACTACAATGGACAAAGACACCCATCAATGATAACATCTGGTAGGGAATCAGTGTAGAGAGAACTTCATGGCATTCTAGTCAGTTCCTGATTTTGAACTTCTGTACAAAAGACAAACAGTGCAACAGATTTAATCCCCATTGGGATTTGCCATGAAAGGCAAAGCAAAACCTTGCCATGACAGTCATAGCCAGCTCTGAAAACTGTCCCAGGTGCTATGAGTACACCTGACACGGGGTAAGACTGGTTTCTAGCAAAGGCTTTTAGGTGATTAACTACTAAAGGCAGTAGGCAGAAAAATGGTTTCAGAAGAAGAAAAATAAAATGCTAGGTCCCTCTCTTGCCATGAACCTTTACCTTAAGTATACTTCTGAGAATAGTTTGGAATAATTCACTCTCAGGTGCCTTTACAGTGACATGACAGGACTTAACAGTTTCATCTGTAATATCTAAGAGAAAATTTTCTCCCTGCTTCAGAATTGTAGGGGTGGTTCAAAATTCCTAAAGAAAGGGCAATGTTTTCCTTTTAGTGCCTTAGACGTTTATGAGTAATTTTGATAGCTGTCCATTATATTGTTCTGTTATTTCCAAAGTGAAATCTAGGAATCTAAGGGGTTATTTTCAAAGCTAAAGTAGCCTTTAACATAAAAGGCATCAAGAACTAGGCAGGGCTGAGGTACAGCTGTGTACACTGACTTTTTCATCTGGGATAAAAGATTTCCCCATTGTACAGGGTGTTTACTGATTTGCTTCTATAGAAAAGGTAAAACAAGCTAACAGTGAGACATCATCTTTGCCTGGATTGGCAGAGCTAAATCCTGATTTACACAGCTGGCATCCTTTTACACAGCAAACTACCCACACGAGCACTTCCCAGCCTACTTGTCAGATGCTTCTTCCCTAAGCATCCTTGTTTTTCTCTTTCCTCCACTTTGTAAGAATTTACCTAATACTAAGTGCCACAAATCCAAGTCTTCCTCCCTAACTACCCTATGGGAAGAGGAATTTCTTTAGAGTCACTTTGTCATCTGCCAATAATTTGCCTGAATTTGGTCCTCACAGGTTTTCTTACTAGCTTTGAAACTCTCCTACAACCTGCCACAACCTTGGCTCTGCAGAAAAGGAAAGTATTTTTCCAGATCCATTGAGGATTCCAGATCCTCTTTTCCAAAAAGCTAAGCACAGTGACTACATAGGAACACATCAGCCAGATAAAGGCCACCTGAACACACATCGTGCACAGCCTTGCACAGGCCTGGTGACCATGTGCACATAACCAGACAGGTATCATCAGTAAATATCTCTTCCAGCTCCCACAGCAGACCAGTGAAGGGCTGTGAATGCCAATGCTATTATCCCTGCTGGAATTATTTCTGTGTTGTGTTGCTTGGTCCACAAATTAACTAGGCTGACAAAAAGACTGGGTGGCCTGAGATAGCAGACAGTGGTAAGGAGGAGGATTCAGTGGCTATGGTGGTTTAATGAGTTGCCAGGACAACTTTGAGAAAAAAATGTTTTTTCTTCCACCAGAGAGTTCAATAAGCCAGTGTGTTGGTTTTGCATGGCTTGGTTTTTGGTAGCTGGGGTGCCACCAAAGTGGCTTCTGTGAGAAGCTGCTGGAAGTTTCCACCGTGTCTGGCAGAGCCAATCCCTGATGGATTTGAAGATGGACATGCCGCTGGCCAAGGCTGGGTCAATTAGACAATGGTAATGCCTCTGTGATAATATATTTAAGAAGAAATCAAAACAAAGGTAGTGGGGCAGTTTGAATTCCAGCTAGAAAAGAGGAAGAGGTGAGAACATGTGAGAGAAACAACACCACGGCACCACGGTCAGTGGAGAAGGAGGGGTAGGAGGTGCTCCAGGAACCAGAGCTGAGATTCCTCTGCAGGATGTGCCCCTGCAGCCTGNCGGGGGATGCCGAGATCCACCCACAGCCCGTGGGGATCCAGGGGGATGCAGAGATCCACCCACAGCCCATGGGGATCCACGTGGGATGCAGAGATCCACCCACAGCCCATGGAGGAGGTGCCCATGCCAGAGCAGGTGGATGCCTGGAGGAGTCTGTGATCCTGTGGAAGACTCAGAGGAGAGAGCCCTTGCTTCCAGGCTGGGGCAGCCTGTCCTTGGAGGACTGCACCCTGTGGAAGAGTGACCCATGCCACAGCAGGTTTGGGAGAACTGTGTGCCCGTGGGAGGGTCTCACATTGCAGCAGTTTTGGGAGAGCTGCTGCCTGTGAGATTTGGAGCCATGCTGGAGAAGTTCACGGAGAGCTGTCTCCTGTGGGAAGGACCCCACGGTCTCATGGGAAAGGACTCCTCGCCTGGAGCAGTGGAAGAAGATCTCAGATGAACTGACAGCCAGGTATGGCACAGCCCCCAAGGCAGGCACAAGGAAGGGACAGAGGCAGCATTTTCTGATGCTGGCATTCCCCAGCATGACCAACAATCTAAGACCCTTCTGTTGTTCCTAAGGTCTTTATTTCTTCAGCCTGAGCCCTCTGCTAAAGAAATTCACTCATATTCTGCTGGTGGCTGCTGCACAGTTAACAGAAGGTGAATCATGGGGTAGAGTTTCCCTGCATGTGATTGGTAACAGGATGGCTTATTTCTCTGAGCATCAGGAGTGAATGAAAGCCTGGAGTACCCAAGCTGTGACACTCCAACACGCAGTGAATCATTAACACCAGCTAGCACACCTTGGAAAGGCAATATCCAACCCTGTGCCAGGCTCGATGTTACAGCAGTGGCAGGGCCAGGAGAAATAGCTTTTTACACCTCTGAAGGCAGAGCTGTAAAGCACTGAGATGCCTTTACTGTGACAGGGACACACTAACAGAGCACTCGTAAGGGTAAATCACACCTCCCTCATTTCTTGGGGTGTTTTGAGAAGGCTGAGAAGGGAATGTGTGAAGAAGGGGAATGGGAGCTCATCATGATCAGTCACTGACGTTCCAAAGGGCTGTTTTGAAGCTGGTCCTGGGCCCTGCTGGCACAGCTCTGCAATGAAGGATGAACATCCTGGCTCAAGGCTTAGGGCAATGGTGAGGGCTTGAGTCCAGACTGCAGATTTCACCAACTAACAGATCTCTCCAGTGTGAT
The DNA here is from genome assembly GCA_013396995.1 of Dicaeum eximium. Lineage (NCBI taxonomy): Eukaryota > Metazoa > Chordata > Aves > Passeriformes > Dicaeidae > Dicaeum > Dicaeum eximium. The sequence goes on along the minus strand of VWZP01004506.1, from coordinate 2,196,524 downwards.
GGAGATTAAGAGGAAAATGTGACACAACCTCTCATGTCATGTTCATAGGTTGGGTTCCCTCTTCTGGGGGAATTTTGGCCATTTGGCCACATGATGGCTGCGTTCCTGCCAAGGATGAGACTGGAGCTGCTGATACTGCAGCAGAAGCATCTGTGATTCATACAGATGGCTCTGGCCGTCCTATAGACCAGTGAGATTTGCAGATTAGCCCCATGGCTAGTTTTTCAACAATGGGGGCTGTTCCAGCTGCTTTCATCTAGCAGAGCCCTGACAAGAGCAACAAAGCCAAAAACCTCTTCACTACCACACAAATCTTTGTCTTCCCCTTTTAGCAAAATCAGTGAAAGCAGCAGTATCAGAACACCCTTTTTAACAAAATATTTGTCCCCCAAACATTGGAAATGCACATCTATCTATACCTATTTTAGCTCTATTTTACTTCTCAGCATCAAACCCTACAATTTCTCTTCCATTTCTATATACTGTGCTGCACAGCTGACATATTGCTAACCCCATGCCAAAGCACAAGCTGTAATAATACTATCAGACCAGCATTTCAGTGAGTTTTTCCTCTCTAACCTGTGTTTGACCTTTAATTGATAAACAGCAAAGTGGATCTGATAGCAGGGTGATGCAAAAGCCTTATATCTCTCTATAACTTCAACTGATTGCCCCTAAAATTGAGATAAAGTGATACAAGACCACAGTGCCTGATATGAGAAAACACATTTCTTAGCACACAAGCTGAATGCTGAGGCAGAGCATGGAAGGATTACAAAAGTAGAAGAAAGACAAGAGAATGTGGAACAAAAATGTCTATGTTGAGAATCCTGATTGATCTGTCAGAATTAGTCATTCAGTTGTACACAGATTAAAACCACCTTGTCTGATTAGTCTCAAGGCTTACCAGGGAATTTAGCCACACAAGTCATTAATTTCAATGAGCATGTTTGTAGCTAACTACCTTTGTTGGCTCTGAATAAGTGTACATCTTGATATGACATATTTCTTCCCATGAGCTTCTCATGGACTGAGAGCAGCAACAATGAAGAAAAGTGTTTCTACATGTGTGAGTTTATCCAAAGGGGGTGGTTAATGCGGTGATTTATTTTCAGCTGCTACTGCTCTTATTAAGAAGAAGATGAATATAGAAATATTGTTATAAATAGAAGGCCATGTTCATGACCATGTGCTGTGAGTCATCACTGTTAATTATTCAGACGTATTTTCAAAGATACCTGGGGATTTGCGAAAATGAGTGGTTGTAGAATAAGAGTTTAGCTATTTAGCATTTTTACTGACATATATGTATATGTCTAGATATGTATCTGTTTGGTTTTCCCCTGTTTACAGTTTCTCTCTGTAAATAAAGAGGAGGAACTGTATCACATGTTAGAAGTGGCTAGTCACACAAAGCAGTGAATAATGAACTGTGCGTGCAAACCAGCTGACAAATCCCCCATGCTAAGCTTTATTGTATGCAAACTATTCGTCAGGTGCTTGTGACTAACACATGGATTTTTCTAGTAATCATGACTAGCTAGTGGACAGAAGACTAATCCAAAAAGTGATGGTATTTCTAATGTGGAGTGTTCTTAGAATAAATTGCTTTCACAGCTTTATTAGCTACAATAACCAGGAGAGTGTTTTGCTTCTGTGCCCATTTTAGTTGTTGAGTCTGAGTGGTTTTTTTATAAGAGTAGTAGCAACAGCATACAGAAAGAGTGAAAATGTACAGGAGCAAGGGTCCACATTGAGGTTGGTTATATCAAATCAAGGATAGCCTCAGGAATCATTACTTTTTTTTGAAAACTAAACAATACAGGAAATATTCCCAGCCTGGAATGGAGTTGTCTACACTGATAAAGGTTACAGTAGCTCACAGTCTGATTCAGATCTGGGACCACTAACATAACATCTCCTCAAACCATTCCCAGTTGCAGCTCAGCAGCTAGCACCAGTCAGGGATCATTCCTGGCAGGTTTTGTATGTGGAGCCACACAGTTTCAGAGACTTAGGGATCAAGACATCAGCAGCATGGGTGTGAAGTCTCCTACAGAAGTTGTTCTCACTGCCCAAAAATATTTTTAAAAATATAAATAAATCAAGAAATAAAGAAATCTATTAAGGCTGATGCAACCCCTGTGCCCAGGAAAGCTTTTTCACCGTGTACCAACTCCTTTGCTTCCCAGGTAGGTGGGACACCACCTTTTTTCTATCCTTATTCCTAGAACTGTTGTGGTTTCTTCATCATCTTTATCTGTCTTTACCTTCTTGCTCCCTGTGAGGAGGAAGCTGACTGGGTCTCTTGCTAAGCCAACATTCAGCCCCACAATTCAGCATCTGCAGAAGGTGCAAGGGGGATGCTCTGCACAAGTCCACCTCACTGTCAGTAAATGTTTATTGGCTCTCCCTTCCAAAACTTCGTCTTCCAATTTATATCTCCTTGTTTTTTAAGATTCATAGAATCACAGAATGTTATGAGGTTAGAAGGGACCTTAAAGTTCATTTAGTCCCAACCCCACTGCCATGGTCAGGCCCACCTCCCACTAGGCCAAATTGCTCAGGGCCTTATCCAACCTGGCCTTGAATGCTGCCAGGGTTGGGGCATTCACAACCTCCCTGGGTAACCTATTCCAGTGTCTCCTCACCCATATAGTAAAGAATTTATTCCTAATGTCTAACCTAAATTCCCCCTCTCAATTTGCACCTATTACTTCTTGTTCTATCATTACAATACCCCTTATTTTTTACAAATCACTCTGGGACCTTCCAGCACCTTATCTTAGTCCCAAAGTGCTTCTGCTCAATGCAGTGAATAACCAACTTGTCTTCACTCAGCTCATTTGCTACAGGAGGCACAATCCCCCTCTGTATTGCTCATTATTTCTCCTGGCTACCATTCCTGTAGCAAATTCCAAGATTCTCCCTTCAGAGAACAGCCAAGCTGAGTTTTATCTCAGATGTCCCAATATCAGAAATAAATGACAAAAATAACAATAAGCAAAAGCAAAGCCATATCACCTGCTATCAGCAATTGTGGTGCTGATAAGTTGTGTGGACCATGCACACAATGCATGGCACTCTTTAGCAGCACAAATTTTCACTGACATCACAGGACAGATAGTGCTTTTGAACATATAATTCAATAAAGTATTTGTTGAAATCCAAGACCACTAGCACTAAAATCCTGAGCTTCCTCAGTATTTTCAAAAAACACCCTTGCTTTTACATTTGTAGAGAAAGTGTTTACCATGTACCTCCAAAGGACCAGAATTACTTTTGCTGCACAGCAGTGGAGCACAGGCTGAAGTATGTAAATGCCAAATCTCTGACCCACATCCTCCTTTCTCAGCTCCACATCTTCTCCAGAACAAGCAGAGAGGAGGTTTCCATGTATACACAGAAGAAAGAAAATCAGCTCTCCTCACAGCTGGAGTATTTGGACATGCCCTGAGAGCTCAGTTAAAAAGGTCTGTCTGATGTGCTAGAGATGTAAGAGAGCCTTCCCTCACCCCAGTTGCCCATGTCTGTAGCAGGACTGATATGAATTCCTCACTGCACTCAGTGCTGGGATACCACTGTGCTGGCCAGTGACTGCCTCACCCTGACAAAACCTCGGGAAGCAGCCCTGGCTCCTCCTGATGCACACTGCAGGATGACCGTGCCATGGCTGCTGGGGATGTAGACAAGAACAGAGCCTCTACAAAGAGCCATTATTCCCCAGCCAACACAGATGCAATGTGTTGCTTCTTTACGGATCACGTTGGCCAATAAAATCTATAAACCAACTAATTTATGGCTCGCAATGGGTGAAGTAACAGGAAAATAAATGTGTCTTGTTTAATCCCCATCTATGTGGTAGATGTCAACAGGTTTAGTGCAACAATGTCCTGTATATAGAATTGCCTGGTGCCAGGTGACCCACTGGCAGCAGGCTGAGGAGAGCTGCTGTGACTCCACTTCCAGAGTTTGTGCACAGCCCCCACGTTCAGTCACCACCAGAAGGAGCTGCTTGGCTTTGCCAAGGCAGCTCCTACAGGCTCAGTACAAAGGAGCACCAAAAAAAGCCAAATGCTGGAATCTGTGCCCCTCTTTGTCTTTCTTTGTGACCAGAGCAACTGACCTAAGAACTGGCACTCATTACCCTGCATCTTTGAAATCCATGGCATCGAGCAGGGGTTGCTTCTGGGGCTAAATTCTTGTCTTGCCACCCTGGATCAAATTTGGAAGGTCTCCATGTAAATTAAAGGGTCATACTTAAATTCTTATCAAGGAGAAGAGAATTCCTCTCCTGAGGTTTTTATAACACAGAATGCTTTTTTCTCCCTTTTTCTTTTCTTTCCTCATCTTCTTTCTTCTTTTCTTCCTTTTTTTTCTTTTTTAATAACTATGCATTTGGAATCTTCTAATATTTTTTTTCATCAGAACAATCTAAAAGAACCAAATCAGTCTGTAAATTGCTAAAGATTGTTGCTATGAATTATCCCAAAGCCTTTGTGCCAGCATAATGATTGCTTTAAAGTCAAGTGAAAATAGATGCACAGCTTAGAAGACCCATAAAAAACCCTCTACAAGACCAAAGAGATTATTCATCTATAGCATTTAAAAATGTAGTTTGTAGGTACATGAGTATGATTAGCGAATAAGTGCAGCTCTGACAGCTTCAAAATTGTGACACATACATGCAGTCAACTGTCTGCCAATTCCTTAAATAAACTGATTGCCTAGAAGGAAGCTTTTGTTATTAGTAATAGAAGAGTCAGGTAAGGATTTTCCTTTTTTTTTTTTTTTTTTTGCAGGTATAAGGAGTTGATTTGTAGTCAAATTTTATAACACTAACCAAATCAAAGCACTCTTTCAAATATTTATTAGAATTGTTACTGTGGATGTACCCTTATTCCACAGTGAGCTGTTTTATAATTTATGATTTATAATTGTATAGATTCTCAGTGTGCTCCAGCCAGACTTTGTTCCTCTCTCTGCCTGTCGACTCAATTGGTTGCTATCACTTCCATGCTAGATTAGTGCTTATTAGTTCTGATAGATGTTATCCTTTCAAGTTGTAGCTAGCTTGGCTTTGTGGCTGGTTTATCAGAACCAGAGCAGAAAGCAAGCCCTTCAATGCAGATTTTTAATTTTCATGGCTGTTGCTGGTTGTTTGACTGCTCTGCTCATTGGTGCTGTACCATGGATGAAAGAGGTTGTAAAGCAGATGTTGTAAATCAGATGTTGTAAAGCAGCTGTTTCTACCCAGCCTTATCAACCCAGCCTTGCTAGCTGCTGAGTTACTTTTCACCTAAGATCTGAAAGCTGCTCAGCAACCTCTGTGAAGGAGGCCAGCCTTTGTGAAGAAGTCCCTGTGACCAGAAGTGTCCTCTCAGTTCTGCCAGGCATGTCAACAGAAGGGGCTGGCTCAAGATGAAGAGAAGGGGAAGACAATCTTGTCACTACCTGCATGGTCCTCCCTGCTTGGGAATGCAAATCAGTGACCAGATCTTCACCTGCAGTGGAACTCCAGCATCTAATGTGTGTGGAGACACTCATCTGTAGATGTGGTAATCTGGAGTAGTCTCCCACCTCCAATTTCCCCCTCTTATCAGGGGAGTTATGGGAACACCAAGGGATGGTCCATCCCAACCTGTTATCTGGGAGAAATCGAGTGAATCACTGACTGCAGGTACCTGTGTCTGTGCACTCATGGGAGAGGACACCCAGAATGCCAGCTGAACCTGGATACCAGGTACTACAGGGATGGAATTAGAGGAGATCAATCCTCTCCCTATGATTCCCTCTACCAAATACGCCAGCAAAGGCTGTGGCCAGCATCACTGGTTTTAGAGGGAAGGAGCAAGGCATTTGCCCAAAGGAAGGTTCCTACCTGTCAGTGTTTGAGGAGAAAGTGTGCAACTTGCATGAAGATTAGGTTGGAGCCCTTCAAATGTTTCCCATTAATACTGGATATTACTGTCTTCTGTACAAACAATCTGTTTCTAAGTTTCATGACACTCTTTAAAGTTTATCTCTTATGCTAATGAATTCCTCAGGCAAATTGTGCATTGTCTGAGGAAAAAATCTCCTTGCATCATTTTTTTTTCTGAATATATTTGTTGTACTAATTAAAGGACTTCACTTCCCACAACGTTTTCTTTTAATGTTAGCTTGAACTCTGCAGGTTGGAGACAGCTGCTGCATGCTTAGAGGAGTGGGCTAGTCACAAGACTGGAATTAAGGAATTTATGAGTTCCTTAAAGCTTCTCCAGTATGAATTGCCCAGAAAAGACTCTTCATTAAGCATTCATTTGTCTCTCTGTTTTGCTCAATCTGTACATGCATTTCTGTGGCAGCCCTGAACAAGGACAGGACCACTGGGCCCTGGTGGATGCAGATAGTTTTCTCCTCTGAGATCCATTTACCAGCTGGATTTACCAATGTAAGAAGTCTGTCTGTAAGGGGGGAAATCAAAACCCTATAATATTTTTGATCTGTGAGTTTAGTGCAAACTGACTACTGTGACACCTCTGGTGTGCTGGGAGGTCATCCCAGAAAAGGCCCAGTTTGGTGTCCTGAGATTACAGTGAGAACCAGTTCAGCTGGTTCAGTGCCACAGATTAAACAAACAGAGACTGGTATTTGTTTTCCTTCACATGAATGTGTTTAGTGGGGCTCAAAATCGATCAGGAAAGGGATGTTTGGAGCTAAAAGACAGAATCCTTTTTTTTTTTCGCTGTATTGGGGATTTTTGTGTTAGGAAAAGCCTTTTGGCTTTGAAACCTGCCTGCCTCAGCTATCTAGGTATATCAGGAGGGAATCTGTCAGAGAAAAATGGACATTTGGCAGGGAAAAATTTTCAAGTCAGACATAGAAATTAATGCTGATTAGGTTTATTAGAGTTGCAAAAAGGGTAAGTATTTATTCCATGCACTCTTTAAAGGAATTTAATTGCTGTGTGTTCTGCTCTGGTTTTGTTTTGTTCCTCCCAGCTTTCTAAGCTTCAATTTATATGACACAAACCAATTACCAAACAGTCCTGCCTTAACCTTTCTTTGTGCTGATCCTCTCAAGAGCAGAGATAGTCACTCTTCAATAGATCATTGTGCTTCCACAAGGGTTGTTGTAAACCAAATGAGCTGCCCTGTGTGCCCTTCAGCATCTTCTGGCATTGCTGATAATGGGCTGTCACCTTCCCCTGGCTGCGGTATCTCTGCCCTTTGAGCATTTAGGCAGATAATCTTTGGGGCAGGGTGGTACACCTAGAGTTGACAAAGGCACAGAGGGGTGGTTCTGCTTCATGGAGCAGTGGAAACTGAACGGGAACAACCTCCGAATTTAGATTTAGAACTCATGAGTGCTGAATAAGCTTGAGGCAGTTGCGGTACAGCCCGGCTCACAAAAGTCTAAACCCCAAAACAGCTCCCAGTGCTGGTTGAAAGCTTCTCTCAGTTCCCTCTGAGCCTGCATGGAGCTGCTTAAGGAGAATCGTATCTCAATCTGACATCTCTGAGAAGTGGAGGTGTCCAGGAGGGACATTGTCCTTGACACCCACTGTCTGATGCTCCAGCCTGCCTCCAGTGGGGCAAGAAACATCAGTCATGGGTGAATTCTCCAAGCTGCTTAGGAAAGCAGAGACAATCAAGAATCTGGGGGTTTTTATGTTATACTGTTATGGTTTTTATGAGACTGTTACAAACCCTTGAAAACACAAGTTACTTACCCTTTATCTGCCACCTTGACCTAGTTCAGGGTCTGGGATGTTCATTGCTATGAAGAAGTCTCTGTGCCAGAGCTTTGCCATTCCTGAAAGAGAAGAACTGGGAAGGAGGCAGCAACTGAGTTTTTTGGGGGAGCCTCTGGCTGACATTTCTTCACTGTTTGATCCAGAGAGGGAGTGCAGGATAAGCAAAAAGGCAGGTTTGCCTGTCAGTAGTGACTGGAGGAGGGTTTTTGGAGGGGCCTTCGGGCTAGTTTCCTCCCCCCACATTCCTGTCCCTGTTATGGCTTCAGCAGCTCAGAGAAATGGTCAGATACACTTGAGTGCGCAGCACTGCAGTGCAATGGGGATGCTGCCCTCAGCGTGACTCTTGTGTTGAGGTATTTTAAGCAGAAGGAGGGGTTGGGAAGGAGAAAAGAATGAGATAAGAATGTGTGAACTACTTTTTCTTTCCCTTTTTGGTTAGTGAGTCTTTGTTAGAAAAGCTGCCAGCTGCACTGTGTTATGCCAAACAACTCTACTAATCTCTTTGCATGGACAGCAAGGTCCTGCTCCAGACACTGAAAAGATCCAACTGGAGCATTCTGATCAGCTTTCCCCAAAAACTGATCACTCTTTGCTCAGAGCTGTATTGCAGGCAGCATTGCTGAGGCCCAAGTTTTGGCTTTGGTCGCTGGTGTGAGGCCTCATGAGGGCCTAAATGGGAGCAGGGCTTGGCTAGAAAGGGGGTCCACAAAACAGACCACTGCTAAATTTATGGGACTGCCTGGGGCCAGCCCTTGGGTATTGCACCGAGACACTGCAGTACCCCACAGCTCCCTGTGTGTGTGTCTGTGTCTGTGTCTGTGTGTCTGTGTCTGTGTCTGTGTGTCTGTGTGTGTCTGTATGTCTGTGTGTCTGTGTCTGTGTCTGTGTGTCTGTGTGTGTCTGTATGTCTGTGTGTCTGTGTCTGTGTCTGTGTGTCTGTGTGTGTCTGTATGTCTGTGTGTCTGTGTCTGTGTCTGTGTGTCTGTGTGTGTCTGTATGTCTGTGTGTCTGTGTCTGTGTCTGTGTGTCTGTGTGTGTCTGTATGTCTGTGTGTCTGTGTCTGTGTCTGTGTGTCTGTGTGTGTCTGTATGTCTGTGTGTCTGTGTCTGTGTCTGTGTGTCTGTGTGTGTCTGTATGTCTGTGTGTCTGTGTCTGTGTCTGTGTGTCTGTGTGTGTCTGTATGTCTGTGTGTCTGTGTCTGTGTCTGTGTGTCTGTGTGTGTCTGTATGTCTGTGTGTCTGTGTCTGTGTCTGTGTGTCTGTGTGTGTCTGTATGTCTGTGTGTCTGTGTCTGTGTCTGTGTGTCTGTGTGTGTCTGTATGTCTGTGTGTCTGTGTCTGTGTCTGTGTGTCTGTGTGTGTCTGTATGTCTGTGTGTCTGTGTCTGTGTCTGTGTGTCTGTGTGTGTCTGTATGTCTGTGTGTCTGTGTCTGTGTCTGTGTGTCTGTGTGTGTCTGTATGTCTGTGTGTCTGTGTCTGTGTCTGTGTGTCTGTGTGTGTCTGTATGTCTGTGTGTCTGTGTCTGTGTCTGTGTGTCTGTGTGTGTCTGTATGTCTGTGTGTCTGTGTCTGTGTCTGTGTGTCTGTGTGTGTCTGTATGTCTGTGTGTCTGTGTCTGTGTCTGTGTGTCTGTGTGTGTCTGTATGTCTGTGTGTCTGTGTCTGTGTCTGTGTGTCTGTGTGTGTCTGTATGTCTGTGTGTCTGTGTCTGTGTCTGTGTGTCTGTGTGTGTCTGTATGTCTGTGTGTCTGTGTCTGTGTCTGTGTGTCTGTGTGTGTCTGTATGTCTGTGTGTCTGTGTCTGTGTCTGTGTGTCTGTGTGTGTCTGTATGTCTGTGTGTCTGTGTCTGTGTCTGTGTGTCTGTGTGTGTCTGTATGTCTGTGTGTCTGTGTCTGTGTCTGTGTGTCTGTGTGTGTCTGTATGTCTGTGTGTCTGTGTCTGTGTCTGTGTGTCTGTGTGTGTCTGTATGTCTGTGTGTCTGTGTCTGTGTCTGTGTGTCTGTGTGTGTCTGTATGTCTGTGTGTCTGTGTCTGTGTCTGTGTGTCTGTGTGTGTCTGTATGTCTGTGTGTCTGTGTCTGTGTCTGTGTGTCTGTGTGTGTCTGTATGTCTGTGTGTCTGTGTCTGTGTCTGTGTGTCTGTGTGTGTCTGTATGTCTGTGTGTCTGTGTCTGTGTCTGTCTGTGCGCTCTGCACCTCCAAGCAATTTCAGGGGTGCTCTTCAGGAGCCTCCAGGAGCACAGACATCGTGTGATGAAGTTTGAGCACCCCTTTGTGCTCCGCTGGGACTGGGGAGAGAGAGGAGACACACGCCGTTCTCTCAGATTTTCAGTTTTCTTAGCAAAGAGAGGTAATAAGTTGGGTGTCACACACAAACAAGGATTATTTTCTCTCGCTTTTCCCCTTAGCAGCTAAGCACTGTGCAGATACTTGAGTGGAAGGACAGGCTCGGTTTGCCATGGAACCAGTTGAAATCTGAAGTTATTCAGCTGAAACCAATAAAGAGATGGACCAAAATTTGGCCTCGTGCCTGGCTGTGGAGTCTGTTCTGAAGAGAAAAAACACCTGTGGATTGCAGATCACGTCTGCAAAGAAAGTGGAATTTGCCAGTGAAGAAAACTTCTCATTTATAAAGGTTTTGAGCAACTTGCTTTGAGATATTTGCAGTGCCTTTAACAAAACACCTCAGCTGTAATGAGCTTATGTGTTAAATGAACAAGTGTGGAAATTAGGACATGAGATATTTGCATAGCAGCCAGGAGATAATTACTGGTGATAGTCCAAGCTGAAGAATAGTATCTATTGTTTCCAGAAAACTAGTTTTCATAAAACAAAATGAACTTCCTGTACTCAAAACACTCACATCAGCAATGTCTACAATGTTACGTAGCAAAACTATTAACAAATAAATACATGGCAGGAAAAATCCCATCCTGGACAAACTGTAAAGGATTAAACCAAATTAATTATTAAACCTAACAATACAGTATGTTTAAAATGTCTCTGTACTGGATATCTTTCCATTTAGTATAAAGTGCAAATACATGGTGGTGAAAACCACTGGATTTTAGTTACAGAATGGCTAGACTATAAGCATATTTATACACATGCAGAAATGTAGACATTAATTAATGACCTCTTAGGTCAAGAGGCCTCCAACAGCTGGGGATCCCCTTGTTGGGCATGACTAGGAATAGTTCAAGGCTTAGCCTAAGAGGGTTGGCTTGTAATATACACTAGGAAATACAATTAGTCACTGGAAAAAGAATTCAGCTTTGCTGTGGCACCACTGAGTTCAGTTCTCTCAATATGAAATGCAGCCACCCAGATTGAGATGTCTGAGACTCATTTTTGTTTGGTGAAGCAGTAATTATTGCTGCATAAGGGGAAGAAGAGAAAAGCTGAAAGGGCACTGATGGCAAAGTGGCAAATGCCACAGGGAGTTTTAGGTCAGTAAGCAGGGAGGACAGGCCTGCCAGACTTGCCTCATTTGTAAGCCTAACCTCTTGACTGACAAAAAAGATGCTCTTTAGCTGGAAATTTCCTGTGGAGGTATGCAAATGGAATAACAAAAACCAAATCTGTATTTATATTTTAAATCACATGGAAGCTCTGAGTGTTCTGGTGAAGAAAAACCCCATTATTTGCTTGGGGTTACATTTCTCCTCCCTGTGCACCTGCCTTGGGTCACTGCTGGAGACATGCATGGGCTGTGAGCACCCAGGGCTGGCATGCTCTCTTCCCCTTATGTTCCTGTGACCCCTGATAAATAACAAACTGCTGAAAATGGTGCTGATTGGTTTCAGAGACAGAGATCCAGAAGACCAGGTCTCAATTACACCCAGTTACACTGGATTTATTATTAAATCAACTAGCAATCAAGGCTCAGTGTCTTAAACAGTTTTATGAACACCTGTGACACTCCTCCTAGTGACTTCCCTAAAACTCCTGATGAATTTACCAGAACCTCCCTGCCAGTGAGAATGGAGCAAGGTGCTAAATGTTTGCCTCAATGCTCTTTTTGTCCTCACTGTCAGTCTGTGTCACACCAGCAGATGCTGGGAGCAAAAGGCCAGGCCCCATGTGGTCTCAGCTGCAGTAGCTCTATGGCAGCAAGCAGAGCAGTGCCAGGCTAAATCACTTCACAGATCATATAATCAGGACTGGAGAGGATTATAATATGTGTAATTTTTATCCTGCTAGCCTGAACCCACCCACTCACCCCCCCCCCCTTCCCCGATTTTTTTCCTTCTGTTACATTCCTCATTCTTTTTACTCTTCAAAGGTCATCTTTTGATAGGAAACAAGTGGTCAGGTATTGTTACAGTATGTGTGGCAGAAGAAGGCAAGATAAGAGATGCCATAAAATGTCTGTACACAGAGACAGAACATTCATTTCCAGGGAAATTGCTATTTAAGCCTGCTCATCTATTCTGCCTACACCCTCCCACCAAACAGAGAGACCTCCTGACAGTCTTTTCATGTGTCTCTGTTTTATCTTGTCATGTAGCAATAGCTCTGGGAAAACCACTGTCACTCCCTTTTACTCTGTACAAAGTGGACAGAGCTCCCAAGCCTCAGAGGTACAGAGGAAACCAACTTTTGAAGAGTCCTTGAAGAGTCACGCCAGACATGCCTATACAGAGTAACAAGCAGAGTTTGGAACAGTTCTGGGAACCAATCCCACATCCTCTAAAAGCTGAACAAGTGCACAATTCATCCCATTTGGCTTCTCACAGAGGTGGCCTCTCCCCTGGGACTACCCAAGGGTCAGCCCCGTGGGAAGGGGGGAAGGGAGGGAGGAGAGTAAAACACACATATCCACCTAACACAAAGTTTCAGTTTTCTAAGCTGATGTGCTTCCTATGGGAAAGGGGTGTGGGTGTGAGCGTGTGTAGGAGAGTGCAGCACAGGAATATAACTAGGGAAACTGAACAAGCTGAGTAAATCAATTAGAAGAAGCTGACCAAGATGGGACAAGGACAGAGACAGTCTCAGAACACAGGGGTTGGTCTGGGAGGTGCTGAGGTGAGACTGGAGAGCATGTTTAATTGCTCCCATGCTCAGGGATAACAGGCTTAGTGCATGCTTGTAAATACACAGAACTGCATTCAAGATCTCTAGCCCCACTTTGTCCTCTTAATTAAAATTGCCTGTAATAGCTGAGAATGTGGCAGCCTATACAGATCAGACTACCCTTCTTCATGCTTCTATTTCAAAATGAATATATCTCAAGTTGGTGATTTACCATTTTATCCTCCCAGTTCATATCTAGATGATAATTTCTGTTGTTCAGTTATTCATCCCAGAAAGAGCATTGATAAGGTTTTCAAAAACATGGTCTTGGGAGAGGCATGCCCTTAGACCATCAATATCTCATCTTGTGCACCATGCAAGTACAGTACTCAGAAGGAAAGATAGGAAATATAATCTATTCTCCCTCATACGTCTGTGCCACTGGGAATCAAGCAAACCTACATTCCAGTTCTTTTCACTGAAAACCCTCTCTAGAAGTCTTATCAAACTGGGATGCCCCTTCAATGCCTTAGGCAATTAACAAAACTTCTTTACATTCTGAAGGCTCCCCCCCAGCAATTTTTGACACAGGCACACACAACACACATATTCAAAGGGGTTTACTCTCCTGTACAAGAGATGCATAAGGATGGGCTGATAAAAAAAAAGGCAAAATGTTCAGAGATCTCAGTGGCAATAACAGAGCCATGGATACGATGATGTCAAGGGATGCTGCCTGGCACTGCAGAATACAGCCAATGTCTCCTGCTGCATTGCACTGGAGACAGCAAAGATACACTTACATGACATAACATGATTTTATGTGTAAGAATATTTCATCGCCTTGTGGTGTAGCAGAACCAGTGAACCAGGCAAACCTTCCAAACAGCTTTGTTGATAGACAAAAGGAATGGAAGTGCCTTGTAAACTATTGGTATCACATACTGCATATGAACTTTTGACATGGCTGACTCCCTGCTGTTGTTCACTGTATGCCATAATCCCTTCCCTCCTGCCTGATTTCGATCTGTACAACATAACCCTTGCTATTCCTCCAGGAAAGGATTTCAGCAGCATCATAGATTTTGTACAAGGATTCTATCTGAAAGTCATTCTTGCAGTTAGCCTTCTGGAATGCAATCATTTAATGTGTTTTAGACTCTCAAATCGATTCTCAGGAGTTTACAGGTCTCAGCCTCAGTAAGAGGATCCCATCTTTGGATAAAGAACAAGAAACCACTGAAGAGTGGAGAAGCCAGACCTCCTGTAGCATGCAGGTATGAACAGAGTTTTCAGAAAGGAACAACTGTTTTTAATCCCCTGTGTAGAGGTCACAAGTCCAAAAGTGCCTAATGCTTTAATAGCTCCTGCTATAATTCTTTTAGATAAAATTTTAAAGGCTGTATTTATATTTGGATCTTCTTGACTCAGTAGTGAGAATTGAGCTCTGAAAAATTCAGCTTCCTTTTACTAACAAAGCCTAAATAAACATTGCTAAAGAATAAATATTAAAGTCTAGAATTAAAGAAAGAAAGAAAGAAAAAGACATGTGGTAACTTCCCTTGTTACCTTTTCAGTTTCATATTGTGGGATCTGCACAAATACGGTTCTACTAAGGAAAAACATTGACTGGAAATTTTATATCAACATTTGAATAAGTGAAAAAATAACTTGATAATTTCCAGCTTGATGCAAATGTAGTTGCATGGACTTCAAAAGTCCATCCTAGGCAAAACTCAAGAATTCGTCTAAAACAGGAATATTAAAGGCCCTCATTGCTTTTTGCAACTGGGTTACCTTGCACGATTTGTATAAATCTTGCTTTGTTTCCTGAGATGAAATTATATGATTTATCTGGTTTATATGATTTTAGTGTGTTCTGTTTATCTGGTTTATCTGGTTTATATGATTTATCCTGGTTTATCTGTAGGTTGCCCTAAATAATTTGCTAAATGCTCAACTGTTTCTTATTGTGTTTTCAGTGTTGTATGTCAACAGCAGACTGAGCCAAAGATGAGAGGAGCTCAGAGCAAAGGACAAAGAACCAGTAACCATCTGATATCAGTGTGATAACCAAAACTTCACATGGTATCAGTTCAATAACCAGGTTATTGCTGCTTCTCTTAGCCCAGGATGCTATGCCCCAAATCTGCAACATTTAACATAAAATCATATGGGTTTTGATATGGGTTGAAGGGGAATGGTATGAGTTGAAGGGGACCTTAAAGATCATCTCATTCCCACCTCCTCTGCCACAGGAAGGGACACATTCCAAGAGATCAGATTGCTCAGAGCTCCAACCATCCTGGTCTTGAACACTCCCAGGGATGGGGCATCCACAACTTCTCTGAGAAACATGTTCCAGTGTCTCACCACCCCCCACAGCAAAGAATGTTTTTCTAATATCTAATCTAAATTTATTCTCTTTCACTTTGAAGCTATTTCTCCTTGTCCTGCCTCTATATGTCCTTGTAAAATGTTTCTCTCCATCCTTCCTGCAAGTTCCCTTCAGGTACTGAAAGGTGGCAATAAGATCAACCCAAGGCCTTCTCTTCCCCAGGCTGAGCAATCCCAATTGTCTCAGCCTTTCTTCATAGGAGAAGTGCTCCTTCCCTATGACCATTTTGATGGCCTCCTCCAGACATGCTCCAACAGGTCAATGCTCTTCCTCTGCTGGGGGCTCTGGAGCTGGGTGCAGCACTTATGAGTGTGAATATAAGATCCTTAGGTTATTCTTAGGGTAATATAACTTCATTTGGTGCAGAATTTTAATAATTTCTCTTATATCATAGAATCACAGAATAATTTAGGTTGGAAGAGATGTCTAAGATCAAGGTCAACTGTTCACCCAGCACTGCCTACTCCACCACTTAACGGTGTCCCTAAGTGCCACATCTACATGATTTAAATGCCTTCAGGGATGGTGATCCCAACACTTCCCTGGGCAGTCTGTTTCAGTGCCTGATAACATTTTCTGTGAAGAAATATTTTCTAAATATCCAAACTAAATCTTCCCTGGTGCAACACACAACTGCTTCCTCTTGTCCTGTCCCCTGTTACCTGGCAGAAGAGGCTGATCCCATCTTTCCACAACCTCCTCTCAGGGAGTTGTAGAGAGCAATAAGGTCCCCCCTCAGCCTCCTCTCCCCCAGGCTAAACACCTCCAGCTCCCTCAGCTGCTCCTCATCAGACCTGTGCTCCAGAGCCCTTCTCAGCCCTTCTCTGGACTCGCCCCAGCTCCTCAGTGTCCTGCAGTAGGGGCCCAAAATTGGATTCATATTCAAGGTGCAGCCTCACCAGTACTGAGTACAGGGCAATGATAATTTCCCTAGTCCTGTTGTACCATTGTTTCACAACCTGACATCTTAAATCATCAGATGACCTTGAAGTTGGGTAGAAGACAACCTCAATGCCCATATAAAACAAGAAATCTCTGTAGGTACAAAAAAAAAGACAACGTGTATCATCATTGTAGAGAAGCTGGAAAGAGGTAGAAGTGAGAGAATTCCCTCACAATTCAGAGAAAATGTGTGCGAGAAGAAAAATTAGGTGCTGTAAATAAAGTCTGAAATGCAGTTTTAAGGGTTTTTTTGAGCAACATGCCAGACAAATAACTCAAGTTATGTTCAGCATTCCCAAGGTTAGTAAAACCCTTTATGATCTGCTGGCTACCATCTTGCTGTATAATCTGAAATTACTTGGGTGACCTGCTCATGCAAACATTTTTTTTTCTGACATTTAAGTGACAGGAGAGACGGTAGTAGATGACTGGTTATATCAGGAGAGATACTGAAGTATTAATATATAGCTCTGATGAAATTTATGTAGGATGCAGCACGTAACCACATTCAGGAATACTGAATTCAAACTGGGATGGCCAGAGAAGGACTCCTAATATTACCAAGGAAACCTAACTTACTAGAGGAGAAAAAAATACTGTAGAGAGTGTCAGTGTTCCTACTAAGTCTGCCAGACAGTAAAAACTACCAGGGAATAAAAATGCCCAGGACACAACATGTCTTAACCCATGTTAAGGATGAGCACTGGGACAGCTACCTGCCCTTGTCAGCAGCTAAGCTGCATTGCTATTTCATTGTGGAGAGCCAAGTTTCTCAGGTGCAATCCAGAGGTGGACAGAGGGACACTGAAAGCCTCTGAGACCAATCTACTAGGAGAACTCAAACTGCATTAAGTAGAGCTGAGAGCTGAGAGCAGGAGGAATGCACTCCTGCAGTGGAGCCTGGGGTCACACAACTGACTGAGGAGGTGGAAACACAAATCCCAGGCATTTTTCCACCAAAGATGGTATAAATGATCTTGTGTCTTCTGGGAATGATGAAACCACTCTGAAAATTCAGTGGTGGGGAGAATACCTTGTTGTAGCTGATGAGGAGCTGCCTTGCAATCAGCAGAAGTGCCTGTTTCAGAAACAGCATCTATTTTTCACCCAGAAAGGTCATTACATGAAATACAGCCACAGGCACTGGAAATAGATAAAAGAATCCAGGACTGTTCAGCCACAGCCCCATTAAATAGGCTAAAGAGACAAGAGCCAGAATCTTTCTGGA
This sequence comes from Dicaeum eximium, assembly GCA_013396995.1. Taxonomy (NCBI): domain Eukaryota; kingdom Metazoa; phylum Chordata; class Aves; order Passeriformes; family Dicaeidae; genus Dicaeum; species Dicaeum eximium. The sequence goes on along the minus strand of VWZP01004506.1, from coordinate 2,179,209 downwards.
TTCAGATTTCATATGTTTGTTTTTTTGCACAGTGGCCCATCTTCAGCAGAATAGAGTCCCATGAGGATTTTAGATAACACTGGTGGAAAAACATCCCTAGAGAATAAGAACTAAAGTACCTCTCTCAGGCAGAGAGGTAAGCCAAAAGGGACCAAAAGCCTTGGTCCCAGACTTGCTTCTTTCTCACAAGAGTTCTAGCCAGAAGAGACAAAATTCACCTGCAGATGCTTTTCCCTCTTCCTTCTTGGTCAGCCATGTTCCCTCGGACAAAATGGGTTTTGTGGCCCAGTTTTTGACCTGGAGAAAGGAGTGGAGAAAGGTGATTGAGTTCCACTCAGCCACAAGGAACCTAAGATAAGCTCCTCAGACAGCTTTTCTGATCTGACACAGTGAGCCAGCCTGTGGAGGATCCTGAACAGAGGTTAAAGAGAGCTGCAGTCAGTCTGGCATGCAAAACACCCACGTCCCTTCTGGAGGTACACTGGTGTCTCAGCAAGGCAGCTGAAATGTGTTGTTTGAATAATGACAGCTATTAACATGAAAACAAATAAATACTGGATGGGAATAAACGCAGCATGAAAATGGAGGAAAATGTAAACATCATTATCAAGGTGTATAAGATTCTAGAATGACATTATGGAAGAATTAGGGGGAAGAAAAATTTAGTTGATTAAGGACATGAGCCAACACATAAAAAAAGAGGAATATTGGTTACACTGGCCCGAGGATTTCATTGTTCCTTACCGGACACTGCTTTTCCCATTGTTCTGCTCTTTTTATGCTCTCCTTTGTATCAGAGGGAACTTTCTGATTGCATCTCTGCTCCCATTCTCTCTAGATGGACACAGACTGTTGAAGGTGGAAGGCGGATTTTTGCACTTCTTCATTCAAATTACCATTAAGCTCATTGAAAACTGAGGTCTAAATAGAGGTGGAATATAGCCTGAAGAACTGCAATAAAAATGCCTAAGGGCTTCTGCAGGATGTTAATTAACCTGGTTCATGTGGGGAAGATGGTTGATAAATCAGTGAATATTCAAGCCATTTCAACTTTGCAAGAACTTAACTGTTTTACATACTGTACTCTGTAGAAATCCCCCACTGGATTTCACCCTCTAATGTCTATAAAATAAAGGCAATACATATTCTTAGCACATAAGCAATAAATAGGAAATGCTCTTATGGGATACACGTTAGTTCCCACAATAAAAGATCACAAATCAAACCCAGCAGCTGAAGAGTACATGAGCAAATGATTATTTTGGGCCTCTAATGAAATGATATTGTGAAAGGCATTAGACAGATTGATTAGAGCTCAGCTGACTGACAAAACTGCCCATGCTGTCCACCATTATAATGAATCTAACCAAACCATTTCCCTGAGTGTGTGCACTGGTGTGTGCATCCCTATGCATGTGTGTCTTTGTGCTTCACAGCAAATTATTCATTGCTGTTTCTTTATAGTGCAAAAAACAGTCTAACTGGTACAGATCTATGCTTTAGAATTAGCTTGAATACACTCTCTGGGTAGGACTCCTGCAAGGATTCATTTTCAGTGTATCTGACAGTCATTTCAATTAACACATTTATCAGCATATTTACAACATGCAGTGTGAAATAAAGATCCTGTTAAAGAAAGAAGCAAGCTGAATCAACCATCTCAGATTAAAAACCAGTAAAATTAAATCATTACCACAAGTTAATATTGAAGTTAAAAGCACTGTAAGAATACAAATGACGATTGGATGTTTATACCATTAAGGAGAATATTCAGAGAAAAAGTATCAGTATTAAAAAGAAAGATCAAGATCTTTTGCTACATAAATGTTATTTGTTCTATTTGCTTTAGCAGAACTCTGCCAACAGCCATTAGTGATGGATCTGACATGCAGTCTTAGAACCTGTGAAGATCAAGGTTTGGAAATTGTTCTTGGAAACAAAGATCTGCATGTGGGTTGGAAAAATTAAAGGCAACAGTTTAGGAGGAGTAGCTGACTAGGAATCATCCTTGCAGAACAGACCTGGGATGCTGAGGGACAAGGAGTTGAACATGAGTTTTGCCAACCAGTTTTATAGTGAGAAATGTCAACTGCACAAAGGGCTGCATTGGCAAAAACACAGCTGAGAGTCTGAGCAAGTGGATTTCCCCCTCTGCTTTTCACTTGTGAAGGGAACTCATCCAGACTACTGAGTTCAGTTTGGGCTTCACAAGATAACAAAGTCATCAATGAGCTGAAGCAAGCTCTTCACTTGGATGGTTAGGGACCAAAGCATATGATGGACAAGATGAGGCTTCAGAAGCCAAGCTTGTTTAGCTGCCAAAAAAAAGGCTAAGGGGAATAATGTTAGTATTTTCAACTACCCAAAGAGAGTTTAAAATAGAGATTAATCCAGATTAAGGGCTGGCAGACACAGGGTACAGCAAATGGAAACTAGAAATACCAATTAGCTATAAGGAAAAGTTCTTCACAGTGAAGGTGGACAAACATTACATCAGAGACCCAGAGAGGCTGTGCAGGCTCCATGCTTGGAGATATTCAAAGCAAGGCAGCACAAAGGCCTCGAGGGACCTGATCCAACATTGATGCCATCCTGCTTTGGCCCCTGGAGTTCCCTGTCAATCACAGCTTTGTAAGATTTTAGAGAAGAATAGAAATGAGGTGTAGGGAGAAAAACAGAAATGTCACTGCACAAAATGAGATTCAATAACCAAGGAATATGTAAGGCAGGCAGAAAAGAAATGCCTAAGTTGAATACTAAGCCAGGCCTAAAGAATTGTCATCTGGTTATAACAGGCTTAACAAAGACAAACTTCATCTCCCTTTGGAAATCAAAGCCCTGCAGGCTTCTTGTAGGAGGTAATTGAAGACAAGAATAACCTTGAGCTCCAGTCACACTGTACTTATTCATTGCTTATTTAAGACATAGCAACCTATTGTATATTGCTGCAATTTGTATAGCTAATTATATAGAACTCCAGTTACACATTGTGTCTAATTGCTGGAATATACATCCTCTGAAGCCATTAGGACTGCTACCACTGACTCATTTGAAGAGTCTAATTTAGCCAGCTGAATTATCTGACTCATCTTAGCAGGCTCATCTCAGCAGGCTTTTCTAATGCTGCCCTTTGGAGGAGCTTGTCTCTGTGCAGAGAGCCTGGGGAGCCTAACCTGAGGGGCATGCTCAGTGCTCTGGGAATGCTGCCCTTTCTTACCCCCATGATAAAGGAGGGATGGTAATAACTGCATACATTCACATTTGATGTGAGAATCAGTTGATGTCAGAGCAATTTAACTATAGAAATACTAAAAAATCTATTCCATTTGCCAGAGCATAAAATGACCTTGTTGAGAGATTGGAAGGATGAATTGGAGGAAGGGTTGCTGACTGCTGAAAAGCCAGATTTTCAACAATATCATTTAATATGGTGTTTTCAGGGCTGTCTGAATACCCCACCAATAAAACAGTATTTAAAGGAGGTCCAGTTAATTAGGGTTTGCAGGAACCAGAAGATAGGCAAAAACCCTGTAATAAATATTGAACTAAGGAAGCAAATCTGTAGTAGGATGACTTCAATGAATAAGGGAGTTGTGCTGAGTTTTCCTCTTTGTGATTTGTGGTCATTGAGTAGTTACACAGGTACTCAGGGGGCTTATGAGGCATAAAAATGTTTGAAGAAGCACATAAAATAAAATACAAATTCTAGAATATTCAAGGCACAGCAATGTTTCTGAGGTCAAATACAGCTGCTGCAGCTGAGTTATATATTCTATATAATAATGTACCCTGTATTCTTACAGGTATTCTGTATATTCTACTCTACTAAAATAGATTTGTTGCTGTACCTTTATGGTAACTGAATAGGGCAGGAGAAGAGCCAGAAATATTTCATTTCTAGAACAGGATTACCACCTTGGAGAACAAATGAGAAATATGGAGAAGAAAGAGTTACAGATGGGGAAAAAGGTATGAGAATTGGGTCATGGAAGATATCACTGATAGTGTCAAAGAGAGCTGAGGGTGGAGTGCTGGTTTGGAAGAGTTTATTACAGTTAGTGCAGTCTGAAAAGAGCTGAAGGAAGGGATTAGGAAGGGTCTGGCATCATCAAAGTCTGACTTTAAGTACTGCATTTAGCATGGGGAGGGTTGAAAGCAATGCATTTTGATAAATTAAAACAAAATAAGCCTATATTTTAGAAAAAAAATGTCCTCTGTATGGAGAAGGAACATGAAGGAGGGAATGAGAATAGGATAAAAAGTCGACAGGCAATAGGTTGGAATGTTGATCATAAACAAAGCAGTAGGGGTTAGATAAAGTGAGAGTTCCTGAAGGAAGGAAGGAAGGAATTCCTGGTTATATTTTATCTGATATGCAATATCTGATCTGGACAGCAATCAGTAAAATCTTGTGTGGAGAGCAAAGTGGAAAAGAGGGCTTAAGAAATGACCTGCCACCAGGAGTGTGTGATATCCTTCACATGAATGAACCTCAGTAGTCTTCAGAAGAGAAGTAAGGTGAGGATAAGCACTAGAAAAAGTAAAACTCAGAGCTGAAGAAGGAAACCTCTACAGGACCCTACTGAAATTACTGCTGGAGCCATGCTGGAGCCACCTCTCTGTGAGACCTCCATGAGTGCCCTGTCCTTGCTCTGGGCAGTGCCAAAGACCAGATCTCACTCCCTTGGCTGAGGCCACTGAGCTGTGTCACTTTATCTGAGGAGATGTGATGCAGCTGAGGGCAGTTGCAGAATATGATCCTGTTGTAAGAATTCCTCCAGGCTTTCAAAACACTGGAGCCACACTTGTGCTCAGCAGAGATGGACCTTATTCCACCTGAAGTTCTGCAGCTTTGGCACAGACAGGCCAGATGGTCAAAATAATGAATATCTTCTACTTATCATTCACCCTCAAGCTCTCTTGAATTTCTTCCGGTGTCTGGACAGCCTGCTTTGCTAGGGTATGCTCTAAGACAGCCAAGCCCAGTTCCAGATGCAGACAATAAAAAACCCACCTACACTACACAGAAAAAAGCTTCTGTGATGCAGATTGTAGCAGTCTAAAGAGTGTTTTGCCAACTTTGTGTTGGCTCTGGCAAAATGTGTCTCCCGTTAACTAACTTTATTAGAGTCTATTTGGATCCCTGCATCTGCTTAGGATCTCGGCACCATGGGTGCCAACTTCAGCAACAATCAGCATTTGTCAAGACAGAAGAGCTTCTGCAAAGGCACCACTGTGCACAGACTGAAATGGGGTGTTATTCATCTCTCTAAATTAGGTTGTCTGTTGGCTGCATTCCTGTTACACTCGCTGGAGATCTGGTCAATAGAGCCAGAAGGCATTAGTCAGTTTATTCTAAAGCAGACACTTACTTTGAGGTCAGATGAATCATGCCCCAGGTATTATGGATAGTATTGACTGGCTCTCCATAAACAGAGCTGAATTCCAGTAACTGCCTCAAAGGTAAGCACTTACATTTTAGAAATGCCAGGTTAGAAAACAGCACCTTGCTAATCCCCCTAGTAGTCACTCGGGGGTCAGTGATAGCACAGGTCTTGGGAGGTTCACAAAAATTCCCATCAGGAAGTATGAACTCACAGCTGCACAAATGCTTCAAGAGTGTCCTTTCAGTCCTGACCTCACCACAAACTGCATCTGCCACCTCCTGTGTCACTGAGTCACTTGGTTTCTCTACACTTTTGTCTCTCTCATGGACACAGTGACATTCCACTGCCCGGAGTGCTCTGCTGCTTATGCAGACTGAGAGCTCCCACGGCACCTTACAGGGCTTAGCACATGCAATCTTGTGTTTTATTTCAAACCTCCAGTTGCTACTGTGATTTGAGTAAATAATGGAGAAGACACAACAGCTAGTCAGGAGAGCTTTCAGTCCCAAGAATGATTGCACTTTTAACTAAGAAAAGTATGTTTTCATACTGGATTTTGTTCCCTTTTTGGTGTATGTTACTGTTATTGCTACTGAGGAAAGTGATTTATTTCAATGTTTCCTCTTGTTTAAAAAGAAGAAAGCTTAACCCTTGCTCTTTCAAGAGTAAAAGTAACCTTACAAGGTATAAAATAAATATTTAAAATGGATAAATTGAAGGAGGAAGGGGAAAAAAATCATGTCACAGAATAGCAAAGATTTTATTTCAGGGTAGTGACAGCTTCTCTTGTCTTTGCCATCAAATAACTCTGAAATCAGGAAGGCTGCTTCATGTCAATGAAGGCAAATGAAATATAGGTGTCCACATGATGTGCATCATTGTCATCTAAATGGCAGATGGGTCCCCTCAGCACAGAGGCCAGCAGTGGATGCTGAGTGCTCCCACATTAGGGGTGGTCCCGTGAGGACAAGGTTGAGACTGGTTAAAAGCACAGCAGGGAGAGCTGTGTATTGCACCTTCCTTCAGTGTCTTAATTTTGGGTTGGATTTCCTCCCTCAATGCAGTCAGGCCACCATGCTCCTCCAGTGATGGAATTTATTTTATCCCTGCTCTAAATCCCGAGAGAGGGGAATTGTGTGCTGATGAGGTGATAAGCTGTCACCACTCTACCACGCAGCTACTCCACACCTGTCTTGAAATCAAATGCTGATCTTGAGCACCGTTTCCAGCAGAAAATGGAATGCAAATCTGGGCAGGAGAGACCATATTCCCAGAGCCATGGCTTTTCACCTTTGACTCAAAAAAAAAAAAGAGCAGCAGATTGATTGTGGTTTCCCTGTGTACTCCTGGTTTCCAAGGGAGTCACTTCAAGTCATAATCCGGGTCCTTTTTTTTTTTTTTAAGGGAAACTAAGACACAGTAAATTGGCTATTTTATTCACCTTTCATTGGGAGTCTGGCAGAGTGAGGAACTGGTCTTGGCTCTCCAAAGCTGGATATCCTTATGCATCACAGGGGTCCAGTCAGACTCATGGTTTTGGTCTTCTCAGAACTACATCAATGCCTACCCTGCTGGAAAGAGCTTATGGTTTTGCACTTCAGTTTTCCCACATGTTCTGAAATGCCACTGACCCCACATCAGAGCCATGACTTTCTACATTCCTTTGAGCTCAATAAGACAAGAAATAACAAAGCAACAAAAGGCCAGTGTAACCTAGAAGTGATTCCTCCTAATGCAGAATACAAAGTATGTGTTTTTATTACTCTTCTGATCTGGTAATGGTATAAATCACTAGCAAGCTACAAAGTGATGATGACTGTATTAAAAAAAAAACCAAACCAAAATTGATTAACTAATAAAAATAGAACACATCTCTGAGGAGGATCTTCTTTAACATTACTCATTGAAATTGTTTTTTTCTCCTCTAATTGTGCTGAAAAACATATCCAAATCGAAACCCATTTTATATACTTAAAAATGGCTGAAATAAAAATTACTTTTACTAACAAATTATCATGTAATATTAAAATGTCGTTATCACATTTATCTGTTTACCAGCTGGAGTCCTAATTGAAATTTGTTCAGAACTCATAATAGCATTAGGTCATGTTATGCTTACAACATTAAGCAAAGATTACATCTGTGACTTTTGTTTTTAATTAGCTTTTTTCAGTTATCTGGGAGAGATAGAACCTTTCAAGATCTTAATTCACTTTTGATTACAATGGAAAGAGAACAAACCAAGTCATCTTAGAGAAGAATGTGCACTGTGTAATTTACATTCCTGACTCTAGGTCTGTTAGCTCTGACTGTATTTTGATGTCCCTTCATTCCTCAGTTGTGTTAATTGGTTCTTGATGCCAGTTAAGAGGTGGAGGAGGTGTGCTGGCTTTTGCACATTTGAGGATCTAAAATAACTTTTTACAAAACAGAGATAAGTGTGTATTGTGTCTGTTTCCTGCTGGCAGTACAGAGGGATCACTTTTAACACAAAGTACTGAAAAACAGACCACTTTGTATCAGTCGTGAAACGGAACATAGCCAGAGGTGAATTTTATCTCAAATGCGGTTGTAGTTGTGATTCAGAAAAGTGTTTCAGCATGTGCCTTCATCATTCATCCCAGCCAGTAAACATACACATGATTACTCACCTGCTTTAACCCAAACATCTTGCTGAGTTTCATCCTAAGGAAAGGACAAGCAGCAAGGCCAAAGCAGGACTTCACAAGCCTCCATTGGTGGGAATGACATTACTGCTAGTAATGAACTGAGTCCAGCAGGTCCCTGGACTAGAAGTGCCCTGGCTGCCCTCTTTCCTCAAAATCTTGCTTAGCTGGTTGTAAAGAGCCATGCTTGGAAGAACAGGAAAGTAACTCCACAATCCAGAACAAGGAATAATCAGCCTTAATCTGCTGGAATGAGTAACTGAGAGAGATCGAGCATCCCCATTCACTCTTCAGTGAACTCCAGGAGTCTGGAAGTATCCATGGCCCAGCAAAGCTCCAACATCCAGAGACACAGGCTCATCACCATGTGCCACTTCTCTGCTCTTGAGCAACACACAGCAGAAAAGAGAACCTGAATGTGGGCAGCCATGGAATCTGGTGGCAATGTCTGCTGGGCAAGTGCTTATGATGAATTAAATAGGGCTGTGTATTGGTTTTGCAAGGCCTGGTTTTTGGTAGGAGGGGATCCACAAAGATGGCCCCTGTGAGAAGCTGCTGGAAGCTTCCACCCTGTACAGCAGAGCCAATCCTTGATGGCTCCTCTCCCAGAGCAGCAGAAGAAATCTCAGTGATTGTGATGAACTGACCAAAACCCCCATGCCCTTTCTCCCTGTGCTGTCAGTAGAAAGGAGGGTGGGGTTGGGTGAGAAAGGTGTTTTAAGGGCTTATTTTACTTCTCATTATCCTCCTCTGATTCTGTTAGTAATAAATTTCACTTTGCAACTTTTTGTTTTGCCCTAGAAGTGTTTTCTCCTGGTCCTTATCTCACACATGAACCCTTTGTTAATTTTTTTCCCTCTCCACTGCCCAGCTGTAGCAGGGGAGGGTGGGTGAGCAACTCTTGTGGGTGCCTGGTGTTGGGCCAGCATCAAACCATGACAGATTGGTAGGCTGTGGGAAAGGAACAAGGTTGTTTATTTCTAACACACCTGTGGAAGTGTGAGGCACACAGAGTGGCAACCACAAGAAATCAAGTCTGATGAGTTTACATGATGGTGACTGGTATCCCTGGAGAGGTTACAGAGATTATATGAATGTAAAAAATTGGCTCAGAAGGGACATTGAGATGTAACATCATCCACTCCCTTCCCGAGATGAATAAAGGGGTGAATTGCCCTAAGACACATTGTCTATAATTCTCTTGCTCTGCTCAGAGACAGAGGAGTTCAGCAGTTTTTCTGCGTCTAGTTGGAAAAACAGCTTTCAGGAACTGAAACAAGAATTGTAGAAAATTCTGGTTGGATGGTATACAAGGTATACAAGATGGTAAACAAGAATGGTATTAGGTCGAAAATACACCTGTAGCACTCAGTCACTTTCTGCAAATGAGTATCACCAGTTAATATCACTTGGGGTGAAAACATGTAGACTAGGTTTCAAAGTGTCTGACCTAATTTCCCTGCCTACACACCAGAAAATTATCCTTCCCTTCATGACATCTCACTGTGCCCAAGCAATTCCCTTTCTGTTGACCTGAGCCACTGGTCCAAAGGCTCAGTCCTTTGTTGCTTTTCTGAGAAGCCAGGGAGAGGCTTTTTCCCCGTTGCTGAATGAGCCTCTGGTGCCTGTGCTGTGGCCCACCTAGCACAGGTATTTTCAGTGAGCATAGGACCTGAGTAAGTACCTCTCACTGGGGCTGGTTAAATGCATCCTTTTCCTCCTTGGGGCAATTGGCCTGCAGGGAAATGATCCTCAAGGGTTATTCTGGAGCCAAGGATTGAGAGGTTTTGGGCAGGCTGTCAGTATCTGCTGGGATGTGATGCTCAGCCCCAGGCTGGGAGGTGAAGGGCTTTCCCATGGTGAGCTCCTGCCATGCTTTGCTTTCTGTGACTGCTCAGACCTAATGCACACAGGGTTGAAGGTCCTCCTTGACTCTGCAAACAGAGCACTTTTTATTTCTGCTTATATAAACTAGTAGTTCTGAAACAGCCACGTGCAGCTTTAATGTAGGAGGGCAGCAACACTCATTTTTTTGGAAAAAACAAACATCAAGTTCTGTGCTCTTTACACTGCCCTGCCTGCAGTGACCTGTGAGATCCAGGTAGGCTGCACAGGACAAATGTCTGTTCTGAGAAGAGACCAATCTCTTCCTGTTGACACCCTGCACTGTCGGGAGGCCACACAAGGTTAATCCCACACAGGGCAGGTGCCAACTAAGGAGACACAGCCACAGGTGCAGCCTGCAGTGGCTGCACAGGGGAACCTGGGAGCAGAAAGACTAAAAGTGATGTTGAGATGAGATGAGTTTCATTGAGGATGAACGTGGCAGCTGGAGAAGGCCACTCCTGTCGCTGCTTACAGACACTGCAGACTTTACTGAGGACAAGATGGGCAGCAGTGGTGCTGTTACAAATAAACCTGTCCTGCTCTTGCTCTGTATTTTGTACTTGTTCCTGAGCAGTGCAGTTTTGGGGTTTTTTCTCAGCAAAAAAATAGGGGACAGTAAGACTTGAGGGTCATTATTTATCAAGCACCTTTCCTAAGGTGCAGGAGTCATTCTTATTTCCAGTCTAGCTTCAGACTAGCTAATGCTGGGATTCAAACCTGCTGCTTCTACAACATAAGGCAGTAACCCAGCTGCCCAAGCACTGGTTATGGTGGGGCTGCTTGGGATTTAGAAAAATTCCTTCTGGGACCTGGACAATCTTCCACAGGCAAAATTTCAGTGAAGTGAGTGTACTGCCACAGAAAAGTGCTGGTTCCTTTCCTAAATTCAGAGTAGGAAAAAAAAAAATCCAACCCAGTCTAACCATCAATGTAACACCATTAAAGCAATGTAACAAAAATAACTCTGGCCTGAAGACTCGGAGATTTAAGTGAGACTAGAATAGGCCTTTAATTACTTCCAATTTTACTCTTCAGCAGCGTCAACAGGACTAAAATAGTTCCCTCCCTCCTGTTCCCACTGTGTCAGTAGGACAGAGCCCTGCATGAGGATTCACAAGCTGCCTTAATGCTGTGCCTCCTTAGACACAACAATACCTCTCTTAGCATTTTCTCCCCTCCCACAGCAGGCACTCAGTGTGGATCAGCCATAGCACAGCCAAAGTGAGAGGCATGAAGGTGGATTTCCTTTTCAGTGTCAGCTCTGTCCTTTTTGCCTTTCCTTTTTTTGGAGGAGATGCAGATGGCAGTCACTCCCTTTGCTGTGTGCAAACAGGGAAAACGTCTAGACAGAAAAAACTCCCCACAGCTTGTGCAATTTTCTGAGCTGCCTTCTGCTCACCTCCACCTCCTCATTTTCCTCTTTATCTGCTTTCCGTATTTTCCATGTTGCTATTGGTCCTGTGAAAATGAACACATCAAAGCCATAAGTAGTAGCTTTTTTGCTGCTCCTATGTCCTCTCTCCCCCCTCTTCTTTTAACATTAATATTAATAGCTACTATACCTTTCTTCACTGTTGCTTTCTTCTTGATCTTCAAGGGAGTAAGCCTTTTCTTGGACTTTCTGCTACTGTGAATGTTTGCTTGAAGGAATGCTAGGGCATGCTGGGAAGCACAACACCAATGATGCCTGTGATACAATATTGGGTCGAGCAGCAAAGATATTAAATCTTATTGTACTTGTCGGAAGAATCAAACGTTCTTTTATACCTGCTGCATATGGCTGGGGTTTCTCTCCTTGTTGCTTTCCTAGCAAAAATAGCTTTTTAATCAGTCCGAAATCTCCAAGGAGAAGAAAAAAATAAATAACCTCTTTCCTATGCTCTCCTTGATGCTATTCTACAGGGCAGCTACCTGAAGAGCGAAGAAGCAAGTGCTTCCTGCCTGTTGTCAAACCACACAGACACAGATGCACACCACAGGGACGCTCGTCACCAGCAGCCTCCCTCCCCACTGCTGTTATTTAAGGCACTGAGTTAACGAGCTCTCCTGCCCTCCAAGGTTTGCCTGCCTGTTGCTGGTCCCTGGGGCTGAGGGCTGAACTCCTCGTGCCTGCATCAGCCCAGCTCTCACATTTGTATTCTGTGGTGCAGCTGCGTGTCTGGAGCGCTGGGCAGAAATCCCCAGGTTTGATTTCACTCACACTCGTACCATGGGGAAAGGCGGCCGCGTGGGCAGCGACGGCTCTGCTCTGTGGGGGCTGCATGGCCAAGGTGCTGCCTGGGATCACAGGGTGCCCAAAAGGCTGAAGGTGAATTCCCTGATGCCATTGTCACAGGAACGGGTCCCACGGTAATGGTGAAAGTGACTGTAACCCTCACAGCGAGTTATTCCAAGCGTGATTGCTGCCTAGATGGATGTAAAGGTTATTATTTGCTCCTGTCTTCACACCGGGCATCATCTCCCTTTGGTAGCAAGGCCTGCTTTAGTGTGGAGAAACAAAATGTGCATCTGGGGCAGGAGGGATCGGGGCACTCAAGTGAGACTCCCCTTACACTTCTCCAGTGACATGTGCTGCAACTGGACACGGCGCTGAGTGACCCCCCTTCCCCCTCCCGTGCTCTCCCAGAGCTGCAGCTGATGTGAAACCAGGGGTTGTTATGGCCAGTGGAAAAACCCCCATGAACAGCAGTGGGTTTGCATCAACTGGAGAAGGGACTGAGAAAGGTTTGGTGCTGGCTTTCAAGTTATGGCCCCTTCCTATTTTTATCTTTTCGTTCTCCTTTTTGTCAAAAGGCAAAAAAAAAGCCTTTTGCATAGGCACAGGCTAGCTGCCTTTTAGTCTGGGGAAATCTTTCCTATTCCAACCAAAAGGCTGCAGGACTGAAATGTGCTGTACTGGCACCACATCTATGACCTGGTGGGGGAGGAAAAGAACAGTACACTAACTTATGAACAGGAGAGAAACACCAAATACTTGTATAAAAGCCCACTGCAACCAAAGGAGCTGCAGATTACAGAGACACAGCCTGAGCTCAGGCTCCTATTGCAGCCTTTTTGGAGAATTTAAAGCCTCACATAAGCACAGTCTTATGTCCAGCAGTGCCAGTCTCACCCATTTCAGCTCCAACCTGCATCACCACAAGAGCTCTAAAGGAAGAATGTCAGATTGTTTACCCCAAGAGTCAAGAGAGTCATTCGTCCAAACAAACAAAAGCAAGTGGAAGGATCTATTTGCTTGTCATAATCATCAATTTGATCTTTTAAAATATGTGCAGCAGCTTCAGAATCTAATGGTGATTCCTTGTGTTTGCAAATGTGAAACCTAAACAGTTTCAGAAAGCGATCGGAGGATGCTTTTGAGATCTCTGCAGGAAATCTAATAGGAAAATTCAAATGAGGTCATATGCTTTGCTGCTTGTCTACAAACTTCTCCCAAAGGTCTCCCTGCTCTCCGAGCTTATGAGCCTAATTAACCCCCTGCACCTGGTTGCCAGGCATGGAATTTTAAGTCATTATAGGATGTGTGGCTTCCTCAGCAGCATGTCAAACTCTTCATGTCACACTCCAAGTGCTGGAATTTGCCTTGCACTTCTTTGTTCAGTGTTGCAGGAGGTGGCCAGCTATCTGCACATGCAAAAACTCCACTGAAGGGACCAATTTACAGGCAGTCTTTGGACCAAGGGGGAAAACAATTCCCCCAGAGGGTCTTTCAGGTTTCTGCAGCACACTGGAGCAGGAGGTTTTGAGTCTGAGTTGCCCTTGGATGTTTTAAACTACTTCACAGGCATTAACTATGCTCATTTCATACACACAATCCTACCTTAACCAGCTCCCCTGAGCAACACGGATGGTGTGTGAGCTTTCTGCATATTCAGCTGGCAAGGGACAGCCTGAAGAATCTACACTGCTCCCACAACTCTTTACACATTCCTCATTAGAGAGCCTGGATTGAAGGAATAAAAACAGTAACCAGGAAAAAAATCTCAGAGCAGCAAGCAGAGATCCAGGAATCAGACAGGATCTTTGGCACAGGCTGCAGTGGAGGTTGCCCACTCTGAATTGGTCTTTCCAATGCAGCAATGAATCCCTGGCCATCCTGTGACTTGGTGTAGAGGGCACACCACTGTCCTTTTAGTCTCTGTTACACCCTGATGCTCAAGGCTTTTTCATGAAGTTCAGATGTCAAACCTCCTCAGGTGGAAAAGGATTCCAAACCATCAAATCCCACCTTCTAAGTGGGTGCTTTCACCACGTCACCAGGCGAAATGGTGTCAGCAGTATTCTAAGAGTCTCCAAATATATGATCTTAGTTTAAGAGTGGTTTCAGACTCTGAGTAGCAGGACCAATAAGCCCAGATGACAGTCTCTCAAACTTATTTTTTGATTTGCTTCTTGATTGGCTTGGAGGACCGAATGCTCAGCACATTAGAGGTAAACCACATGGTACCTATCAGAAGTATCTATTTTCCCCACAATTCATTACAAAAGGAATTAGAAAGTTGCTCAGCAATGTAATAAATTTACATTAATTTTGCTGCACTGAATTTTAAGATGTGTAAATCCCCAGGGCCTGCTTGGAGGAGCTGCAGTCACAGTATCACCATGCCCAAAGAAGAGCAATGGAGCCAGTGAAGGGTCTGGAGCACAAGTCCTCAGACAAGCAGCTGGGGGAGCTGGAGGGGGCTAAGCCTGGAGAAAAGGAGGCTCACGGGGACCTTATTGCACTCTACAACTGCCTGACAGGAGATTGTTGCAAGGTGTGGGTCAGTTTCCAGGTAACAAATGATAGGACAAGAGGAAATGGCCTCAAGTTTTACCAGGGGAGGTTTAGATTGGGTATAAGGAAAAATTTCTTCATGTGAAGGTTGGAAAAGCACCGGGACAAGTTGCCTAAGGAAGTGCTGGAATTACCATCCTTGGAAATATTCAAAAATGTGTTCTATTGCACATGGGGACACAGGTTAGTGGTGAACAGAGCAGTGCTAGGCTAACTGTAGGACCAATGATCTTAGAGGTCTGTTCCAACCTTCAAAATTCTATGATTCTATCGTTCTATACAATGCAGACATGAAGCACTCTCTGTCTAAACTTCTCTCTCCACCTTAAGGAGTATTTAGGCCACTCGTGTATAGCTGGGCATGGTAGGTTTCTATTTCAAGAGGAATCCTTATATATTGGAAATCCTCTCTGGTTGCTGTCAGAAAAAGGCATGCAGATCTTTCACTGAATTTGAAGACTGCCTTGTATGATGCAATCATTGCAGCAGCCTTCATGACATCTATTTTGATTTAAGTCCACTTTGCATTTTGTTGTCCTTTATACTGAGACAGCAGTAGATTTTTCTATGGCCAGTAATGCACTGTTAAAACAATCAAGTGTACTAGAACTATTTGCAAAATGATCAGGAGTAAGCTGAATAAAAAGGATGCCTCTGAGTAAAAAACTTAGTAAATGGCATGTCAGTTTGTTTTTAACAAATCAGGAGATGACAGCACAAATTCTGACAGCATACAATCTATGCAGGTTCCTAAAGATGAACTCTATAGTTATGTGTATTTTAAGTAGGCCTCTATGGAGAGTTTGGGCTGCTAAATGTTGATAACCAACCAGACATGCAAGTAACTCTGTATGGTTTTAAATATATTCTAAGAAGATATCATTGTCTTATAGCATTCTGATGTAATGATTTGATTACCCAGTTGATTAACCATTTATTTCAAGCACCTATTAGTCCTGTGACCTGCTGAAGAAAGCATGTACCTTGACTCAGGAGTTTGCATCCACAAATCTTACTTAGTGGTGACTTTTCCTTTCTCTGGTTCAGTTTCTGCAGATATAAAACAGGGATAATGATAATGACCTCCTTAGTAATGCCATCAGGGATTTACTAATAAGCTAATCATTATTGGGGAATAAAACTTTATGTGAGGAACCATTTATTAAAGCATCCCCATGGCTTATTCACACTCCAAAAGTGATTTATGAATGAAGCCTTAGAGGGAAGGTTGATGACAAATGCACCAGTCCTAAAGCAGCAAAGATCCAAAACTCATGGCCACAACTCCAGCAAACAGGTGAGTGTCAAGGCATAAGTGTGCACAAATTCTCAGTAGTTCCTCATCTTTATGTCCCTCCTCAACCTTCCTCAGTTGCTATTTTTTCTGGAGGAGGAGGAGGTGAGACGTATTTCTTTAAGCCTTTTGGTGCAGAGGTATGGATCCTTCCATGTTCAATCCTGTCACCAAATGAGTGGCAAACACTTCCCCTGCAGCTGTTTCTGCAGCATTACACTGTCAGTGACAAGGGAAAACATGAGGAGCTGTCCTGGAACAAGAATACACAACACCTGGTGCAGGTGGAGAGAGCTCCCTCATATGGCCTGGAGCACACACCAGGACCTTTCAGACCTTTCAGACAGAAACTTCATGTCCCACCTTATTTTGCTTCTACATGGGCAGTCTGAAATGTTAATAATGTGTCTCTTTCTCTTTTCCCTTCTGCCTACTGAATTCTTTCTCTAACAACTCTTTATCACACATTCCCATTTAAACTTCTGCAGAACACTTGGCTTTCTCAGGTGCAAAATTTACTCGGACTGTGAAACTTTGAGATCTGACTGGGTGCCAAATGTGGCTCCTACCATCCCCTCAAATAAGGATTTTGGTCTCCATGCTTACTTCTAAAAATAGGAATTCATCACTGCAAATTACAGTAAGGTCACAGTTGAACATTTGAAGCACAAGTAATGTTCTCCTCCATCCTTCCAGTTGCAGGGAATGATGGGGGAAGAAATTGGAAGAACAGCAGCCCAACACCTGACTGAATCTGCTGTCACTGACAGAATTTTGGGTTTTCTGTTCATGAGCTGGTCTACATGACACCAGGTCTGCTGGCAATATTTGGAATGCTCATCTCAATGAGGGAAAAGGAACTGTGCAGGAGATAGCAGGGCTCACTGAAAGAGCTTTAAGCTAGAGTTGAAAGGGGAAAGGGATAAAACCAGGATCACTAGAGATAAGCCTGGCATCTTGCCAGTGTTTGAAGGACAGTGTGCTAGCAAGGTCCTTCAGTCTGCTGTCTCAGTGGAGGTAGAGATGGAGATCCATGTGTCAGCAAAGCCACAAGGGTTATTGATGTGATAGAAACTACAGAAGTTCCTAAGGATGGTCACATAGGAATTAGGGTTTCTCACTCAAAAAAGATGGTGGGATCAATAGCCCAACTTGGCCAACAAGGCCAAGTGCTGAGTCCTGTACTTGGATCACAACCCCCTGCAACACTGCAGGCCTGGGGAGGAGTGGCTGGAAAAGTGCCCAGTGGAAAAAGACCTGGGGGTATTGGTCAACCATCTGAACATGAGCCAGCAGATGATGATGATGTCCAAGTGGCCAAGAAAGCCAATGGTATCCTGGCTTGTATCAGCAATAGTGTGACCAGCAGGACCAGGGCAGTGATTGTCCCCCTCTGTACTCAGCACTGGTGAGGCTCGAGTGCTGTGTCCAGTTTTGGGCCACTTACTGCAAGAAAAACATTGAGGTTCTGGAGCCCCCAGAGAAAGGCAACTCGGGAACTGGTGAAGGGTCTGGAGCACAAGTCTGCTGAGGAGTGGCTGAGGGAGCTGGGGATGTTTAGCCTGGAGAAAAGGAGGCTCAGGGGAGACCTTATC
The DNA here is from genome assembly GCA_013396995.1 of Dicaeum eximium. Taxonomy (NCBI): domain Eukaryota; kingdom Metazoa; phylum Chordata; class Aves; order Passeriformes; family Dicaeidae; genus Dicaeum; species Dicaeum eximium. The sequence goes on along the minus strand of VWZP01004506.1, from coordinate 2,161,603 downwards.
ACTTTCAACAAGCATCTGAAAAGAGGTTGTAGCCAGGAAGAGGTCAGTTTTTTCTCCCAGGTAAAATGGTATGGTATCTTCATAGTCAAAAACATTACCTCAAAATCTGTGGATAGAATCTTCATCAACTGAAATTACTATAATCAATCTGTAGGACTTATGAAGGTCTATGATCAGTGGAAACTGACTTAGATGGAACTACAATTCATTTCAAAGCTCATATGTATGGAATAGAAACCAACATTCAACTTCACTGTAAAACACTGCCCTTTCAAAGGGCAAATTTCAGTGGTAATAAGAATTGGTGGTATGAAAAGTGGCAAAGAGAGTCTGGCTTTTCACAGAGGCCATGTGCTGCAGTTTGTTCAAGATGAGCAGACTGCTTAGAGGGAATGGCACTGGAAAAGGAGGTGTCTGGGTGTTGTGCAGCCAGGTTTGCTTTGCAGCCACATGCTGGACAAAGTTTTCCCAGTTAAGCAAAGGCTCTGATTCCCCTTATTTTACACCAGTGAAAGTAACATGGGCTGTGAACATTGGCAAAGAGAATTCAGCTTAGATGAGAGCTAGTCCAGAGAGAGGAAATTTGTCACCTGACAGTTTGTTCTGCAGGTGTTTCTTCTGTTACAGATGTACAAATCTCTCAAAGCATTGCAGTTTGAATCCAATTGGGCCCAGGTAAGAACTGCTGTAAGAAACACAACTACCTTCTTCCCTAGCTCACTGATGTGGTGACAACAAAAAGTTGTGTTGTCAGGAATCCCCACAGCACTCTTGGTAAATGACTGGGGAGGGACACCTCATACAAACTCACAGGACAAATTATATTAAAAATTAGGTGAAAAAACAAACAGCTTGACTGGGACCTAAAAGAACAGTAGCTGCACTGCTTTTCAGTCACTGCTTTTATGGCTAAATGCTGCTGGAAATACTAAGGGACCAATTTTGCAAATCTCCCACATGCAGAATCCCTGGGAGTTAGGTCCACTCTGTCCTGACTGTACAATTCTTACCCAGTCATGTCTGCTTCCTTCTATTGCAAGATGAACCAACAGCATAAGTGGGCAAGCCCCAGCTGGCACCTTTTGCCCAAGGCAGGTGCTTAAGTGACACAAAAACCTCAATGGAAGTGCAAAAGCCCTAAAGCTGGAAATCTTACCCAGGTTCCCATCCAGGGCCCATTTCTCTGGAGAGAACTGCTTTTCTGTGCTTTCTAGTCTGGCAGCAGTTACACAATGGTTTCTGCTTGAATGCTGCCTCTCTTGGAGAAATTGCCACCACCATTAGCAGGCTCCATACCAGATGGACAGAGGTCTTCCCCACCTATTTCTGTGTGTTTACAAAATATCCCTCTGCACCTAAACCAAGATCACTCAGGCACTTCCTTTATTTAAAGAGCAGATCCCAAGACCTTCTATCTGTTGATAAGATAACCTGTGCTAGTTTCAGAAGCACAGAAACTGTGCTAGTTTCAGGGGGACTCCCCTGTGCTAATGAGTGTTCCAGTATCTAGCTGAAGGTTTTTAGTCTTCAGAAATTGCCTGCAGCAAGGTCCCCAGCTCTGTCCTTCCCGTGATGCCCCTCCCTCTGAAGGAGAGAAGCTGCCCTCTGCCCATGGGATCCTGACGCAGCTCCTGCAGTTGAGAGCACTTCTGCAAGAGAAGTTGGTCATGAAAGTCAACTTGAATATGTTCTTAATCACTTGCCTCCACCATGCACCTGAGAATCCTGTCATATATGAAATCCAAGGTCCTGATGTAACCTCAGGTTGAAGTCATAAGGGATTTTTTAAACTGGTGACTAAGCATTCGTCAGAAAATGAAATGATGTTGGGAGAAAGTGAGTATAGGATCTACCCTTATTTTAAAATTCAATTAGCAGCACAACCATGAAGAACAGCCCTGTGGTTATGTAGATTTAGTAAAGTCATTAAGATCTAAGATTACATGGGGTCCTATTTCCCCTTACTCTCCCTTTTGCTGCTCCCAGCAATCCTGCCTGTTTTCAGCCTATCACAATACAAACGGAAACAAATCACCAGGGGTTAAACAGCCTAAATTGGATTACAGTCACAGTGTTCAGAAAATAGAGTATTGCTGGTAATTGCATTCTATTGAATAAATATCTCTACACTAGCTTGCATCACATTAGTATTCTGACAATGATTATTCTCATTGTCATTTCCCTGTCCATGAATAAGTGCAACACAGAGCTCAGAACACAAACAGTTGATGCGTTCTGAGTGCTGGTATTTGTTTTGAAGATTAAACAGCATCCTGGTTGGATATTAATAAAATCTTAGAATAAAAAAAATCCTAGACCCTTTTTCTTTCAGTCTTGCTGAAAATTTATCAGCCAAATAACTCACAGGCCAGACTTGTTCCTGGTGAAGTCAATAGGAATTCTGCTAATTTTGCTTGCTCCATGACCCTTAAAATTTCTTTTATTTGTATCACAGTTGCCTCCTGAACTTGCTGGTTCCAAAATATTTATGGATAATCTGTGAAACCTATCTCAATATCAAAGAATTCCAGTCTAAAACAGGCTGGCACAATTATGGGTAAACTTTATACTTGATCACTTCTCAGGTATTTGATTGCAGCTTCTAGATAAGAGCCTGTCTTAGAAGTGCCCATACCTCCAGCTTTAGTGGGACTACTGACTGCAGCCTCCAAGCAGTTCAACCACTTTGATTTTTTTCAGTGCCTGCTGTTCTTTAGCTCCTCAGGGAAAGAGACAATGTCCTGACAGGCAGATAAAACAGGACATAAGCAAAAAAAGGTAAAGAGCAATTTAGTCTGGCACTTCTCCAGGTTTCATGGGGTCATGGGAGACGCACGTCAAATTTCTCAGTTTCTTTGTTCCTCCCACTAACTTTGTCTCTGAGACCTTTGGTGCTGCCCAGAGCAGTTTAGGGTCCCCAGGTTCAGTGGGTTGGCTGTCTAGCAACTAAAAGCATCACCAATGTTTATGGGCCAGCAAGCTCTGGTGTGGAGCTGTGAACATAAGAGAAGGCAACATTGGCAGGTAGACAGACTGAAATACCACTTCACTCCTTGTTGTCAGCTCAGGAGCAGCCACATCACCCACTGAGCACATTTTGTAACACAGCCTGTAGCCTTCCCATGAAAAAAACCCCAATGTCTGGATATCTTAAAGTGGGTATTTGTGCTAATTATTCCTTTCCTTTGCCATAGGTCCAGCAATTAAAAAATGTCCCAGGAGAACTCAACATTCTTTTCTCTCTGCCACTGAGCAGCAGCATGAGCTATCAATGACATGAAGATTCCATAGTACAGTACAATTGGCCCAAGTGCCTGTCTATCTCATGTGTCACATCAGAATGTTTTAGGCACTGACATTTCCATGTTTCTAGGAGAATATCTTAGTGATTATGACTTTTTATGGCACTATTTTGCATGGAGTTTTTTTTTTTTGGAAGAGATATCAGCTTTCTTGCATAAAATGAAAGAAAAAAGAAAAAAGAGACTGTGAGGGCAGAGGAAGAGGGGACTGACATGAAAGGACAGAGATGAGTACAAAGATCAAAACTTGAATTAGCTGCACCTGTGTAAGTATAAAGCTGAGAAGCTGGTCATTGCTTGCAATATAAACATAATATTAGAATAAGGCTATCAATAATGGACAGCAGCTGGGAGGTAAAGCCTACCGTGGCTGGCATTTTCCAAAGAATTATGGCACCTCAGAGTCCAATTTCCACAGTACTCCAGCCTGTAATCTTGTTGATAAATCACTTCCCACATGTAGGACTTGATGCTAAACATTGAGAACAATCCACATTTTACTGCCAGTTCCAAGTGCATAGGGGAAGAACAAAGCACTCTGCAAAAACTGTTATGAAACTGGACACAGGAAGCAGCACAGGGGTGCATGAAAATGAAGTGCACCAAGAAGCCCAGCACCTCAGTCCTTTTCCTGGCAGCTGACACCATGTATCTGCCAAAGATTGAAAGTGGCTCTGTGCAGTGCTGATTGTCTGAAAAACAGGTACAGAACAGGACCCACAAAGTCCCTCTTAGCAGCATCTTATTCTGGTGGCACTGGTGGCAGACACCACTGCTGTTGGTATGAATTGAAGGGGAGGGTGAAAGACAGAGCATTGCAGAAAGCTCCAACCAGGCATGGGCACCACAAGGGCCCTTTGGCAATGCAGAAGCAGATCATGGTGTTTGGAATCTGGTAGGCACAGGGAGCACTGACCAAGAGGATTAAGGATGATAAGGCAGTGGTGATGCTCTCTGAGGCATCAGCATTGCACCCTTGAACTTTAGGAACATGAATATCCATTTTTTTGTTGTACATTTTGTTTGTAAGTGCATCTCAAGCTCATGTGCATTTGAGGCTGGGGGAAATGAGGATGTATCTATCCTCCACACAATAGGTCTATCTTCTTCCAGGCCTCCCTAGGGATAAAGTAATCCTGCAAGATCTGTGAACATAAGCAGAAAACTTCCCTCTTTATGTAAGCAAAGGGATGGACACACCCTCTTGAAGGAATTCCAACAATCTCCTTCTGCTGAAACCTAGCACAAGCAAGCCCAGTGACAAGGATAAAAGCTGGGGCCACGCTTCCCTGAATGGGGCATAATGCAACATTAATTCATCCTGGTTTTTAAAGAGGAGAGCTAATAACTTCAGTCAGGAATTTATAAAAATTGAACTTAGGCCACTGACCCAAGACACAGCGATTTGGAAGCTGGAAGAGAGATAAACAGAACCTATTACATGGCAGCAGCATTTAACTATAGCAAGAATGCTGATATCTGACATCTGAGCCTTGGATCAGTAGCTACAGATACCATAAAACCACCATGTGCAATTAGACACAATCTGTGATGTGCATTTCATAATAAGGCCAGCAGTACCACAGCATGGTTACTGACTTCATTCACAAATTACAAGCACAATTTTTCCAGGTCGCAGTTAAGGTCATTTTTAGCAACAGCAAAAAACATTCTTGTTTCCTGATAGGTATTTCCAATCTTCCTGAGGTCTTGTTAATTAGTCAGATTTTATTTTGCTTATGACATTTGCCTTGGGGAGGGGGGCAGTGGTGAACCACAGAAAAAAATGAGGAAAAAAATCCTGTTCCAGAAAAGCAAAACCCAAAAATCTGGCGATTTTCCATTTTTTCATTAGTATTCAAGAATAAAACCCATTCTAAATTTTTACTGAAACACAGTAGCTGGTTTTGCTATCTTAATTTAAAACAGCCTAACCACCCAATATGTTAGTGGTAAGTACTGCTTTTATTTTCTTTTTTTTTCCATATGAGTTACAAACATGAAAAATTAGACCTGACCCTTCCTTCCCCAAAACCATTATCAAAATCACATGCAAAACTGATCCTCCTGGAAGCCCAATTTACTTGAAGCACCTTCGCTCCACTTGGCTAAAGAAGGAGCAATAATCCATGTGCTGGTCTCTGCTTATAAGCCATTTCTAAGAAACAAATACCTTAATCTTAGCAACAACGGGATTTGGAATTTCTAACTAGAAGCTTTTAACAGAGAAACCTTTTTGGAAAAGTTAAAACCTAAGCAATCAACTTTTCAAAGCCTCTTTTGTGGAGTGAACAAGGCCAGCTTCAAGCCAGAGGAGCCCAGACATGCTCAGCTCCCGGTGGCTTCACCCCAGATGCCACCCAGCTGTCCATCACGAGCACTGACACAGCGGCACCGAGGGGACCACAGCCCTCTGAGCCAAGCTCCCACGGCCCTGCCTGCAAGAGTGGCACCTTCTCACAGGCCTGTTTAGATCAGTGAAGAATGGCAGCCACCTCGTGCCTTAAACCGTGTATTTATTTGGGATTTGTAATGCCTGTCTTCCGTAAGACCTGGTGAAGGTGTTTTCGCTCTCAGCGATCCCTTCATACCCGAGATAGCCCAGCTACCCCGATGGCATAAAAGGAGCAGGATGGCTCTGTGGCAGTGTTTGAAATGGAAAAAGGTTTAATAAGAAACAAAATAACAACGCTCTTTACAGAGAAAAGCCGTGCCAGGGCAAGAGATGCTTGCTCCTGCTTAGCACCCCACAAAAGCGATCGTGTCCTTTGTTCTCTTCTCTTTCTACTAAATCACCCAGGCGGGACCTCTTGGCCTCGGTCCAGTCGAACAGGCCTAGGTTTGAGGTGAAGTCTAAAAGGTCCTGTGAGGTGTCTTTGGACCAAATTGGGACAGAACTTTCTGGGGTCTTTGCCTTATTTAGCAGAAGAAGGGTATTTGGATATTCTCTTGTAATTTGGCCACCCCATCAACAGGAGGCACACTCCTACATATCACCCTTTCTATACAAATAAAAAGGAAAGAGAAAAAAGGGACAAGATATATTTAAATTTGGCTAGAGGCACATTCCTACAACCTGGCACTGCAGTCACTTCAGTAGTGTGTTGAGCTTGGATTTCGGACTTAAACCCATCAGTACAAATATGCCAAAATTTCTGATGGGGAAGGGAATTCATGAAACCCTTGACCATATGAACCTCGACTCCTCCAGCCTGTCAGCCCCATCCTAGGGCAGTGACAAGGTGCCCTGGGCATCACCCAAGGTAACTGAGAGGGGCTGTTCACCATGGATAGGGTGCACACACAGCTCTACAACAAACAAACAGCTGGGGGAGAACCAGGGGAGCAGTTTGGGATCATTTGTTCAGGTGACCCAGGGTATCTGCAAGGATAAGGAAAGTTATATTCTCAGGCATCCACAGACAAAGACATTTCCAAGCAGAAAAATGTTTCTGTCTTTGAAGTCTGGGAAATTCAGAACTTAAGTATTTAGACAAGGAGAGCCCTGAGGATTTCTTTTCTCTTCAGAGTTTCAAACTGAACAGAAGATTTTATCTATTTCTTACTGAATCAGACTCCAGGATGGAATTGAAAGAAGCTGTAAATTATACTCACTGGATCTGGTAGGAATTATGAATAAGCAGATTTATTGTGACCTGTGAGAATCATAATTTGTCCTGAAAGAGACATGCAGAGGTCATCTAATTCAACCCTTTGCAAAGAAGGTGGCTTAGATCAGGTTGGTCTGGGATGGATCCAGATGAGTCTAATGCTTTCAAAGAGGAAGACTAAGCAATGTCTCTGGGCAAATTATTTCCATATTTGACCACTCCCTTGGTAAGAAACCAAAACCAAAACCAAAACAAACAAATAAACAAAAACCCCAAACCACCAGAACCCCCACCCCTTTAATATTTAAAGTGGAATTTTCCAGATTTCAGCTTGTGTCTATTGGCTCTGTCACTGTTCTTCTTCTGCTGGGGAGCCCAGAACTGAAGCAGCACTCCAGATGCAATTTCATAAATGTTGAAGAGAGGGGAAAGATCACTTTGCTGGACCTACTGGCTACACTCATTAATACAGCCCAGGACACTGCCTTGGAAGGACATGCTTGAAATCTGGCTATTATATGGCATTAATTAGTCTGTACTGGAAACCTAGAACTGGCAATGTTTCCCCTCTGCACTTATAAAAGAAAGTGCAACAGAGACTGTGACTCAGGCCACAAATTGTTCAGAGTTTCTCATGGATGAAGAGTGAAATGGAAAAAAAAAACAAATCAAAACCAAAAATAAACAAAAAACTCCAAATCAACAAAAAACCCCCACCAAACAAACAAACAAAACACCCCAAATAAACAAAAACCCAACAAAAACAAAACCAACCAACCAAAGAAACAAACAAACAAAGAAACAAACCATATTCACCAAATTGGTGAGTCTTGCTGAGTTTCATCAATACACAAAATCATTCTGTGTGGCATAGTCATGGAGACACTTCTTTAGAGGATCCAAAATCAGACTAATTTGTCATTTTTTCTCTTGTAACCAAGATCCAGTTCATTAATCTATCCCAAAGTCATCACCTTCATGTGCATTTTACTGTTACTTTGAACGAGGAAATGGCATAGACTGTAGGAATTGTTTTGCCTGATCTATTCTATAGCAGCAAAATAACACTGTCTCCTTTCTGATTACTCTTAGGATCAGTGGATTGTAAATGTTAAAAAGAGAGGACACCCAGTAGAATTAGACCATTGAATCAGTGTGTCCCTGAAAGAGCACAATGCACACAACTTAATTTTTTTTCCCTTGAAGTAATTTGGAATTTTTCCCTCAAGTTGGATTTACTTTATAGCAACAAACGAGGGACCTGCCAGGTGAAAAATGAGAACGTGAATCTTCCACAGAGGAATGTTTTTACACAGCTCATTCTGATACAAAAGTGCACTGAAAAATGGCTTTGCATTGAAATCACTTTGAATTTAAGGCAGTGGAGATTTAAGCTGATCGTTGCAGACATTTGCTACAGTAAATGTTTTGGTCCCTTGGCATGGTGGCCTTGCTGCTTTCCAAAAAACAGTGTTTCTATCTTCTCCTACAGATTTATCTTTACCCACAGCTTTGCTCATGCTGTTATCTCCTTCATGTGGAACCACAAAACACTTGAATCAGAGCAAGAGAACACCATGTTAGGCAGAAAAAGCCAAGAAAAGGGATTTGGTGTCGAGCTGACAACTTTAACTTTATCCAGAGGCTGTCTGAGATGAAGCACTGTCTGTAAGCATGAGCATCAAGCCCAGTCCTCAGCTGGTATCACATGTAGGGATGGAAAGCACAGAGCTGAGATGAATTCAGAACCCTGCCTGAGCCTCCTCCTGTGCTTTGAGAGATGGCAGAGGAGGAGGCACTCCCATGACCGAGGGGCTTCCCTGTAGCAGCTGATGTGATCTGTCAGGCTCCTGCCTAAAAGACAGCCCAGGGAAGGAAAGAGGGAGGAAAGGAAGGAAAGGAATAAAAAAAGGAATGAAATAACAATGAACAGCACATTGCTCATGCTGTCCTCTTTCCCCAGTTGGAATCAACCCACATAGCCAGGCGGGAGAACATCTGTCTCTGGAAAGACAAACACAGAGGGCTGTCAGTTCAAACAAGTATGAAAGTCATTATTACTAACACACACATTATTACCCAGAGACCACTTTATAATCCAACCCAGCACTGCCATCCAGCAGGCCAGAAGCTTCCCTGACAGTAGATCCTACTAGGAATATGGTTTTCATCTAACTAGTTCACAGGATTGAAGGAATAACCATCTGCTCCTTGCTTTCCTCCCACAGGCACTATCAGAAAGGGCTTAGTGGTAGGTAAGGATAATACTGATGCTTTCTTAAGGAGAAGCACAGAGGCATTTCCTCACGCTTATGTCCCTTCCACAAAGGGGCAGCAATTGTTTAACACAGCAGATGCTGCACCTGCCATTTGTCTACAAGCTGAGGAGGTGGTCTCAAGGTGTGAATTTAGCTAAGGTAGAAGGTGGTTCTTGGTAGCAGGCAGTAATGAAGGAACCCACAGGAGTCACTCCAGCCTGGCTGGGCTTGGCTGGTCCCCTGCAGCCTCCAACAACTCAGCAGCATCATTAGTGAGTTACAGGGAGGGATGCTTGCATCTGACTGAAAACCACCTCTCTGGAAGGTGTTCAGTGTTTGTGCTGCAGGGAATTCCCTGCATGTTGTTTCCAGAGGCAGGCCCAGGTAAGGACCAGGGGACAACCCCGAGCACTGTGGACATCAGCAGGCTGATCCAAATTTGAATACTCCTGCTCATTGGAAAAACATGTCACCTACCCAGCAATCTCCCTCCTGCCTCCATGGGCCTTGTTAGCAGGCACTCTGAGGAACTTAATGGTTTTATTAATCATTGCAGCATTTCAGTGCAACAAGTAGGAGTAGCTGCTATTCACAAATGGAGACCAGAGCCCTGAAAGCATTGATCTTTCCATTTCATTTCATTAGAAGTCCAAATTCATTGCTAAAGTACACTTGGTGCTCTCAAGGGTGTCTTACTGCTCACATCCAGCTTTGCTGTGCCTCCGTCTGATGAGGGTGTGTGCAAAACTGCCTCAGACTGATGCAAACTGAAGCCCATGAGCTTCCCCCAGGGTTAAGCTCTGCCTTAACCCTGATGCCCCAGAGCAGATCCTTCAGCTGCCTGTTCCCTCCTTGTTTTGCTCAGGAAATGCTCCTTCCACAGGCATACTGTAGCACACCTGGGGCTGATGCAGGTTCATTCTGTGCATCCATCCGTGGTGAGGGCTGTGGGAGATCAGCAATGTGACAGGAGGCTTCTGAGAGGCTTCATGGAGGGGCAGCTGTGCACCAGCCCTTTTCCACCCTCCACACACACACACCATGAGCCAGGTTAGCCCAAGGCCTTCCCTGGTGCAGGTGAGGCTGTGCACAACCCCACAGCTGCTACCCCTGCAGCCTCAGCACCTGAGACCAGCCAGGGGCTGGGCTCCCCTCTGCTGGATTTGGAACAAGTCCAGCAGAAAGCCCTAAATATCACCTCCACAGATGGTTTGAGGCTTTGCATCTCTGGTGCTTTCCATTGGCTATGGAAGAAAAAATATTAACCTGTTTCTCAGTCTAATGGGTGGTTTATCCAAGGTGGATTATCTGCTCAGCCATTGCTCCTGTACTTTGCCATGGATCTGCAGTTGTGGGGAGCAGCCATGGCCAGCATTTCTGGGTCAAGTTAGCAAGCACCCAGAGCTGGGCTGAAGGGAACAGACCCCACACATCCCCAGCTGTGTTACCACCTTGTGTATGGCCATATGGTCCCACCTCACCAGCCTCACATTCTGGCACAGACACCACCCACAGCAGACTTTGCTCGGCGTTTCCTCAGTTCCAGCCCATTTAAATGGGGCATAAGCACACAGTCATAGAATCATAGAATGGTTTGGGGTGGAACAGACCTTAAAGCTACAACCCCATGCCCTGAGCAGGGACACCTTCCACTAGATCAGGCTGCTAGAAGTCCCATCTGGTCTGGCCTGAACACTTCCAAGGATAGGGCAGCCACAGTTTCTCTGAATTACCTGCAGTCACATCACAGGTTTGCTGGAAAGAGTGATGTGTTTACCCCACATTAATACTTTCATGTTTTATCAGCAGTATGGCAACAGCCAAAGAAAAGACTCCTTCCCTTTGCTAATGGCTTCTGCTTAGGTACTGCACACCAGGAGCAATAATCCCAAGTTTCTCTCATCAGAAGTCCCACCCCTTCCCAGCTGCAGGGACACGCTGTGCTACCAAGGCAGCCAGCAGCCCTGGTGCTCAAAGATGCATCACAGGAGGAGCTTCCAGGGCAGGAGCTCAGCATGAGACAGATGAGAGATGCAAGGGATGAGCAGTTCTCAGGCTGGAAAGATGTGTGCACTGTACCTCCTTCCTTGTTAAGTTATGTTTGAAATATAGTTGCTATTTTCTGGTAAAAAAAAAAAAAACAAAAAACAAACAACCGGACTACATTTTAATTAAGTTTTTCCTGCTGCTCAAGTTGGTTTGATAGCAATTCCTATGAATCCAGGCCCCTACTGACATATGAATTACTTCATTTTCATTTGCTGAAATGCACCAATTAAAAACTCACAGTGCAAGAGCTTCTGAGATACAGCTTGGATGTCTCAGTTAAAAACTCTGTAGCTTTGGCAATTTCAGCAATTTATTTTGCCACAGATCACATTTAGTCACAAATTACAGTGTTGGAAGTAGATAACAGAGCCATAAGCTTCCAGTAAGAGCCTGAGAAAAAAACAAAATTTTCTCTCTGATGTGGGTCTCTCTCCTATCTGCAGTTTGTCTAACTTTGATTTCTTGAACATATGGCAAGCCATGCTACACTATAAGGAATAGCAAAGATCACGTGTAGAAGCACACAGACATTAAACTCTCTACAATGTAATCAAATATTTATAGGCTAAATGCAGATAAAACCTTCCTGACACCAGAGGCTCATTATATGTCCCATGTTATGTCAAACATGAAACTCAAGGTTCAGAAATTCTCAAATTCAGAAATTCAACAGAATTCAGAATTCAACAGAAATTCAACAGAATTCAGAATTCAACAGAATTCAGAAATTCAACATTCTACAACATTTCTCAATGTTCTGAGGTGCATCAATTTTCTGGTTCTCAAAATTCCTGATATTTCTCCTCGAGACACAAGCAGAACCACCGAGTAGTGCCAGCATATTTCCCACAGAAGCCCAAACTCATGTCACAAGCTCTTGCCTTTGCATTCATGAGGCCTGGCCCAGCAGAGACAGCAGAATGGCAGGGCTCTAACACAACAGAAACCAAGATAGCATCTGGGTTACACCAGTCATGCAGGATACTGAGACCCAGAGGTCCAATCTCCTCCAGCACAGACATGAAGAAAACTCTCTCATGATCATGTCTTAGAACCAAAACTTTCAGATCTTTCTGGTGTGTCTGTCTGAATGGCTCCTGATGAAGATACTGCATGATTGTGAGACATCTGAATATTCATTAGAGAGGACCTCAAAGCACTCTCATCCCCTTCTTGCATCTGATCTAAGAGATGTTGTCATTCTTTTCTTTTCTTTCAGACAGATTGAATGGGTATTTAATGAGCCCATACAAAGCTGAACAGCTTCAGTGGGACAGAGAAAGCAAGACTTGCTCAAAAAGAGCTTACAGTCTGGTGGCTTTCAGTACCCTCCTGGGAGATATCAGTTCAAATTCCTTCAGTGAGATAAGAGACTTCAACCTTGGTCTTTCATACCCCAAGGAAGCAATCTTAAATATTAATGATTTTTCTTAACTGACGTGGCACCATTTCCTCTTGTGTGTGAAAAAATCCAACCTCATTAAAGCATTTAACCTTGAGAGAGTATTAGTATGACACAAGTGAAAGGAAGCACCATATTCCAACCACCATACTCCATAGTCAGGACACTAACTCTCTGTCCCATTCCCTAGGAGCTACTGCTGCCATGCCAGGCTTGATGAATCTCATTTTAGGTGGCATTCCAGGCTTTACAGGACCTTGGTGCCTGACTCAGGGATGCAGCTTCCACTGGAGGACAAAGAGGTCACAAAAGAAATGTTACAATTCTGAATCCAAACATCTTTGGAGGACTTAGCTATGGCTGTCATGGAAGAACACCATCCATCAAGTGACTCTCAGGTCATACACTTCCCTCAATTAAGGGCATGATTGATTTCTACAGAACTCCATGGAAAAACTTCCATGGACTTCACTAGGAAGTGGTTTCTTTTTCCAGTGCCCCTAATTCCACCATGGTGTTTAAGCACTCTGGTTCACTAGGTCTATGATGTAGAGTGCTTACATGCCAAATGGAGCATAGTTTATCTCAGTTCTCATAAAACTCTACTGCAAAAAAGAAATGGAAGCTATTAAATAATCCAAGGGTGTCATAGCCATCAGCTGGCTGAATACCTGTGAAACAGAATGTGCTTACAGAATATGACACTAAACATTGTCTTACTCAGAAGCACTACTAAGAAAAAAGAATAAACACATAGCAAGACTTTTTTTTCTCATCCTGAATGTCTTTTAATAACAATTACAGTGTGACCACAGCACTTCATATCCAAGTAAGGATGAATTGTGATTTCAGATCAGTATCACCTTTTCAATCTCTGGATGTAAAATATGTGTAAGGTTGCAGTTGGAGCAACAAAATGGTATACCATTGGAACAACACAATAACTCTTACATCTAATTCTCAAAATTAGCTTTAAGTTTAAAGCAACCACAATTAGCACTACAAAGGCCCCCAGATGATAGAAGCTACATAGATTAATAGAAGTCACTTGCTCCATAGATGTCACACAGTCTCTAAACCAAGAGGTGCAGTCCCCTCTGTATACATCAATGGGCTATGTGGCCAAGCAGCTTTGCCTTCCTAGAGAGCCCTCCAGCATGGCAGGTATTCTTGCCTTAAAAGGGGCTATCAAAATTTCAGTCATGTCAAATACCATACAAGCCATATGAAGACCCACCAGAATGGTACTTTTATGGCAGGAACCTGTAGATGTGTTGCTGTATTCAACAATAGATTCAGAGCATATGGATGTGGAATTCAGCTCTGAAAATGTTGGTGGGCTCTTGTACAGCTGAGACAGATCTCATGTAGATTCAACCCTGCTTCCTTGCAGTCTTTGTGGGGACTCCAATAAGGGACCTGCTGGAATGAACCCACTCCAGAAGCAAAGCTGCATTTTGTCTGGGGTGGAGCTTTCTCTCCAAAACAGAATTTACAAAGAAGAAATACTTCCACACTGGAAAATGATTGGAACCTGGGAGTGACCCCAGGGAGGTATTGTATTTAACAGTGTAGGCTTCCCTGTTGACTTCAGTATGTGTGCAAGCACAGCTGCTTTGAGGCTTAGAGGTTAAACATGAAGAAGTTTTAACCATCATAATTTTAGGCACTAGTCAAAGTGCTATACAGGCACTGTAGATTCTTTTTGCATTTCCCACCCAACTCCTTACCTAGGTATGCAGTAACCCATTCTGGATGTGATTTACGATACAAAAATACTCACCAAAGGCTTCTTACCCTAGAAAGCAGTGGATTGAACAGACAATATGGATTCCATGGAGCAGCCATGGCAAGGAAGCTCAAAGAGATCAAAGAGATTAAAGCAGCAGAAAAGGTGTAGAAAATTAAGCACTGTGGTGAAATGAAGCAAACAAAGAAAAGAGAAAACATGATAGAGAGCTGCAAATCTCTGTGGATGTGCACGAACACACATGTGACTGCCTGGCCACACTGAGTTTCCACTCATGCACAGACACACCTTTCCATAGATTGCAGAAGATTCGGAAAGAAATTTGGCCTTGAACACAGGGCTGCCAAACATTTTAATGAAGAAGTATAACTGAGATAGTAAGATACAGTGCTGAGGCAAAGCTTCCAATGGAAATGGGAGAACATAAAAAAAGCACTGTTCAGTTTAGCTTGTCCTTTTGGGATACTCTCACTTTCACACATGCCCATCTTTAATTAGCAAAGCAACTGACCATGAAGCAGGGCCCTCTTTTGTCCAACAGCAGCTACAGAGGAGAGGAACTGCAGAGGGAAACATGCAGTGCCCAGAAATCACGTCTACATTCAATGCATTTTGGACATTTGCTCAACCAGCCTTGATCCAACCCTGCTGCATGAGTACATCTAGTTTGGTGGGATGTGGGAGAAATATGTGCACTGTTTGAAAACATACTGGGATGCAAACCAAAGTGCATGTGTGTCAGGGCTGGGTGTTTGGGAGGTTAATTTCAAAAATGATCCCGTGGTCATAGCCACCAGCTGAATCCAAAACAAAAAGGTCCTGATCTGGCTGGCTGTCACTGCTGCAATTGCTTGCAAAGCCTCACCATCCCAAGCAGTGTTCATCTCCCCAGTCCCAGATGGAGCAATCCTTCCCACCTCAAAGGGCAGGTCTGTATTTGAAACCACAGAGATGTAGAAGCTGATGGAAACCGTATTCTTTGAGCCTGTGGGCAGTGCCCAGGGCCCTGCTAACACTACAATTGTTCCTTCATTTGCCGCTATTTAGTGGGTACTCAGAACAGCAGTTGGGCTTATAAATTACAAGACAAAAGACAAAGGGAATAAATGAGACAAAATTAAAGACGTTACTCCTACGTCCCATAAATTATCTCTGTAGTCTATTTTAACAGCGTGAATTTACCAGTGTCTGTTAAAATAGTATGAAAAATAAACTCACCTAGCACACTAACTAGGCATTAATGAAAAAGCAAAATATTGTTTTGTGCTCTCCAAAACACAGAAAGCAAAATATTCCCACCAGATCTGATAATGCCTTTCCAGGGGAGAAAGAATCATAATCTTCTATATTGAAAAAGAGACCGAGCTCTTGGAGTCGGAAAGGAAATAAATTAATAAACCTAATTACACACTCCGCGCATGGAGGAATGGAAGGCGTTAAGTCAGCCCAGGAGAACCGGGCGCTTTGATTGTGTTCACTTAACAACTTCCCTGTCACCGTGCGCGGCCCCGGGAGGCACCTCCAGGATTCCCCGCGGGGGCTGCGCGGGGCGGGCGCTTCCCCAGGGGCAGCTCCGCGCCTCTGCGCGGGCACCGCGGCGTTCGCACGGCCACGCACCGCGGCTCCGCTTCGCTTCTCGGCGCCGTCCCGGGCAAACTCCGGCTGCGGAGCCTCCCCCCGAGCGCACCGGCGGGCTGGGCTGCCGTGGCACCGCTCCCTTAAAGGCGCCGCGCCTGTGCGAGCTGGGCTGAGCGCGCTGCACCGCCGCTGCCCGCGCAGAGCTGCGCAGCGCCGGCAGCCCCGCGCCCGACCTCCGCCTGCCGCCACCTCGGCGGGGAACGGAGCGCTTGGCATGTAGGAGCGAAGAGAGGGAAAAGGTGCGGGCGGACGGAGGTGAGAGGGAGGAAGNCATGATCCGGGCACGCCGCCGCCCCGCCGCCCGCTCGCCCTGAGCCGCTCCCGGCGCCGCGCAGCCGCCGGCCCCGCGGGGTAAGTTCGCAGTTCGCGGCCGCCCGGTGCCGGGAGGGCGGAGGAGGCGCACCTGGCCGG
The DNA here is from genome assembly GCA_013396995.1 of Dicaeum eximium. Taxonomy (NCBI): domain Eukaryota; kingdom Metazoa; phylum Chordata; class Aves; order Passeriformes; family Dicaeidae; genus Dicaeum; species Dicaeum eximium. The sequence goes on along the minus strand of VWZP01004506.1, from coordinate 2,145,182 downwards.
CGGCCCGGCGCGGCTCACCTGGGCGGCGGGAGGGGGGTGCGCTCTCTGCCGTCCCCAGCTCGGACCTCCCCACCTCCCCGGGCGCTCGCAGCCCCTCTCTAACAGGTGGCTCGGTGCCTGCCCCGCTCCCCGGCGGCTCCTGCGCCTCTCTCCTTCTCCTCGCCGCCGCCTAACAGGTGGTGGTGCCGCCGCGCCTTCCTCCGTACAGGTAGGGAAGTGTCGTGTGCCCCTTCCCCCCGTCCCCGCCGGGCTCCCGCAGCCCCGGGGCGCTGCTGGAGACTGCGCTGAGCGGGGAGAGCCGGGACGCCTGCGGAGGGGGAGCCGCGCTTATCCCCGCTCTGCTTCTCTGGGAGCCGCTCGCCCGCCCTCATGGCCCCGCCGTGTGTCTCTTTGCAGCGGCATGGGGAACCAGGTGGAGAAGCTGACCCATCTCAACTACAAGGAAGTTCCCACGGCCGACCCGACAGGTATGGACAGAGATGAAGGGCCCAGGATCGGGGTCTCCTACATCTTTTCTAATGACGATGACGAGCTGGAGCAGCAGCAGGATTCGGTGCATGACCTGGGGGGTGAGAACCCTGCCCTGCAGCCCTACGATCCCCAGCTGCACGAGGTGGAGTGCTCGGTCTATTACCGGGATGAGTGTATTTACCAGAAGAGCTTTTCAGAGGAGGACACGCAGCTAGAGGAGGGTGATGAAGGAGGTGGGGGGCATCTGAGCACCTACACCCCGGAGAACCTGCTGAATAGGTGTAAGCCAGGTGACCTGGTGGAGTTTGTGTGCCAAGCCCAGTATCCGCACTGGGTGGTCTATGTCGGGGATTTTCAAGTTGTGCACCTGCATCGGCTGGAGGTGGTGAACAGCTTCCTCACCGACGCCAGCCAGGGCAGACGGGGCCGCATTGCCAACCAGCTGTACCGCTACAAACCCCTCAGCCCGGCCGCGGTGGTGCGCAACGCCCTGGAGCAGGTGGGTTGCAAGGATCGGGACTTGAGCTGGAGAAACTCTGAGTGTTTTGCTGCCTGGTGCCGATACGGCAAGCGAGAGTTTAAAATCGGCGGGGAGCTGCGCATAGGCAAGCAGCCCTACCGATTGCAGATCCGGCTGGGTGACAAGCGCAGCCACACGCTGGAGTTTCAGAGTCTGGAGGATCTGATCATGGAGAAGAGGAGAAATGACCAGATTGGTAGGGCTGCTGTGATCCAGGAGCTCTCCAGCCACCTGCAGGCTGCAGAGGAGGAGGAAGAGGAGGAGGAGGACCATCATCATCCAGGTGTTCAGACTGCTGTGGAGTAGCAGCCTCAGCACCACCATTCTGCTTAGCCTGGGTGATGGGGATTAAAACTGAAGGCTGCGAAATTGAGCTGTTATAAGCCCTTTGGGCTGCTTCGGTGCAGCTTCATTCCAATCACATGTGAAAGGAAGGGGGAAAGCTGATTAAGTGTCTGTGCTTTAGTACTTAACTCCTTCAGTGCTTGATGATAAAACCCCTGACTTATTTGTAGAGGATAAAACTCAGGGCAATTCTACCCCTCTCCTCTCACGCTTCTTTCCCTTCCTCTCTGCCATGTTCGCACATAGCCTTTTCCTCAACCATCTGCCAGTAGGCCTGACCCTACAAGATGCTAAATGCCTTTGACATCGACTTATCAGCAGAAGTTAGTAGTATTTAATACCATTAAGAAGTAGCCAACAACTTCCAAGGCATGACCATGTAGCTCTGAGCATGAGGATATTGTTTTCCCTTTTCTGCTACTGTTCCTTTTCAGCTGTGGCTTCTGTTGGTATTGCAAGGAGCTGCTTCTCCCCGGTTAAAGGCTTTGTGGGTTTGGTAACCAGTTCCCCAGAAGGTGTAAGGCAGAAATCTCCACTGATTTTAATGAAATGGGTTTGATGTGCCTTCTTAATTGATAGGAGGTTGCAGGTGGGCTGGGGGACCTTCTCCTCTGCCATCAGCAAGTGGCTGTGGGGACAGAAGATGTATTTGTTGCCGACAAGTCCCAGGGAAGGAAGTTTGCCACCCCAGTTATACTCTGCACACTGGTGTGTGTTGGGACTCCTACAGGCAGATGCTGAGCTGTGTCAGGGCTAGTTGCAGGCTGCTTTGACTTCTAGAGCAAGTGGCAGAGCTCCTGAATATGCCTGTAATACACACAGAGGCAGTAGAAGCAGGTTGCTTATGGGTAAGAGTATGTCCTGAGTAAGCTGTGCCTCAAGAGGGTGACCTCTTGGCTGGGTGCTTCTGGCTGTGAGCATGCCACAGGTTCTGCACCACAGTGAGCACAGCTGTGATGGAAGGGAGCACAGGCTGGCAGACATTACAGACAGGAGACTTGTGCATTCCAAAGCAGTTTCCTTTTCATTAGGGATTTCATGTTTCCTTTTTGCTAATTTCTGTGGTATGCAGCTGAGCTATAGCATTAGAGGAGAGGACATGCCTCCAAAGTTGTGCAAGACCCTCAGGAAGCGAGGGTGCAGTGCTGCCTGCCCTGAATATCCTCTGAACTTTTATTCAGCTGTTGAACTGATCTCCCACACAGGCAGCACTGTCACATCTTTGTCCTGGGATCTGGGCTGTGTGAACAAGCACTGATTTGGAGGCAGTTTCTAATTCAAAATTCCTTTTCCTTAAAACCCAGTATGATTATGTGAATTTGAAGATAAGCTTGAGTTCATCTGAATCATGGAACTAACAGTGTGATGTAAACTTGAAGCATAATTAATATGGTCTTCCCTTGTTGTTTACAGTTACACCACAAATAGCAAAGTACTCCATGTCCTTTCCACCCTTGTGACAGGAGCAAAGTTTGTTGTTTAAGAATAGGTAGATACAAGCTTTTGATTAGTTAAGATTAGATGAAGCAACTTTGCCAATTTGAGCCAATTGCATTGTGGTATCATGTTTTCTGCCTAAAATATACAAGCTATGATTTGGCCTGTGAAACACAAATCCAGAGAGAGTTTAATACCAAGCTCCCTTCAGATGCTATAGCTCAGGTGCCTGCACTAATTGTTTTTTTCACCAATATGCAATTGAGTTATACTCAGGTTACTGTGGTTGTTGAGCAGATGTCTAACCTTGTTTTGAAAGCACATCTACCCATATCTGATTGTGATAGGGTTAATATGTGGATGTCTGCACACAGGCTTTATACAACTGCTAGTAACTCCTGAAAGCTGAAATGATCACTGAGACAGTCTGAAAAAGAGTGAAGGAGAGTCTCTCTGTTGTACTTCTGACTCATATGAGACAACAGATTATCTAGACCATAAGCAAGTGTCTAGCTGTGGTTTCTTTCATACTGAAACCTTGTACATAACAAAGTTTATTTCACTGTGTAATATAGCTATGTAAAATAATATTTTCCTAGAGATATTTTTGGAAGTTTAAAAAAACCCTTCATAACCTTGCATTTGAAAGTAAATTGTTATGCCCGTTATTTTCCAGTTCTCTGAATGGGTTTATTTTTCATTCATGATCTAAAGTATATTCTAGGTCATAAAGTATAGAAACTGCTATAAATGTCAAATATTATGTATCTACAGGGTACTAAACAGTAAACTAGTTGTGAAAATATTTTTCCCTTGTGTCTGAAAGATCGGAACTATGACACCTAGCCATTTCTCTCCTTCTGAGATATCCTGNGTTGTTTTTTAATTTAAAAAAGGACCAAATCTGCTTGGGAATGGAGAGCAAAGCTTCTTTGACCAACTGAAATATTGTCTTGTGCTGGTCTTGGTGCTTCTCTGTACCAGTCATGCCTTTTGGGATAAATTCCCCCACAGGCACAAGGCCTTAGCAAAGAATTCCAGAGCTTGCAGTGCTTTGCTAGGACAGAGAGTGAAGGGGCAGCTTGCCTCACAGCAGAGTTTGGCATGCATTCTTCTGTGTTATAAAACCTCTGTGCTCCTCTGACACCTGGCATACAGGTGTTTGATATTTGGAATCTTAAAATTTCCCTGCAAGCTATGTTTGGTAATTTATTGTCCCCTGATGTTCCATTATGTGTAAAAGTAGAAGAGGGTGGAAAGCTTGGCATTTTTTAAATTTTGTCTGAAAGAGGCCTACCTCCATACAGGGATTTCTTATTCCAGCAGATAAAGGTGGCACTGTTGAATCTTTAGCAGGCAGGTCCTTTTCCCCTACCTGTTGATTAGACAGTGTTATTTAACAGATCCTACTAAACACCACTGCACACATTTCTAAGCAGTCTGGTTTTAAAGCTATGGACCTGTAATGACCTGAGAAATTGCTGTAGAAGCACATCTCAACTGCTTGGTTTCTTGTCTTTGCTGTACTTTGCTCAGTTACTGTCTGCAGAGTAAGCTGGGATTTCTGGAGCTTGATTTAAAAAAAAAAATAGCTTTCCAAGGAAAACTGACTCTTGAGTATGTGTCTACTTCAGGACTTTTACATAGATCATAAAGGAGAGGGAAAAGGAACAGATAAAGTGCTCTTCTCTGCATCTGCTTTAACATAGAGAAATGCAGGCGTGATCCTTCTGCAGAGCTTATGCTTCAGCAAAGTTTTAAGCCTATATTGAGTTTAAAGTTTTCAGTAGTCTGTACCTACTTGAGGCCACTTGAGAATCAGTAAGCCTATTCTTGTGCTTGAAATTAAGTGTATATTTACATTTCTTTATGAATGAGGGTCTGGAATTTCCATGTGATGTCTCTGGTGGGAGCGTGGAGGTTCTGAGGTTGCATAATCAACAGGGGAGAACAAGCAGTTCAGTGAAAGCTGCTTCTCAAAGGGCCTCTTCTCCAAACAGAGCTCGTGGAGCCCAGCCCAAACTTTGGCCTCAGTTTCCCTCTGGAAATCCAGGAGCTGCACTGCTTTGGTGAGAGGTGTTACACAGCAGTTCTAGGCTAAGCTGGTGATCTGCTGCAGACTTCTCTGGTATCTTTGTCTTGTCGTGCGTGAACTTTGCCTTGCATTTTTAACATTTAAAGTTAATATAATTTGTTTTAAAAGCCCTTTGATTGTGCAAACACTTAATCTATATGAATTTACTCATTTGGGCATATCTACTGCTGTGAATATCAATATGCACATGTGAAGGCTGGCAAGGCTGAGCCCCAGATGTGTAAATGTAGCTACAGCTAGGAAATGTAGATGAGCAGTCTTATTTCCCTGGAGTATTGGTGTGTTTGATGCAAATAATGCCTTGGAAAAGGCATTGTAGTAAAATGTACAATTATCCATTGATTAACTGATTTTAAAAACACAATTTAGACATTCACCTTCAATGGCAGTGAGCAAAGACATAAAACTGAAGACTATTTTGTTATCCCTGATTCTGTGTGAATGCAAGGTATTGATTACAGCAGCTCTAGAACTCCCCTGGCCAATGTGGTAGGCAGTTGCCGAGTAAGCAGGGAGAATTCCCAAAAGCTACTTCAAAAACTGTATTTTCTTACTTGGAAAAATACATTCTTCAGACTGAAGGACCCTAGACCATGGAAGGAAACTTTAAATTGTTTTGTATAAATGAAACCGTAGGCAAACTCCTTTTGTTCATTTGATTTCACTATTCCACTCAGTACTATAATAGGTGATATTGTGTGATTAATCTGTTTCAGATTTTGAATGTAATGGTGGTTTTCTTTTTCTCTTCTCCTTTGGCTAAGTTTTACCAAAGGTCTGTCCTTGGGTATGTGAAGTATGTTGTCCAGCGGTTTCCCATGTGTGCTTTTCTGACAATTAACAGCACCAACCACAAAACTAACAGCCATGTAGGAACAAATATTTTTTGAAAACAAAATTTTAATTTTGTATAAGAGATCAGAGACTAATAACTAAATAAAGGTAGGAAATACATTATTTCCAACAGCAGTTTCTATTTGTAAGAAATATACTATTAATTGAGTATGCTTGACTACTCTTAAAAATCAGTGTGCAGTGATAAGGCCAGGAGTATTGTATCATGGGCTTAGACTTTCAGATTAGGCTTTCTCTTTAACTGTGAATAGGAAGAAATCAGGGTGATTTTGAACACCAGTGGTTTAGATGGTTTAAATTCCTTTGCATTAATACTGGATTAGAAGCTTTCTTTAAATGCACACTTGAAATTCCTGGCATTGTAACACTTCATGAAATCATCCACAATGAGAAGTGTAATCACAAATATGATTTTTTTTCCACCATGAGCATTTTCTGTAAGCTGTCTTTTGTCAGTAAATGTTGAATTGTTAGTGCAAATATCTTCTTTTCCTGAGAAAGAAGTACATATCATTGATTGTACCATTTCCTTCAAAATGAAGGGCATTTCATAGTAACTCAAAAGAAATAAAAGATTTATAGTGTCTTTTACAACCTTTCTTTCTTTTCTTTGTTTTTTTGAATGGTGTGTTTTTTTCCAGCTCTTTGAAAAAAGTCATAATTTCTCATGATGGATGCATCAGACACAAAACAATCAGTATTTTCACTGCCTTCACACATCAGATCAAAATCTAACTCTTTGGTTGTGTTCATGCTTCAAAGAGAGCAAGAATAATCTCTATACAAGGCCAGACCCTCAGATGTCTAATAGGTGATAGCTGTATTAAATCCAATGAGGATCTGGCCCATAATTTAATTTTTAAGTGGAAAATTAATTCAGCAGCAGATCATATAGTATTAGCTGGCAGCAGGGCTTGTCTTTTCAGCCAGCAACTGCTAAAGGAACAGATGTAGAGTCTGCTAGAGGGAGAAACGAGAGAACAGAACTCACAGGGAGTTTTTGGGGAAATCTGTTCAGCTGTTCAGTTTATGTGTTTTGTCTCATGGCAGATACATGGCTGGTGTGTGATCATTGTTCTGCCCACTCCAGGTTTAGGGACATTTCTTAATCAAGGTGACAAGGGTTGTGTTGTGCTGAAATATTACATTCACAGGGTAACCATTCTTAATTCATTAAGGCCTTCTGCTGGATGCACATTCACAATGGCAAAAGCACTGATACAACCAACAAACTGTACTTGTCCTCAAGATCCTGACCACAAGGAGCTATTTGAATCTCACACAAAAGGACTGAGTCAGCTCTGGCAAGAATTCTTTGAGTGAAACCAGACTGAGGAAATCTGGCTGTAACAAGATGAGGCTTCTGCTGAAAGCATCAGTGGAGATTTAGCTCCTCTGTGGGTGGCAGCTGTCCGTGACAGATGTCTTACAGGTGTGAGAAAGTGAGACAAATTTTTATATCAGAGACAGAAGCTTTCAAGGCTCAACACTTCAGGTGTGAATCTACCATAACATCGAATTTGTAGTTCTGGTTTGGGCTTAGGTGACTGAACAAGATGTATGAGGCACCCAGCTGTGCTCTATGTGACTGCAAGAGTGCCTGAATTTTCAGGTGTTGGATACTATAGATCAATATGTGAAAATCCCTGCTCAGTTATCACTTAGCACTGGAGGCCACTGAACTCTGAAGCTTCATAGTTTGACCTGTTCTTTTGTGCATTTGTGTTTATTTAGTCACATAGTGTTTTCTTGAGGTTCTGGGTCTTTTTTTTTTCCCTGAAGTTTCTCCAGGTACATAAAGCAAAGCAGTCCATGTGCTCTCTCACAGCCTGTGCCCATAGGGAGGGAGCTCCTGCTTGCTGGATCTCCCAGTGGCTGCTTCCAGAATGTATATGACATCAGATACCAAAAAGAAGCATCTCGAAAAGGACATTTGCATTGCCCTTTTATGTCAGAACACACCTGAGCTAGAAATAGGATAACATAAAATGCAAGCACTGGGACATGGATTATAATGAAGTCTCTGCACTCCTGGCTTGTTGCTCTGAGCCACTGCACTTACACAGAGAGCTTTTCTCTTCAGTTCCCTCTTCAATGCCCTGTGGATCACTTCCACTACAACACCCATGAACATCCTCACTCCACAAAAATCTGGAAAGGAAATCAGTTTTCAGTCTTCATCTGTCCTGAAATTCTGCTCAGGTCTCTAGGATGCTGTATAAAATCCTACTGCCCACACTAACACCTCCATTGTCATTGTAAAGAAAGATGCCCAAGTTTCAGTTTGAGAGTGGTTGCCTTGTGCTTTTTTCCAAAGTGCTCTGCAATGTGGCAGGAGGCAGTGCCTGTGGGCAAGGGCAAGGTACCCAAGGGCTAGAGGGGAAAGGAAGGGAACAGCAGACTTGCATAATCATGGCAAATCCATAGTGGTGGAAGGGACCTCTGGAGGTCTTGTAATCTTCCCATTTGCTCCATACATGCAACTACAGCAGGTTCCTCAGGGCTGATTCCAGTCCTGTTTTTCATAACTCCAAGAGTGGAAACTGAGGACTTCTTAACACAGCCTTTCATCACTTATGTGGTGAAGGTTTTTGTGTTTGAGTTTTGTCCCTTGATCATCCATGACACCTCTGCTTGGTTTCTTGCACACAGAAATGGGCCATTCTTTGTTTTCCAATCCAATAAGCAGAGACTGCCTGTCCCTCCTTCAGCTGGAGGGTCAGGCTCCCCTTGTATCCAGGAGAGCATCCAGTCAGGATCCCCTTGTATCCAGGAGAGCATCCAGTCAGGCTCCTTTTCACCATCTGTGTACCTCCACAGCGTGCTGACCTCCTGCTGCAGCTCCTTCCTTGGTCACAGAGGTGCTTCATCAGCACAGACCTGCAGAAAAGGAGCCCCAGGAGCACCCTGCAGCCTGAGATTGCACAGCTGGGTCCTCCCTGTGGCAAGGGCCCCAACCCCCCAGTTGGTCTCTCACTCTTACAGGGCAAGAGAAGATGGAAAAACTCATGGGTCGAGATTAAGATAGGGACATCAGTGACCCACAACTCACAGGCAAACCAGGCACATAATGCAGAAAATTATATGTATTGTTGATTAAAATAGGTTTGAATGGTGAGAAAGAAAGAAAAAAAATTGAAACACACCTTTCCTCCCTTTTCCCCATGACACCAAGGGGCGTAGGGGTGGGGATGGGCTGTGCTGGGTCACCCCCAGCCCCCCTTGGCCGCTCCTTCCTCCTTCCCCTTCTCCCTATCCTGGCACAGGCCCTTCCCTGGGCTACAGGAGTGCCTCTGCCCCAGCTGAGGTGCTGCCTGAGGGGACCTCTGCTCTGGGCCTGCAGCCCCTCCTGCCCTCCTCCTCCTCCTCCTCGTCCTCGTCCTCGTCCTCGTCCTCGTCCTCCTCCTCCTCCTCCTCCTCCTCCAGACTACCTCTTTGGGGTCCCTCTGCAGCTGCTCCCTCCTTGGGTGCCAGTGGCACATCACCACCATAGCTGAGCATCTCTGGTGCTCTCAATGGAGTTCCTGGTTCCTTCTGGGCAGGTCAGTGCCCCTGTCAGCCACAACACACTGCTGGCTGTGTGCCAGGGCCAGCCACCACATAGGTCTCTCCCAAACACCAGGTCCAAAGTCCAGTGGAAATGAGGAACTTGAAGCAGCCTTTGGCGAGGAAGATCTGTCAGAGCTTGTTGGAAGGGTCTGGAGCTTGCTAGAAACCTGTGTCAAATGATCAGTGAGGCTCATTTGTCTCACCCCAGATCACTGAGAATCGTGGCCAGTCCTTATGTTGAATCCAGACTTTGTTGCTTGCATTTAGTCAGTCAGCAGAAATTAACTGGGAGTATTAAGAACTGAGGACCATATAAAAGTCTTTGCTCTCTAATTTTCTCTTTCTCTTGAGCTTCTTCTGTCCTGTCCTATTCAGAAGAATCATTCTGGGACAAGCCCTGTTCTTTGTACAGTAGTTAGTACGATGAGGTCTCAAGGTGTTTACAAAGTATTAATTAACTCAATAACCAGAGGGCAGAGGAAGTGAGATGAGTATGTTCTGGACCATGAAATAGATGACTCACATCCATGGAAAAGGTTTAATTGAGCAAAGCAGGTACACAAGTGTACTTGGCTCACCACAGAAATTGTACAGAGGTAGATGAGCCTCGAGAGAGAAAAGGATCGAGGCACCATGACAGCACACAGAGAAATGTGTGCAGTGCTTATGTAAATCCTGTTTGTGGAAAACAGGGCTCTGCACACAACTCATCCAGCTCCCAGAGAAGGCAGCTGGCAGCACTCTCCTTTACAGAGCTTTCATTAGAGCTGTTGCTCATGTCCAGTGGGGAAAAGGGGCTCTGCCAGGAAGCTCAGCACTGCACACAGTGAGGAACACATCCCTGATGCCCAAAGGTGTTACTCCTTTCATGCTGTTGTTTTGGCTTTGTGCTTTCTATGCTTTTGTAGCTCAGCTTGTCAAGAAAGCAGTGCACCCTTGAAAGGGATGTGCAGAAGAGGGAAATACTCAGTAGTGGGGCAGACTGGTGTGCACACTTAGCCATGGTGTTCTCTGCTACCTCCTGTCCCCTGGAGCTGGGCTCTCACTGCACACTGAAGAAATGAGATACCCACACCCATGCTTACAGGTAATTGGGCAGCTCATTCAGCCATGTTTTCCTGGAAAGTGATTTCAAACCTCTGCTCTGCCTATCCCAGAACACGGTCTTGGATATTAAACTTGAGCAAATGCTCTAACCAGTGCTTAGGGCCAGACCCATTTGCATTCTCTGGGTCACATCAAAGCAGAATAGCACTACCAGCAGGAAACAAGAAACCTCATGGAAGTCTTGCAGTTACTGTGCTCTCTGGAGAAGTGGGACACCAAGGCTTCAGTTCTTTCAGCAATTCAGCAAGGCAGTGACAGGTCTCATCTCTTCTATGCGATAAACACAGCAGCACAGCACAAAGCAAGCAAAAGAGACAAAATCCCAAGGTGGACTGTTCAATGTCAGGCCCAAAGGGTCTCTGTAGTATCTGCTTGTGGTGTGTTTTCAGGAGGCAGACGTGCCCACAGCTCATGGGCACGCACACAAGCATGCAAGATGATGTTTTCAGGTGTTGGGCCAAATCTTATCAGCCAAGGAAGTCAAGGATTCCACCTTAGATGTCAGTGGACAAAAATTTGTCAGTTTTACTACCATTATAACAAACTACAGATATGATTGAAAAGCACATCCAACTATCAAAAAGTAGCTTCTGATTACTTCCAAGGATAAAATAATTTATTTTTTCCGCACACAGCTCTGCATTTGCCCACCTAAAATAGGCCTTAACACAGGTTTTAGGGCTGTTTACACTCCTTGAGTGTCCAGATGCATCTCAGATCCCCAAGTCTAATGAGTTCCCATCACATGGATTAATTATACAACAAAGCACAGGAAAGAAAGCTGTTAAATCTTAAATTAAGTTATTAAAATATTACTTCAGAAATTCAATAGCAGCTTGTAGCCTGTGGGAAGTGAGTCTTCAGGGAAAAACACCATTTGCAGGTGAGGTGGCACTTGGAGCACCTTATCATATTCATGGGGAGGAGGTGCTGACCCCTGCAGAGAAGCTGCAATTATAATGAGTGTCTTATCCAGTTATCCCAATACATTTGTGAAGGAAGCTGAGGTACTAAATGAGATGCTAGCAGGATATAAATAATGAGGTGCTACATGGCTGTGTGTTGGAACTGAGCCACTAAAGCAAGATAATGGCAAAGGCACAAGCTTAACTCACATTGTGTTATTCCTGTGGGAAAGGGGGTGGGAGGATAAAGCCACATGGAAAGCTGATTCCTCGACTTGTAGTGAGTAACACAACTCCATAGCCCCACTTGTCTTTGTTCAGAGCTGGAACAAGCAGAGTTGCATTATTGCAGAGGTCTAGCCCTAGGTGTGAGGCAGGATTCCAGCTGAATGTGCTCTCAAAGTCTAAACATACAAAGGCCATTTCTGGCTTCACATAACTAAACCCATGCTGAGAAAGGGAAGAAGCTGCTGAATGCCTGGGCCTAGATTCATCAAAGAATGAATTAATCAATGTCCCACAGAAAAGGATTTGAACTTATGCATGACTGCTGTGATAGTCTGAGACTATCAGAGTATACATTATTCTATGATGGTTTCTTGTTACTATGCAAGGCATAACTCATATTTCTAATTAAACATTTTCATGTAACACAGCATGTATGTGTCACATGGTACAGCCTAGTAAAGACTCAAGTTGGAGTTTACAAAAAAACCCAGTGATTTTTAAAACCACCAGCACCAACGCTTTTCAACACAATTGTGCTCTGCCCTTACCCTCTGCTGCAAAACCTGTGGCAAGAATTCCTAACAGGAACATCAGTCAATTGTACAGCAGTGTGTGTTGTGACGGGTTTGCTCAAATATCTTTCACTGAGATAAAGGACTTTCAAAGAAAAATGACACTATTGTTAATTTTTCCTATTTTGTAACTCTATATGGCCAGACTTACAGATTGTTGAAATTCTTTACTGCTTTCATTATAGGACAAAGAATTACGTAAACTTCTCTGCAGATTTTAATGGAGAAAAAATAGTTACTAGTAATCACATTCCTTTTTAAAGCACATTATGCTGTTAACTGCCCTGGCCTCCCACAAGCTGAATATATAGCCCAGCAAAATGAAAAAAAAGACTTTCCATTGAGACATGATCAAGGATGTATTGTGTGTAGCTGATCACTGGTGAACTGCAGCAGAGAAAAGAGTGATTTTTTTTTGTAAATGAGATGGCAGCTAATGCCTTATAACTACTCAGTGCAATATTGTGTGGTATTCCCCCTGTGAAAATTGAGTGCATGAGAGCACTGAGCTCCTTGCTAACTGAAAGGCTGGGGTTTTTGAAGTCTCTGGTGAGCCTGCCAGCTCCTCCCTGACCTGGTAAAAAGGGACATCCCTTCACAGCCTGTGTTACAGATACTCCATGCAGTCACATCTGCAGAGCATAGCTGTGACTGGCATAATGACTGCAACATTCTTACTGTTCCAGCTGTCCCATAATGTGCCATAATGAAGAGTGAAGATCTGGAGCTGGGAGGCAGCCCTGGCCACCTCTTTTTAGGGATCTGCTTAGAAAGGGCAAGTGTTCTTTTAGTTCCCATCCAAACTATTCTTTTAGTTCCCCAGATAACAAATTAAAATAAATCCTCTGTTCTCTATTCACTGAATAGTTATGGCTTTTCCTAGATTCACAGCTAATTGTTCTGACCAGCAGTTTTCCTCAGGGAATTGTTATTAGGTCTCCCTTACCCTTTTTTTCAGTCACTTTGTCTCTACTAAGCTGATGGTTTCTCCAGCTTGAAAAGGTCTATCCACCTCTTTGCTTTAGCTCAGCAGCTTCCACTTCTCTCAGGGCAGCAGCAGGGTTAACTCACCACTCAGTAGCTCTGACAGAGCTATTGGAACAGTAGCATTGTTGTGGGAATAAAGGCATTATAAAAAGAATCATTCTTCACATAATGCAGAGATTATCAGAATGTCTCACTCTATACACCTTTAACAATTTCTACACGTAGACTGAGAACATTTCCTTGCTGTTCTCTACATTTTTTTCACCCCAAAGAGTCTTGAATATGCAGCACACAGTGCCTCTTCTGAGTCAAGCTGGTCTTGCTATAAAGTTTCTACTCCTCTCCCTGCTACCTTCTTGAACCACTTCAAAATAGGATATTTCCTCTGTGACTGAAGTTTTTGAAGTATAGGAGACTGCCATTCCTTTAGGGAATGTACTTCCTTGCCTGACCCATTTAACTTGGAGCACAACTGATAGCAGAACCTGTAGGAGATATATAAATTCATAACACTGATTGATGAACAGTCTGTCAATGCTGAGGATGCCCACAGCATCTGTCCCTTCGCCATCTGATAGACCTTGAATAATAAATGACATTGCAGCTGCCACAGGTAGTGCCATGATGAATAGTTTTAGCCTGATTTCTTAGAGGTGTGAGCCTAAGCAACTGAACAAGCTGTGCTGTTGTGTGTGTGCTCTACCTGGGAGCCCAGCTCTCCTTTTGGGAAAGGGCCAGGTGGGGAATCACCACCCAGCAGAGGCACCAGCATTGCTCACTGTTTAACTGAGCACTCTCAGCCCCACAGTCCTGCAGGTTGCTCTGCACAGACAGCACTCCTTGGGCGTGGGGATCTGTGCCAGCATCCCACCCCTGCACTCTTCCTATGTGAAACACCCGATGCTCTGTAGCTGCTGCTTCACATTCCAGGAATAGACTGTGGTTAAGGTGACCATAAAAACACCTTAAGAGTTCTTTCTTTTTCCTCACAAGGAATTGTCACTGAGATTACAAATACCTTTTAAAGATACTTGCCCAAATATGCCACACAGAAACAACATTGCAAAGCAGATGTGTAGTCTGTGTCAAGATCTTCAAAGCACAAGATGTTCTTTCTTGGACTTTTGGACTGCTTTGCTCCTGAGACTGAAAAGGGTTGGAAGAAGTTCTCTGAAAGCTTTTTATGTCCTGATAAATAACCATTTCTTGTCTACCAGTAGCTGAGGTATATTTATTGTCTACCAGTAGCTGAGGTATATATTAAGCTTATGAACACTACTTTTGGCCTGGTAGAATGTAACTTTACATTACACTAAGATTTTTCTCATACAAATCAAGAAGCTCACTGAATTTGGTCATTTGTGTTGCAGGAGAGCATTTTGTGAGCCTGATGTTAGGCAGGCAAATGGTGCATCTGGTCTGACAGGGATCCCTATCTATGAAAAAATGCAGAATACTCTTAGAATTAATCCCATCACCCAAATGAGAAACTTTTAAAGACAGCCTGTCTTTAGAGGTTTGCATGAGAAACAACACCTAATTGCTGAACCTCACCTTCCCACCCAAATAAAACCTGTTGCTCATATGTGGTGACTCCTTCACAAGGGGAATTTTTACATTATTCTAATATGGTGTCATTTAATTAAATAAAATCTACTTAGAAGATAATAAGCAAACTGCAAAAACCAAAGACAACAGTAGGGGAAATGACAAGGTTCATAAATAAAGTTTACCATGGCTGAATCTTTATCTCTCTGCCATGTAATGAGATCAGAGATGTCCATATTCTCTTCCGAATCAGAGATTTATGCATACAAATGGCCTATGTGTCTTCTAGGTGATTTCTGTTTTCTATTACCACCATGCTTTTCCAAAACCAAAATGGGACAGTTCTAGTTTTTCTGCTAATTAAGTGTAAAGTTGCCTGAATTTCTTTATTATACAAATTTTAGCATATTCATTGAATGGAATATATTTTGCTTCCCCTTGCTTCTGAGCTTACCAGATTTTGCTATATTTGTACTCTAATCTTTTCCAGTCCTCTACAGATGAGAAGGAAAGGCCCAGGCTATTGCTTATAAAGAACATCAGTTTGTCAAGCATTTTGTGCATCCTCTGGGATTAGAGGAGCTATGAAATTGTATCATTATCATTGCCTGCTGCATTACTGAACCACCAAGCAGGGCCTGAGAGGATATGCATGCATGTTTGTGCAATGACATTTTTAAACCACCCTTTGCCTTTTCATTTCTTTACTTCCTGCATACTAATCCAGCCCCAAAGTATGCCAGGCTATTGCCCTCAACCAGAATTTCCTTCCCTGTTTTAAACAAGGATTTTTTCAGGTATTTGAGCTATTTCACCCAAGCCCATTATTTACAGATGGGAGAACTGTTGCTTTTTCCTTAGACACATTTACAGCTTCTGAAGAGAGAGGCAGACTTGCAGACTGCTGTGAAGTGATTTGGGTTTCAACCTTTGTCTCCACAGCATGCCTTTGAAAAACAGGCCACTTGTAGACACAGAATTTGTCTCTGCAAGCACTGAAACGTGCCCATAAAGATAAATTGCAACAGCAGAGCCATGACAGAATACAGACCTTACTTAAAAATGTGGGTAGGCCTGGAAGCACTTCATTTTTGACAAATTCAGGTTTTCCACTTTGTTACAGCAAAACATGTTTTAGAGCTAAGTAAGCCCCGAGCTGATGGGAAACTTGTAAGCCTGTTAGGGAGGGAAGTGCACTTGAAAGAACACTCTGACACTGAGGAAGTTCCTGCTTCTTTGTAAGCCTACACCCAAAAAATGCTTCTGAATCAAGAGTCTGAAAATGAATGATTAAGTGATAAAGCCTTGTCTCAGTGCTTGCTGCTGCTCCAGCTCTGCCTCACCAGGGGATTCTCTCCATGTTGGTCCCTGGGGACTGCACAGAGAGCGGGCACTGAAGGAAAGCTGTGACACTTGCAGCTCCTGGCAGGGTGTGACTGTGCTTTTGGACACAGCCCTGAGCAAACAGCGGTGTCAAACTTTTCAGTGCTGCAAGGGAAGTCACCATGACGCAGCTAGTCATGCCAGGCTGGGCTAGGCAGGATTAACTCTTCCCAAGGCAAGGCATCTTCCTCTTCCCTGTCATTCAAATCTGAGCAGAGGGCTCATTCACCCACTTCTCATTCCAGCTTTCCTCTTCCATTAGCTTGGAAGCCAGAGAGGCAAAGGCTTCGGTGGTTGACAATATGTGGTCGTGGAGGGTGTGAGAGGTTTCAAATCCCTCATGCACTTGTGCAAAAGTACGAAGGTTAAAGCAATGTGAACTCTGCAAACTGGGGAAACTGAGGAAACATGGCCCCAACAGGCTGCCAGCTCTGCTGATGTCCTATATATTTCCTGCAGGATGATGTTGTGACAGGCTGGAATGTTGTTTTGAAAGATGAAAATAAGGTGATTGCTTACATTGTGTTGTGAAATGTAATTCTACAGGGAATTGCATAATTTTGTAAAAAACTTTTGGTTCATATTTTTAAACTATAACATTATATGTAGCTTCTGAAAAACAAGATGTGTAATGCAAATAAGTGGTGTGTAATGTTAGAGTGGGAAATAGAAATCTTAAATGGAAAAAAAAAAGGAGTTTGGGTATTTTCACACAAACATGAATTTGTGGATGGTTTTGCCTGTTTTTTTCAAGAAGGGAAATTACAATCATTTCCTGCCAATTTACTGCTACACTTAAGACCATTATTATAGGATACTGCAGTTAGTGTTTTGTGACTTAATAAAGAAGCCCACCTACAAATGGGACAAAATATATATTGTAGATTTTAAAGTATTATGTTAGCAAAAATGTTTTGCAAATTTGAGAAAAGGCAGAGAAACTGAATTTCAATAATTTAATTTGCCATTCATTTGTCTTTATTCTCTTTTTGGCTGCAAATGAGACATCCTACTGTGGTGCATGAAAAGAAACAGAGATAGAGAATATGAGTCATTATTCCTGGTATAGAAAAATGAATGAAGTTCACGATCTGGACTTTGATCTCAAGCAGCCATTTTTGCTTCAGGTAACTTTTCAAAAGTCTGTTATCATTTTAGGCTAGTGATAACTAGTACAAACTGTTTACTTAGCAAGCAGAGCCTGTTTCAAGCAATGCTGAGAGCAGTTTCTGTTCAGGCATTAACATACACTTCAGTATCTCTGATGGAGAAACAAAATATACAGCACAGCCAAAGACAGGGGTAAGTTCTAATAGAGGCCAAATGGAAGCTACTTTTACAAGGAAAGGGCATGTAGAAGATATGATTATTTATTGATAGCAGTGCCCAGTATTTCATCTCTCTGAGTCAAAGATCCTACACTGATGTGAACTAAATCCAGTGCAATCTTGAAATTAAGGTTTTCTTCTTTCAAGTTGCTTGCAGAAGGATCATCTGCAAATTGGAAAGTGGAATGGGGAGCAAGTAAGATGCAGATCTGTGCACAGAACTAAAATTCATAGAACTGTACATAGAACTAAAATTTTGGCTTGAGGAAGGGTCAGTCTTGTCCAGTGGCTGCGTGGAAGTGTCACCATGGATAATGTGAGCAGCGTTGTGCCATTGGTACACAGAAAGGTGATGTGAGATCAGGGAGCGATTCCAACACTTGCATCTGGAAGAAATTTGACCTTTTCTGTTAAATATTAGCAGTTACAAAATTCAACACAATTTACCTGGCTAAAACTCCACAAAACTGAAACACTCATCAATAGGTATTCTCACCAACATACCAGGTTCTGAATAACAAGCTAAGTGCTATGAATAAGGAACAAGAGAGTTAAATTATTCCTTCAGCCTCTTGCACTGCCCTCCTGTGACTGATTCTGCCCTGAGACTAGGAAAGGGGGCAACTAAACACCTTTGTTTTCATGTATCAAATAGTCACTAAATGCAATTGTGTTTCTCCTATTCTTTTAAGATGTACTACTACAACAGTTTTATCAACAGGTAGATAATGCCATTGATTTAAACAATGTTTTATCAATAGATTTTTTCTGTATTAAATAACAACAGCCTTTGGCAGAACTGGGCAAATGTTCCTTCTTCTTGAAGAAGCAGTCATCTCAGATGAAGGCTTTAAATCAAGAGGTTAAAATGTCAACAATTCATGAAGTAGGAAGAAGATTGAGAAGATGTCCTGTTGTGTATTCAGTGTCACTGTGCCTGTTGTAGAAAGACAAACCATCTTCTGTATTTGGGTCTTGCCAAAGTATGCAAAAACAAGTCTGGACTGGCTGGAGACAAAAGGAGGTTCAGGTGGTGCGAATTCCTTTGTTTGGCTCAGCCCTACAGTTCTCAGCACTGAGAACCATTTTTATGTAGAAATAATGAAGTGTTCTGCATGGACCTCAGACTAGCAGCTCCCCCAGAGTAAGACCAGAGATATATTAAACAATAAGTTTTAAAGGCAGAATTGAACTGGAATAGTTTGAAATGTAAGCAACAGAGACAGTATAAAATATATTGTTTTTCAAAGCAGACAAGGTTCCCTGAATTTTTGTTTATTCAGTTCTTTCTGCTAACAAAAAGAGTTTTGAATTCAGGAGAAATGTCTGTATTCTTGCACAGAAGCTCTGTGTATGTGTCTGAGAATGCAAAAGTGGAAGTGATTGAGCACTGATTGGTAATAAAGGTGGAAGTCCACAGTTGGTTTTCCCTGCCCACAGTGGAAGAAAGAACAAAGCAAACAATCAGAACTAAAAGCCAAGTTAATTAAATCCCAAACACCTTTCAGTGTAGTAAATTAACTCAGAATTAGTATCACAAGCTAGGAAATGTATTACTAAAAATAGCCTTTTTTCAGCCTCCCTAGATTTTCTCAATACTTAGCAAAGAGAGGCAAACACATCCAGAGGGCATTTTGGATCTTAGGAGAACTGAATTATTTGCTCATATATGCTCAATTTCCTTCCTTTTCTCTCTATAGATATATATGTGTACACAGACACACAGTCACACACACAAGAAAAGATTTATATGTGTATATACACATCTGTGTATGTGTTGCACACACATTTTTGTGTGCATGTGCTTACTTCCCTGCAAGCTGCACTCTGAATCCAATACCATCACCCACACTTACACTGGATAAATCCAATCATGCAAGTTTGACAGAGCAAATTATGATTCTGCTCTTTCACAGTTTTTATGACTATGCTGCATAGAGGAGTTTCATCTGACTTACTCTGATTTAGGCTTTGAAAATAAACCATATCAGATAATATCACAGAATCATGGAACCACAGAATATTCTGACTTGTAAGGGACACAAAAGGATCATCTTATAATAATATTTATACGGTTTCAAATAGAAGCTGGCATTTAAGTAGTTAACAAATGGTTCAGCAAACTAAACATCATACCTGAGAGATATGTAGTCACATCTTAATTTCATGGAAATGAGCCCAAGACCCCAGCTCTCCAGGACCAGTTGAGGGACTGGTCAGAGCCTCCCTTGATCAGTATTTGGGTTTCCCCACATGTCCCTGTGGGACCATTTTACTCAAGTTTTCTTCTGCAATGCCTTCAGACCAGGCAAATCCCTTCCTTCCAGCCTGGGCTGTGCCCTTGGTTCTCTCTGACCCAGAGGTGCCATTTCAGCTCTGTTTTGAGCAGGGTGGAGAAACAAAGCCCTGCTGATACCAATGTAAAATGCATGAGCATTACTGAGCTGCACGCACCCTGCACAGTGCTCAGGGAAGAAGGCTTAACCTCCCACATGCAGGAGAACAGAATTTTGACTCTTGTTTGCAGGTCACTACAAAGCTTATGACAGAAAGTAAATATATATCCTACTCCAGTCACAGACAAGCTTGGGCTGGAGCTGTTCCATCTCAATCAGATAAACACAAAACATTTTACCTCTCAGTAACAATATGGTTTCAAAGTGTGACTGTTATCATTGAGTTTCACCATCTTTTAAGATTACTAAATATAACCAGAGATAAACAGGTAAACTCTGTGTCTTCAGTCTTTGCCTGCATAAGAAATACCACGAACATCAGGAGTGCCGGGCTTATCTTACTGCAAATACTTGTCCAGTTACCTAATGCAGCTCACAGGATTTAAGGGCATTCCTTAAATTGTGATGGCTGAGAGTCTTGAGTAAAAGGCTCTGTAGCTGCATATGTTATCCCTTTACAAGTGGTTAATATTACATTAGAGTTATTCCTGTCTTCCCTCACCTTCTAGCTAAAAATTCAATGCAGGTTGGCTAAAGGAGAGCACCAAAATTTGGGTGGCACACATACCCCTGGAGTGTCAGCTGCACATTCTGATCATAGTTTCCATATGGCAACCAGTGATTTTTAAGCAGCACTGGCCAAAATCAATTCCCTCATCTTTCCCTGCAAAGGAGACTGCTGGGCCTCAGAGATGCTGTCCAATCCTGCATTCAGAGTCACCTAAAGAACAAGGAGTAAATGTCAGAATGTGAGTAGACACTATTTCCACTAATGGTAGTTGCAGTTCCCCTCATTCTTTTAATACAGGCCAACAGAAGGAAATGGCTCTAGGTTATTCATTATTTGCTTTGTTTTACTGCAGAGTAAGCCTGTATCTGCTGTGGAAATCTATAGAGACCACAACAATTTTCACCCTGGTGTGTATAACTTAGGTTTACACCCTAGTAGCTATGGGTAAATGTTAGAAGAGCCATCAGTACTACTACCACTAAGTGGAGCCAGTTACTTCCAGTGTCCATAAACAAAATGGGATTCTAGTCATGGGAAAACAATAGATACAACTTATTTTGCCTGCTTGTATGCTGCCTATTATGTCATCCTCCTCAATATGAACTTTCAACTCGGGTTATCTTATCATGCCAAAACTTTGATGCCTGAGAAAAAAAAGAGCATTTAGCTTGATAAGGATTCTGTTCAAGCATAGGGGTGACCTCTAGCTACAATGTAAACAGTCAGGTCACAGACTGGAGTAGATTCTTCTCTGTAACTCCTCAGAAATCAGGAGGTGCTGAAAAAACAGCCAAAACAAACTGCATAGGTGGTAAAGTTCTAAGAATATAAAGGTTTACTGAGCATATCTAAGCTGAGATGGCTTGATGAATACATCATGAGCTGATAGGCAAGATGCTTGTCTCTGTGTCACTAGTGAGTTACTTCTCTTTTAATTCCCTTACTCCATAAAGATGGTTTCATGTGTTACTCTTTGTTTTTATTAATGTTTCTAACTGATTGCTGGAGTATTTAAGTTTTTTCATACCTGAGCCACTTTCACTCTATTGATATTAATTTAATTTTGTAGCCCATTAGAATTCTTGAAGTGCTGGTGAACATTTTTTCTTCTCCCCCTGTGGGTGAATCAGTTTCTAGGAAGCCTGGAGATAGCCCAGCACATATACAGGATATGGCATGGATTTGTGCTCTGTGGCTTTAGTACATCAAATCTAGTAGTGGACACGGTGAACTGGGCATCTATTCTGAGATGCCCTAGCAATGCAGGAGAGAGGGGAGGTCATAATAAGCTAAAAAACTGCCCCCTCAAAAAAGTGAGCACTCACCAATCATTCTGAGATGGCCTTTCTTGTGCTCCTTCATCCTCCTTTCCTAGCTGCTCATAACCTGCTGTATCACTGATCAGCCCATCTCAAAACTTGTCTTTCTCTTGATTTAGACTTCAGTTCTTGATTCTTCCACCCACGTCTGTGTTAATTTGCCTCCCTCATGTTGAGCAGAGAGCAGATCAAGGGCTGTCATTCTGCTCAGCTTAATCCCCAAGCAGAAAATGTACAAAAACAACCATTTCAGAAACTCACTGATTAGTCAGTGGAACCAGTGTCTTGGTAATGGCCAGGGAGAACACACCTCTGTCACTCACCCACACGTGACAATGACAGTCACCTCAAAGAGACCCTGTAAGCCAAGAGACCTCTCAGCCCCTGAGGTAAAATTTGGGTTTTGGCAGCCTCAAAATGGCTGTGCAATTTTCCCAGCAGCATGTCAAACAGCACCACACAAAAGAGGGCTGCTATGCTGGGCAGCCTTAAGCTGGGTGCCCCAGTGCCACCTCCTCCAGCTCCATTCTCCACCTGGGATGTACCATTAATATCTTTGCATACAGCAAATGCTAAAGAATCCTGATAGACCAAGCCCCTGTTTGCTTAGTGTGGATGATTAGCAATACTGCACTACATTTTGTCATGTATTTTTTGTTGTAACTGATATCCTCCAGTAGATATGGGCAATGGAGTATTTGGTAGAGCTGCCAAGGGTTTCAGGAAGGAAGCTGAAGAGCTCATTGTATTCAACATGAAAAGCCTTGCAAAAATCCTGGCAAGGTAAGGGATTAAATTGAATCAGGTATCTTGCCACAGATGTTTTTGAGGCACTGAATAACTGCTCAGTGCACATACTCTGCTGGCATGGAAAAGTGCACAGCTTTGTAGTACAATCAAGCTTCAGCATCATCAACCTCTCTCTTTAAAGAACACATTCGGGTTGAATCCTCATGAGGGATTTACGTGCCTTTCTCTTAAATAATGCACAACTTTGTAGCTTGTGCAGTCTCTAGGAAACACTGGCAACCTGCAGACAGGAGAGGAGAGGGATTCTTTGGAGACAGCTGTTTTCACACATTTTCTGCTCCTGTTCATGTTCCCAGCTCCGCTGTAGGGGAAGCAGACACTGTAATTGATCTTATACATACATTGCATAGCACACATGTATGCACATACATATCCTCACTCTAAAGGCACGTTTGCATGCATGCACCCATAATATAATATATGCACACATTTCTTGTCAGGATTAAACTTCTGGAGCAGAGTCTTTGCTGAATTTGTTTCTCTCTGCTGTCAATTGTAAAATAAAAGTGCTGTTCCATGAAATCACCTGGACCTAATCTATCAGATCTCCTTTCCAAGTGTCAGGAACTTGACAACTCAATGAACATAGTTTCTATGGTTCTTTTATGTATGAATGTATCTCTACATATAAAGTGGCAGATCTCCAGTGGATATATTGATTAATAAAGCAATACTGCTCTGCAGATGCCACTGAATCCCTCTTGATTTACATCTGTAGAGCATCTGGTCTGTGATATACTATGATGTACACAAGCCACAATATTATGGTGCAGCATTACTTAACCTTTTAAGTATAACTTAATAAACAGATGGAGTGGCAAAACAGAATAAAAAATGCTGGATACTCAAAAAAGATTAGCCTAAGTCTAGCCTACTATAAATTCTGTATATGTGCAGCAATGCTTTTTCTTTTTAATTTTTTTTTATTTTACTAGTATTTCTGTCATTCAATCTAAAGATGATTTACTTACCCCGATCCAAAGCAGAACTTCAGAGTGAAAGAAAATAACAGGTATTTCACATTCCTCAAACTGGATCCGTTGTTTAAAAGAAATCCTCATGTTGTATACCCAGCACTCGCTGTGAGCAGTGATAGATGAATACTCTGTTTGTTACTCATACAGACTGAGATTAAATATTATCTATTTTGAATTCAGTCACAGTAGTTTGAGGAATGAAATTCTGTTCGGGAACAGAAGATAACACTTCATGAACACATTGATTATAAAGAAGAAAGACAGTGAAACATAGCAGCTATCTGAAAGCATACGGAAGTTCAGAAGGTTAAAAAGGTTGAGCCACTATTTTCTCACAAATAAGATTATAGATAAAGATAAACAGAAAGCAATTTTCTCACTATCTGTGGCAGTAAATGTTAACGCCCTATGAAGTGCCTTGTTGCAATTTCAGAAACCAGGAACCATCTGTCTACAAGACCTGTAAAAGTTCTCATCAGAGCACTGTATGCCCAAAGCTGGGCAGCATTGAGGACATCTCCAAATTTTGTAATAGAATGAGGAAATTAAATAAGAAGAATAATACCACAGCAAAAAATCAACATGAATAAGTACTTTGAAATGACTTGGAAACCATGCTTCAGTGCAGCTGTACTGTGTTGGTGATGAAAGACTTCAAAGTCTTTATGTGACAAAGGGAAACAGAACCTGACCAAAAGATGTTGTATGTAATGCCAGAAGCAGCAATCGGAATTCAGGGACACACAAAGTGACTCAATAAACAAAACAAAACATAAAACCAGCTCTGAAGATCATGAGTCATGCCCGTGGTTCTTCTTTCTCTTGTGTAAGGGTAAATTTGATATGAACTTGTACATGTGAATTATCTTCAAGTATCACATCAAAGTCAAGGGCAGGACCTTAGGTGGTAGACATCAACTGGCACCTGCCCTGAGGGTGGTCCCTACCTTCAGATAACACAGGGAAGGAGAAAAGGTAATTTTTTGTTTTGAGAAAGAAAGGCAGAGGAGTCAATGCACCCTATATTGTAAAGAAAAGCAACCACAATCAACAAAGCAGTGGTAAAACAAATTATATCTAATGGAGGCTCTGAAGGTGCTGCATTTCCCTGACCAGTAACCATTCCTACCAGCAGCACCAGGCTGAACCAGGCACATATAGAGATGGGCTGTTCCTACCCACGTGGGTGTTATCCATGTGAATGCATTGGTATCCATCCCACCACAAAAAAAAAGGGCAAAATTGTACCATATCTGTTAATGGTGTCCTCAGGAAAACAAACTGAGTGGAAAAGAAAGAAACCAATTTACAAGCCTTTTCCACACAGTAAGCCTGGCAAGTTCATGAATACAGCAACTCCAGACCCTTCACCTTTCTGAGAATTATAAAGATAGAAGACCACAAATCTGATAAGCATGGCAGTCCCCAGATTGGAGGTTTCCTGGAAATGGAAGGTAAATACCAAAAGTTCTGTAAATGTAGTGTGGTGTATGTAAAAACTGTCTGTGCAAATGCTAAGTGGGGTTCATACACCCTGAAATATTGCAGTAAACCAGGAAAGATTAATTAAAAATTTGCTTGGGTTGAGATTAACCTCATCTCAGACAGCATCCTGTGCACTTCTCAGCACTGGAGATGTCTCCCCCCAGGCACCACAGGTTCAACAGGGGGTCAAAGTCACAGGCATCACTTCTCTGCCTGCCTCCCTCCTATCACATCAAAGCTACTTATATTAAATTATCACCATAGATTCATCAGCATCTGAAGGAATATTTTCTCTGATATGGATGCACAAGGCAAGTTTAGACCAATCCCTACAAAACTGGAGCAGGCTATACATAGATGAGTGCAGGAAATGATGTAAATCATTCGATTAAATGAATACCTGGAAGATTTATAGGAATACCAATCTCAGAAAAAAATTGGTTCACACTTGTATAGTGACCAGGCATCACTGATAGCAGGGAAAAGAGAGCAAAACCCCATCAAACAAATAGCACAAACTCTTAAAGCCAGGGAAGCAGAGTTATCTGTAGAGCTCAGGCACAATGGGCAGACATAAGAAAAATATGCCTTCATATTTGAAATGGGGAGAAAAAGTAATACTTTTAGCAACCTTCACAACCCATGCAAGCTCAGACAGATCTTTGCTGCTGGAGACCAACCACAGTACTTGACACAAGCAGTATATAAGCATAAAGACTTTCTGAGAAACATGGCACATTCACATTTCCCAGCAGCTTTCTAGAGCAGAAAATGATTAGTGAAACCCTGGCAACAAAGCTCGTTCATTAGCTGCGTTCCTTCCAAAATGCAGAGCAGGAATTATGACAGGAGCAAGCACAGCCCAAGTGTTGATGATGTAATAGAAAGTAAAACTTAATTTGTATTTATTCATGCTGCTGAGAAGGAAAAATACTATGGAAGCAGAGTTCCAACTTTCTTTTTTAAGTGAGCTTTGTAGTTTGATGCAGAAGCTGCATGTAAAAAGAGCTGGGCTCATATCTTTCAGATTGTGTCTCTAGATAAAATCTCCTAGAGACCATTCTTCTGGTCCTAGTAAGCAGTGATAACATGGATTTTATATCCATACATCTAATTCCCCCTCTCCAAGCCCCTGTCCTCAACATGAGATGTTCAAGCCCACAACAGCTGCTCTGTGCTGGCCCCAGATCATTGCCAGGGCAACCTGTGGGCAAGCACTCCCTGGTGTGGGCCAGCTCCACACTAAGGATTGTGCTCATCATGGAACATAAGGGGCCTCTGTGGGACAGAGCATGGCCGTGTGCCGTGGCACTGCTTTGTCTGTGAGCATCCAGGCAGCTTCAGAGCCCCTTCAGGCTGGGAACACATTCCAGAGAAATCAGGCTGGGGTTCAATCACTGGTGTCTGAGCCTTTTTTGTGGTGAATAGGAGCCAGTGCCTTCAGAGCAAGGTCCCAGAGGTGTGGAGAGCTGACACTCACTGCAAGACTGCACCTGGGCTCTGCACTGAAAGTTCAGTAAAGAGGTCAGCAGGGTTATCAAAGTTAGGCATCTGTTTGGTGTAGCAGAGCCTCACCCCTTTTACTTCCTGTTTTCAATTTGATGGAAATTACACAAACACGTATCCACACACACTTGCAATGCTTGGTGATGCAGCTGAGTAATTCAGCATATTCTGGTGTGTTATACTGGAACTCAGAGACCTTTTCTAAAAACTCTCTGAAAAGGATGCATACATCAACATGTAAGCATTAGTCCTGCAAACATTTAAGTCGTATACATTTCTTTGACTGTATATTTCTGCAAAAAAATTACAGAACTTGCTTCAGCTAAGCAGATGCCATAAAATTTAGCATAATTATCTTTGGTATTTTACACAAACACCAACAACATCTGGGTGAGAAAGGAACTGGTTAAAAGGAAAATGATTTTTTGCTTTGATCAGAAGGTGGGCAGTTGCCTGAATCAAATGCAATGATATATTTGTCTCTGTTGGAACTGATTTTTGCTTTGGGCAAAGATTTCATTTGATTTAAATCCTGGATTGAGGGAATCTGCAATAGATGCTGCAAATGGAAGTATCAATGCTTATTACAGTTTCTGCAGCCTCATTTCAACACTGCTGGAGAAGGCAGCTGGATCAGTCTGTTTAACTACAGTGTTGACTCCTTTACAGGAAAAAACACACAAAAATTATACTTTTGTATGATTATTGACATCACAAGTGAACTTTCAATTTAGGTAAGTTATCTAGGAGTGCACAGACCAAAAAATGTTGTCATCTGCAGCAAGCATAGCAGAAAACGTATTTTAGATCACTCAGATGATAACATCCTGTTTCCTAAGGTGCCATTTGGGCCAATTCACTGTTTGCAAACAGAATGGTTCCAGTTGCTTATTCAGAGAGTTCCTGACCCACATATGCCATTGCTTGCATGACTTTCAGCTTATTTACAAGCCAAGGTCGCATGAATACAGAGCATTTCACTTCAGTCACTGTTTCTTTTAGGAGCTGCTCTGTTCCTGGAAATGGAAAGGACTCCATTTAATGATTAACCATCAAAACAGATTCTCTCTTTATAATCTCCTAGGGAAACAGTAAATCACTTTGACCAGTGTACTTTCAGAACAATTAATTTCAAAAAAAAGAGAACAGGATAGCCAGGGTCTCTAATATAGCTATAGAAAATGCAAACTGGAAAAATTTATATAAAGCCTCTGTTGTGTTAGAAACTCTCCTGTTCCCTGTATCTTAGGGATATCGCTACCTACAAAAAAGCAGCTCTCAGCCTCCAGCAATTCCCTTCATAGTTCTTCCAGTACTGGGAAACCATGTTGGTGAGATTGGTTTTCTTCCTCTAGGACATTTTGATATAGGAGTGGTGTTTTATGCATCTTTATTTCAATAAAGTTGATCGTTGCTGTGTTTGCTTTTCTGGTTTCAGTATTTTTACTGTGTGTAACAGATGGAGCTGCTAGCAACACAGAGAGATAAGGTTGCTTAACGTTTCCCATGCTAAGTCTCTGTTTTCAGTTGCTTATATCTCATTTTATCCACTTGGGCTACAGCATTTCATGCTTGCTTCTTGCCTCAGATTGATTTTTCCTCCCTGGTTTTCAGTACATTATTCTGTTACTTCTGAGAATGAAAAAAAAACCACAAAAAATTAAAAAAAAACCAAAAAAAAAAAAAAACACCACCCACCCCTCCTTGAAATAAATACATTTCCCAAGTTAATTTCTTTCTTGTATGATCTTTGTATTTGGGACAAGAGTGTTGCATTTTGGTAAAAAGATTGTGGTGGGGGAATTAAATTAGCAGGTTCAGTATTTCTAATCCATGAGTTAATCTCACTAACAATAAAACCACTGTGAACAAAGTATGAACCTTCCTGTGTATAACTGGCTTTTGAACTCTGTGTTTTTAGAAACATTAGTTTAAAGACATAAAAAAACTTGTAGCTAGCACAATCACAGCAAAAAAAAAAACCCAGAAACTTTATTATCCTGTCTCTTTAGCTAGTATATAGTTACACACATGGAGCAGGTCTCAGCCTTTGGAAGATATGCAGCCATGACCCAAAGATTTTAGGCAAAATGCTACTACCACCAAAATAGTTGGAATATTTTTCTGATGACTTTGCTGGGAAAAGTGTTGTTTCCTTGGTGAAGCTCCCTGAAACCTTACATTTTAAGTAAAGTTATGCAGCTCAGACTGCTCCTACGCAGAAAATACAGCTTTTGCCTTCCCTGCTTCCACATCCTCTGCACAAATGCCACTGCAGCAGCAGCTCCTGCTCTTTCCTCAGCCATTTCCAGGCTCAGACAGTGCTTGGATGTTAGAGGATTACTCTCTGCAGGGGCAGCTGTTTTCCACATTGTTCATGTGAACACCTTTAATACTGGCTGGTGAGCAAACCTCCGGGGCTGGCAGTGATTTTTCCCTGAACAGCAAGCACTGTGCCAGTGTCCAGACATCAGCTATATATGATACATATTTCTCTTGGAAATGAAGAACCTACCCATGGAATAGTAGCTTTAATAATGCCTTCAAAAAAAGTAAACTAATCAATTAAGATTTGTCAAGTAATTACTCTAAGAATTGGTGTACACCACTGAAATTAATCACTTAAAATAATTAGCCTTAAATTTTGTGTGTCTGGCTAATTATATAAATATTTACCATGCATATTTTCAAGCTAAACTTCACTAGCTTTCATGCAGAATCACTCTCAGTGTAAGAGATTGTACCACAAATTACAGAGTTCACATGTTTAATATATGTCAATATATTTTCAAGGACATTTACATAATATATGCAAATATATTGAAGAGTCTTAGCTCTTGAAAATTCTAATCCCATCCTTAACATCTAAGTAATACACAGAAATATGTGATGTAGGTGTTGTTTTTTTTTGGTTTTGTTTTTTTTTTTAATTTTAACTGACCAGCTCCTCCTCCAGTTTAACTAAATCAGTGAGGCTGCTGAAATCTGCTCCACAGGGGACCCTGCTCTGGGACTGGTCGGGCACAGGAGCAAAGGCAGGATGCAGCTTGGTTACTGAATGAAGTGGTTCATTGGAGATGTGGTAAAGTTAGAAACCCACAGCCCTTGCTGCTTGACATTTGCCTTTCAGTTAGCAGCCAAAGTGTTGTCTTAGCCTGTAAAATCTTGGATGATTTGGGCTTGGTCAGAAGGGATTGTGTTACTCTCCTCACGACAAATAGCTGGAGTAATGCCTGGAGATCAAGCAAAATGCACAGGATTCATTGTATTCTATGAACTGAAAGGGATATTGGCCTCCATGCTTCCAAGCCTTCGTATTGCAGGAATTGCTATAAAATACATTGTATTAGCACATACATTTTTCACTTCTTTAGAGCTAGAGTTTTTGAGTTTGAGGTTTGATTTCCAGAAATGAGCCAGCCTCAATAGCAAAGTCATGGCACAAGGTCACAGAATCCTGGAACTACAGATTAGAATAAAAATTAAATAAACAACCCCCTTTCAGGTCCAGTAGTTAGAGTCAAATGGGAACATCTCATCTTGTCTTCACTTTAAATTTTATTCAGGAAGTCAAAATTGTCCTAACAAGCCAGTCCAAGTGTTCCCAATGCACTTACAATTCTCAATGCATCATAGCCAAACCCCAACATCACTTTGAGACCTTTGTGCATTTTCTGCTATTTCTCTGGCTCAGCTGGTCTCTGTGATGGAAAACTGTTATTAGACAATTAAGTAATATTAAGTAAAATGAAAATCCTCCCAAATTAAACTTCAAAATATCCCTTAGACTTTTCCCAAATGCCACTGGGGTTCCCACATGGAGATAATCACAGTCCCTACAGTAACCTGTCACCACTGATAATTGTCATGGCACCAAACACACAGAATTAATCTGTGGCATGCATCAGGGAAGAGAGCTCCAGTGCCAGCCCTTCCCCAGGCCACAGCTCTTCAGGGACAGCTCCTCCTGCCAGGACTTTCCATGGCCAGGGTTCCTGCAAGAAATATCCTCCTGCTATGGCATGGGGCCCTCCCTGGGCTCCAGGGTCTCTCTAGGGACCAGTTGTGGCCATTCCTGCTGTACTCCAAAGCCACACAGAGCCTTTTCTCAAATGGGGATGGGAGAGGAGTGCAGCTGCTCATGGAAAAGGCTTTTGCACCTGGATCCAGCTCCACAGGAAAGCTGGGACAAGCAACACATAGCTGGGGACGTGTGTACGTGGGTCCTGCAGCAGCTCCTGCCCTCTCTACACACTAAAAGGAGGTGGAGATGTGTGGCTGAGTGGGAACCAACAACACCAGAGAGAGGGGAAGCATTAGGAAACACTGAGAAGAAGGAAATAGTTCTAAAGTGTGGCCAGAGTTACAGGCTGCAGAAATGCCACAAATCAGTGCATTTCTATGATTTCTTTACACCAAACTGGGCTCAGTTGCATGTACAGGGCCAGCTATGACTTATATATTTCAAACTTACACAGCATCAGTCACAGATTCCTTATTACACAAAGTTATTTTCCTTATCCTATCTGCCACAGACAATAAAACTAAACAAATGGATGAATATAATTCATTCTCTGCTTTATGAACCTGAAGTCCCACAGAGACAGTAGGATATAGCAATCCAAACTGCAGTGCTGCTAAAACTGAGGGACAAAATGCACCACAAGATCAGAGTGTACCAGCTTATAAGGATTTATTCCAGGAAACCAAATATGCTCTGGGATTGATGTTGTTTCACTTCTTTCTGGGTTTGTTACCCTTACTGTAAAACATTTACCTATAAACATCAAACATCAAAAAAGGCACCATGATTTCAAGGCAATACCTGAACTCAGGATAGAAATGGATGGGTTTACTTAGGGCTTTGAAATAGGGTTTTGAGGTGTTAAGGTCAGTGGTCCCTTTTAATGGAAAAGCCTAGTCTGGCCCTTTGGACACTGTAATGGTGCAATAGATATATACACAACAAGAGTATTTTCTCTCATCACTGTATTGTTCCATCTGCTTTGGGCTGCACTGCTTGTGTAAAAAGGCAATCCAAAAATATCAGGTGGGCTGTAGATTTGCCATCCAGTTGAGATCATTGTTAGCTTTGTGTGAACTTTGCACAAAAGTGGTGACAGCAAAGATAGCTGTGTGACACTGATGTGGCTCAGTTTGGGAATTTTTACATTAAAAAAATAAACCCAAAGAAGAGTGAGCATCCCCCAGTGCTCAGACGGAAATCACACAATGCAGGAAAGGGAGCTCTTTGGAAAATGCTCCTGAGGACATCGGGAATACCCAGACTGACACTGAGGACATTTGCAAATGCAAGTTAATGCCTTTCAGGATTAGTTTTTAAACACACAATGATGCAAATGTTTATTTATCCGCAGAGTGGCAGATTGTTAGTATTGCCTATGCCAAAATATGCTTTGGCTGCAATCCAATGACAAAGCCTTGTCTGAGAGATACTGATCAGTCTGGGGAGCTGAAGTGACACAGAGGAGATTTAAAAATCAAGGGGCTTGTTCTCTGAGGCATACACAAAGTATTCATTAACTTTTATCAGCATGTAATTCTCTCCATCCTGTCTCCTGCACTGCAACCATATTTTGGAATATTTTGGGCTGACAGATATACTGGTTACCCTGCCCCTGGTAAAAGGGTTCAAAACTTCCTGACCTTTTTGTTTGAGTACCTGTATACCTTCTGTGCTCAGATTTAGGGTCTAGGAAGCAGTTCAGAGTGTTTATCTTTAATTGCACAGTTTCAAAAGCAGCACAGCACACCTCACTTGCACATACAGATTTTATACCATCACACCTGCATTCATTGTTCCTACAAAAATAAGATGATGTTGTGGCACTACAGCTGCCCTGCCATGCCAACAGGGAGGGCTCCCCTGGCTGGAGCACCTCTCATTCTGTTTAGCCAAGCCCAGTGGAAATGCAATTGATGCCCAGCATAGATCATTATCCACCTCTGCCTCAGCTGCCTCCATCTGCCTCAGCTTTCAAGGCTGTTTTAATAATTTTGCAAGTTACAGTGAGACTTGCTTCGTTATGCTTTTATTAGTGATTTGTAATGGTCCCTAATTAAACATAACACTGCTGCAGATACACTTGAAAAAGGCTCTACCACCCCTTCACACTCTGGAATATTGAAAGAGTGCAAGTCTGCAGTTTTCTTGGTTTGGTCCCCACAAGTGTGACACAGAATTTATGGTTCACCACCAAGACCGAATTAACATCATACATTCCCCAAAGGTGCCATGCACAGATTTCTTATTTGACTTTGCCATTGCTTGAAAGACCAAGAGATTTCCCCATGGGCCAAGGAGCAGTTTAGCAGCTGATGGCAGACTGGAGCGTGGGGAGGAGTAGAGTGACATGGCAGACAAATCTCATGGATGTAGAGAAACTTTTACTGTTGTCATGCACTTAGACTTGGCATCTTTGCTTATTCAAATTCCACTTTAAAAAATAATCAAGCCTCCTTAAATAGGAATCACCTACTTACAGAGCTTTAAGGTATTAGCTTTGTTACCATGTTATCACAATGGAAAACACCAACCACAAAAATGTATGTAGATATTAATGAGGAACATAATACTGAAAAATGGCAAAGCCTACTTAAGGTTATCAAATACATGAAATTAGTTAGTGTTATCTGTCCAAAATTACTGTTAATCATGAAACTCCACATTCTTATTGCTAGCTAAGCAATCCCCCATCATCATACTGCAATAGAAAGAATGTTGGAGGAGTCTAAATTCAGCTGCTGGAGATTAGACAGAGTAGGGAGGATGGGTGTGCACAGAAAGCTCTCTATACGTATCTCCATCATTAAAATTTCCCTAGCATGAGCAGAAAAGTTATTAAATTCCCAATAAAAAATGTTTAAATGTCATTAAAAAGTTTCAGTTCTATCATAATTCTCCTTAATGGTAAAAATTTCAGTGCTGGTTCTCAGTCCCAAAATTGCATTTTCAAAGAATCCTGTGCTTTAAGTCTCAAATTGCCTAATTACCATATTTATTGCTGGATTCTGTTTTCTAATCCCTGATGACTTTGTCAGATATATTTATGTTCCCTTCATTTTACTCTCCTGCAAGAAGGACATACAGGAGTTAGTGAGGATGGCACATTGCAACCTGAGTTGGATAGGTGGCTGTTACACACCATATTAATACCTATTTAGCTACACAACATTAAAGACTCTGCAAAATACACAGTCCTGGGTATGAAAAATCATAGCAGTTTCATTCTCCTTAACATTTATCCATGTTATACTTGCAGGATGGTCATTATAATTGATATAAATTAAACCTCAAGAGTAAACCATTCAGTCTCACGTTGACAGCACCAAACTCCATTTTATTTCAATTGAAGATTGGAAGAACAATTCTTCTGCTTCTCAGCTCCCTTTAATTAAAACATTGCCACGAAAAATGCAATTCAAGGGAAGAGGCAGGATAAAATATTAATAAAAGCAAGTATCCAGGCAGTCCAAAGTAGTAAAATCTTTAAAATGTTCAAAGAAAGGCTCTAGTTTTATTTGCCTCCTGTAAATTTAGGAAGGTAAGAAAAAGACATGAAATTAATTCCTTGTTGTTTAAATTAAGATTTCATTAAACTACAGTTGTCTTTTAAAATGGAATGTATAAAACCACCGTCAGAATATTACACATTTCTTGTCCTTTCATATTTAATCAGCAACCACCACTCAGCCAAATTTTATTAGCTTTTCACCTTGTCAGCTCAATGCACAGTCTGCCAGGTTAGATGTTTTTCCTATCTTGTAATTGATTGTTGAAATTCTGGTATTTCTTCCTATCACATGTTGGCGATAAAATTCAAGATAATAGAATTTTTGCAAATTAAAAATGTTAGAAAAGTTAACTGCAAACCTCAATCATACATGTCCTGTTTCAACTTCACTCTCATTATAATAAAAGCATAAAACAATAGCTGTACCATTAAAAAAAAAAAGAGAAAATTTAAAATTGAAATATTGAAATATTAAGTATCATTTTGGCAGCTTTAAACCCTCTCTCTCGAAAAATGCATGGATTTGTGGGCTTAAGAAGATTTGTCAAGGGACCTACTAACAGATCTGGCTGTTAAAAGCTATCCTATTGCTATCACAAATTAAGATTTTGCAGATGATGGTGAAATTAGTGGTCATTACAAGCTATCCCATGCTGGCAGTTACACCTACAAAGAATAAAATTAATAAAAAGAAAATAAAAAATACATCACTTATTCATGTTGATACACTAATTGTCCAAATGTGAAGGAAGATAAAATCTACTGTAGTCATTGCAATCAACAGATTTGATGCTGAAGAAACAGAGCAGGTGTCTCATGCTTAGGTTTAATTTCTAACTCTTATTTCTGTACAGACAATTTTTAAACCAGAAGCAAAGTCAAGCTGTGGTGTTTTAGTATAATAAATCAGTGGAATAGAAAATATTCAGAATTTGGAGGTTGTGGAGCAAAAGAACAATTTATGGTGGAGGGTCTATCCTATCCCCAGTGCTGACAGTGATCAGATTAAGGTGGTTAACTTCTTTATTTGAAGTTCTATATGAACAGATCTGTACTTCTAATAATTACTGAATAAGAAAATACATACCAGAGAACACTTTCTAAAAATAATAGAAAATTAATGCAAAGTATGAATAGTAGGAACATTTAAAAATTCTACTGCATCTTAGGGGGTGTTTTTTCTTACATTCTATTCCAGCAGAAATCTACTTCATGCCACTGTTTAAATTTGTTCAAATTTTAATAAAATGTATGTGAAAATGATAATATTTTTTCAAAGAAACTGAAAGCTGTGGGTACTTTGTAAAAATGTTCTGCGAGCATAGCTTAAAGAATGCAAAAGTGTAAAGGATCTTATTGTGCAAAAAAGAAGCTCATTATTTTGGTTGGACCTTAAATACAAATATTTGAATGCATTCTATCCAGAATATAGTTATATAAATCACATATCACTTTTAGCAGATCAAATCTCCTCCCGAGTCTCACAGATGGTAAAATGAATGAGTTGAAGCAAAACTATTTTCTTGTTTCATTTACCAGGAAAGTAACTAGCACAAAGACAGAAGGTAGTTCCTCCTGGAAAAGACAATCCCCAGTAAATAAAAAATCAGTCAATCACTTTAGTTACAGGCACTTTTTTTGGTGTCAAGCAGTTTAGGCATTTTTGGCTCCTTGGGTTTTCTGGCAGTGGGCTGTATCCATAGATAGTCACTAATTTTGGGAGCTGTGCTTAATGCATGACACCAGTGTAGCTTCACTGTGTGCAACCTGCCTGCTTGGCCCAGGGAAATAAATACAGGCTTTTGTCCAGAAAACACAACTTATTAAAAATGGCTAGTGTATAAAACTAGATAATTTTCCACTGTGCTAAGAAACTTGAGGGGATTTATTTTTATATCAGCTTGAAAAGTCAAGCAGACCAGAAATCTGGGACAGCTTCAGCAAATCATATAAAATTCTGTCTGCAGACAGTTTGGTGTAGAGCCAGCAATCAAGAATTGGGATATCTTGGTTCTCCAGTCAGTGAAGCTCCCACAGCATTTTTATAAGCAAAGATGGGTAATTTAACTCCCCCAAATTAACTTTAAGTATGCCTTCACTTTCTCAAGAATCTCAGCTAAAATCCAGTTCTCATTCTACTGATGTTTTTAAATTGGTAGAACTTAGATGAAATTTTCTATTCACAGTGTTTTTATTTAACAGACAATGTTTTTCATCTTGCAATTTCAGTGGGATCTTCTTGGTGTCAGTCTTATGGGTTCCTTTCCTTCCTCATGGATAACTCCTTATCCATAACTTCCTTTGGATAACTGGATGTTACCCAAAGAAGGACAATGATGCTGGTGAAGGGTCTAGAAAATAATTGTTATGAGAAGTGGCTGAGGGAACTGAGGTTGTTTAGTCTGGATGAGAAAATGCTTTGGAGGGTCTTATCCCTCTCTACAACTCCTTGAAAGGAGGTTTTATCCAGGTGAGGGCCAGTCTCTTCTGCCTGTCTCAAGTGAAAGGACAAGAGAAAATAGCCTTAAGTTGCACCAGGGGAGGTTCAGATTGGATTTTAGATTTTTTTTTTTTCCACTGGAACAGTGGTCAGACATTGGAATAAGTTACAGGGAGGTAGTTGGAGTCCCTGTCTCTGGAAGTGTTCAAGAGGAATCTGGATATGACACTTGGGGTTAGGGGTGCTTAAGGTGGTGCTGGGTAGATGGTTGGACAAAATTATCTTAAAGGTTTCTTTCAACCCCAGTGATTCAGTGATTCATATGGACTTTGGAGGATGCAAAAAAGAACACCTTGCAAAGTGGATTCAAAACTGCATGAAGGCTCTCTGAAGTGAATTATTTTTAGAAAGAAAAAACTAGCCTAGATGGTCAAGGTAGAAAAGCAAAAATTGCACCTCGCTGTTAAAAAAGAGGTCATAGAAACTGCACAAACAATAGCTGAAATGATTAAAGCTATAAATAAAGCTAGAGAGTAAAAAACTTGTAATCATGATCGAGAGTAAAAAGATTGTAATCATGATAGCACACAGCCAATTTGGAGTTGTCTGATGTTAGATGCCTAAGGCAGGACATAAGTCTCTGGAGGCTCCCTATGTGGTCAATGAAGAGAGAGCAATTCAGTCAAGTACTCAATTTACGTGCCTAAATAAGCCTGGCAAGG
The DNA here is from genome assembly GCA_013396995.1 of Dicaeum eximium. NCBI lineage: Eukaryota > Metazoa > Chordata > Aves > Passeriformes > Dicaeidae > Dicaeum > Dicaeum eximium. Next base: position 2,108,091 of record VWZP01004506.1, on the reverse strand, counting down.
CAAGGCAAGAGCTCCTCTTCCTCCCCTGATTGCTCACACAGTGAAGAGGAAAAAGCTTTCAGATTTAAACATCTCAGCTGGTTGTTTTGTGTCATGCAGCAAAGATCCCCCAGGGACCTGCACTACTGTGAGGTCCAGCAGCAGTGTAAATGGTACAAGGATGTATGAAACAACCTTTCCCCAGAGCATGCACAGCCAAGGCAGCAGCCAGAGCAGAGGAAAAAGGACATAATGGAGGTGGGAGAACAGAGGCAGTGATCCCAGCAGGTACAAAGAGCTGACATGGTTCGATGAGTCACTGCTCCTCTGTGCCCCATTGCAAGAAAGAGTGCTTGAATTAAAGGTGATTTGTCACTGACAGGCCCTTGTTTGTGTGTCAAGGCAAGCAAAGGTGAGTTTCCTGCTTTTTGGTTCCAAAACAATCTACCTCCTATTCAATTAGCTAACAAAAAGGTGAACAGAGGACTGGGTGGATTTTTAAATTCTATTATATTCCCCTTTTAGTGGCTAGGGAAGTACCTTAATACCTCAGAGAGAAAAGGTCCCACTGTCTGTGACAAAGCATATAATTGAACTGAACTCACTGAAATCAGGGAAATCTGTCTCACTTCTCAGTGTGTGGGCATTAATTCCCAATACCCTTTGCTTATGAAGGAAGCAATCTCCTTTGTAAGAAGCCCATATAAGTGGAAAAAATGTACCACAAAGAGAAAATTTTGGGCCCCTCACTAGAAGGAGGTGCTGGGGCTTGTCCAGGGAAGGGCAGTGGAGGTGGGGAAGAGAGCACAAGTCCTGTGAGGAGCAGCTGAGGGAGCTGGGGGTATTAGCCTGGAGAAAAGGAGGCTCAGGAGGGACCTTATCACTCTCTACAAGCCCCTGAAAAGAGGGTGTAGACAGGTGGGGGTCTGTCGATTCTCCAAAGTAACAATGCATAGGACAAGAGGAAAGAGCCTCAAGTTGGACCGGAGGAGGTTTAGATGGGATATCAGGAATTTTTTTTTTTCATTGAAAGGGTTATCAAGCACTGCAACAGGCTGCCTAAGGCAGTGGTTGGGTCACCATCCTTGGAGGTGTTAACGAGGTGTGAAAATGTGGCACTTAAGGGCAGTTAACTGGTGGACCTGTCAGCGCTAAGATAACAGTTGGACTTCATGATCTTAAAGGGTTTTTTCCACCCTAAATGATTCTAGGATTCTAAAGATCCGGCTTTCAAATAAGTGGTTTTAAGAAAAGTGATATTGAGGATGCCAACTCAGATGATGCCATCTCCAAAAGAATCTAAAACTTGCAAATCTAGAACAAGCAGTTCCTCACAAATTTAAATCTATCAACTATCCCACACTAATGGAATTTATGGCACAAACTCAAGGCTCAGTAGCCTAAAATAAAAATCTTCATGTTGTCAGAATTTTCCTTTTATTACTTAACCCGCAGAGAACTATGTTGTCTCAAGAAATATTAATTAAAACAATCACACAGATTTTTCTGAGACTTAATCTGAAATAACTACAAGACATCAGATATAAGCAGAGTACTTTCATATCTACATATCCACCCATACACTTCTTTAGTGCTCACATTTTGCAATAAATTACTTTTCAGGATATTAAAATGTATCTTATTCTCAAATTGTGTGCTGCACTTTCTGCTGAGTCAAAACATCCAGACCTTAAGTCAAAAGTTTGATCATTACTTTTGCTATTGATATTTAATCTTCACAGTGACACTATATAAAGATCCTGCTAGGATTCATGCTTTCACCAAGAGGGTTAGCTGTACCTCAAAACCCAGCAGAGAATAACCATAAGAAGCTCAAGTCTTTGTGATAAACATTTCATTTTTTACAGTCATATTCTATAGCTGATTTTGAAACACAGACTGTGAGATACAGAGAAGAAGAATAAATAATCATTTTACACATTCCCGCAATTACAGCTTTGAAAAAAAAAATCCATAATTCGCACAAAATCAGTTATGCCATGCAAATAAGAAATATTATAAAAATATTTGGGAACAGAGCATACCTACATGAAAGCCAATTTGAACATGGCTTTAGTCTCACCAAATTAAGCAGGTTAATTAGGTAACTATTGAGATATGCTGTAACTTTTACAGAATTTTTCAGTCTCTCACCTATTCCTGGCACTATGCTGAACATCTTGGTTCTAACATTTGGGCTAAAGAGAAAGAAGGGGTAACAAGCCATATCAGTTTATTACAATTACCTGTCAGTCCGAACATCAATAATCATAGAATCATAGAATGGTTTGGGTTGGAAGGGACTTTAAAGATAACTTTTTTTCAGCCCCCTGCCATGGTCACAGACATCTTCCACTAGACCAAGCTCAAAGCCCCATCCAGGCTGGCCTTGAACAATTCTAGAGATGGGCCACAACTTCTCTTAGCAACCTCTTCCAGTGTCTCACCACCCTTATAGCAAAGATTTTCTTTTCTAATATCTAACCTAAACCTACTCTCTCTTTGTTTGAAGCCATTCCCCCTTGTCCTGTCACTACATGCACTTGTAAAGAAGACATCAAATTGCTAAACAAACATATTTCTCAGCATGGCAGTAGATGAATAATGCATTCATCAATAATGCATTCAATGGTTAGTAAAGGGATAATCACATTTCAGCTTCTTTGCTGTTCATTCCTACCCTAGCACCATTCCTCAGGCTGTGCCTATGCAAGACCTTTTGGTCCATGAGTGAATCACACTGAGGAACTGATCTGTCTGGAAAACAAACTAAGGAAAATCAGTTTCAGTATTCAGCTGGCTCAGTTCCTCAAAATGGCTCACAGCACAGCTGTGCAAAGATTCCCTTTAGCACAGAACAAGACAGCTCAAGCAACAGACAGAAACTGCAGATGGTAGTTTAAGCAGCCCTCCTTCCCGGGTTCTATTTTCCCTTTGAAAATATTCCCAAAGTACATACAAATTTTGGACACTTTTTCTATTGGGTGCTATGATTTGCTCTCCAGCAATTAGCTCCTTAACTTTCCTGGAGTTCAAATCCTGGGAGATGCCCCCCAGTGCACCAGTTTAAATAAGGTCAACTCATTGTCTAGACAGGATACCGAGAGCAGGGACTTCACCTTTTGTTCCATAAACCCACATGTTTTCTGGATTGATGATCAGCAAGAAGGCTGAGGGTTTTAATTATCCTCTGAATCCCAGCCAGCAAGAATGTGCTAACTTTCGAAGCATATTCCTTTACATGTGAATTTATCTAATTTGTGCGTTTGCGTTTAAATTTGTCATTATGTAAATTCCCTTGATATCTTAAGCAGAATAAGCTGTACTATGCTTAGCTTTAAATTGTTTGGTGAGACTCAGTAAATGGAATATATCATAAAAAAATATCCACAAGAGTGTGTCTGATGGAGGGGTAGCCAATACAGGCTTTGTTTTTAAATAATAACCAGCCACTAATACACAATCATAATTTCTCTCTGATCTTATGAGCTGGTGTCTTTGATATATAGCTGCTGAACATCAATAAAACCCTCACCAATCATCATTTAAGAGAGATAGCCAAAGTACAACATGAAAGAATATAATTTTCCATGCATAATATAGCCTTGTATTGCTTTGATGAGTTGCTTGTTCAGGGGAAGTCTCAGTTAACTCAGGGTGCTTCTTCTCACTGAACTGGAAAACAGAATGACAATGTGGAAATAAATTTCTTGATAAGTTATTTTCCTAAGTAGGTAAAGCTGAAGTATATGCAGTTCACTGAAATTAGTGTAATAACTGTACCCTTACAGCCCAGCTTATGTTCAAATATTTTTCTTGAATAAAGACTGTAATAGTTATCTTACAAACTTAAGTCCTGATTTTGTAGAACTTGATTTCTTGAAGCCCTGGGTGGTGCTGGACCTACATCCAGAGTTCCACTGTGTCCATCACACCGGGAAGGAGGCCAGTGCCTGGCCCCACTGAGAGCCCATGCAGGATGTAGGGCTTGTGGACCCTTTTCTGAATTATTCCTAAGTAATGATTTCTTCTAGGATTAGTCCCTTGATTCCAGGTCTCACAGTTTATTGCCATTCCTTGGGTTTACTTCAAGCTCTGGTACAGCACCTTTCCTCAGGAAAAAGAGCAGAGCTGAACCTGTGATAACTCAGCTTAGCAAGGCAAAATGCTGTCTGTTTAGAAGAAAAGCATTCTCTTTGGAAAACACATAACAAACCAACAAAAAAAAATCTTTAAATTCAAGCCAATTTGCTAATATTGCTTCAAAGCTCCTTGTAAGACCTGCCAATGAGCAAGACACAGTGTCTCATTATGCACCATTTTGGCACCATTTTTTGCTAGCTCTTTTGAACAAGAACAAACCAGGATATGGCTCAGAGGTTTGGTGTGCCTGTCTGTCTCCACAATGGCCCCTCTCATGGTACAAGCTTCCAGTGGGATTATAACCAGCACAGGGAACTGGCAAGAAACATCCCCCACTGACTCTTATGCCCAATGGATCTCTCCAACAATTCTTTTTTAAATATACATTAAACATCTAAAAAGCTATTTAGTTCAATAACTTATCTGAAAATCCCAGGTTTTCAAACTTTTGCTGTTTTTACTAGACCTGTTCATGTAATTTAAGGAAAGAGCAGCAATTAAACCAACAGTATTTATAAGTACACACTACAAAGTGCTGTACTGCACTTTGTTGAAAGAAGTGTTGAAAGAACTGCTTTTTGGATGACTTTACAGGACACAATATTTGCCTGTGATGGGAATTTGGCAAAGGCAAAAAATACATATATGTGAAAACTTCCAAATGAAGCCCTCTCAGAATGCAGTAGTGAAAAATATTTCTAGACAACAGACTGTTGAAATCAGGAATCAAAAATATGAAAAAAAATTATTACATGTAATGTAAATTAGATGGTTATTTCCATCTGGGCTAGTAAATTGGAGAATGTATTCTTCCCAAGAGGAGAACAGTGAAAGATTTGGGGATTTTTCTTGCATCACTTCTCCTGATCCAAGCTTTCTTGAACCTACCAAAGGGTCTGGAGCACAGATCTGATGAGAAGCAGCTGGTGGAGCTGGGGGTGTTCAGCCTGGAGAAAAGAAGGCTCAGGAGGGCCCTTATTGCTTGAAATGAGGCTGTGGTGAGACAAGGGTTGGTCTCATCTCCCAGGTAATGAGTGACAGGAGGAGAGGAAATGGCCTCAGGTTGCTCCAGGGGAGGCTTAGATTAAGTATTAGGAAAAATTTCTTCTTGGAAAGAGTTATCAAGCATTGGAACAGGCTGCCAAGGAAAGAGGTGGAATAACCATCACTGGAGGTATTTAAAAACCTATGGATGTGGCACCTGGGGACATGGTTCAGTGCTGGAGTTGGCAGCGCTGGGTGAATGGTTGGGTGTAATGATCTTAAAGGAATTTTGCAAACTAAATGATTCTACGAGTCTATGATTCTCCAGTACAGGTGGAGTTTCACGGTCTTAATACAGGCTGCAGGAGCCTATCAGACCTTAGAAGATCCTAAAGGGGGATCAAACCTCTTTTCCTACTATGGAAATCACTCAGAAAACCACCAAGATGATACTGAAAGGCAACCCCTTTACACAGTATTCTCCTCAAAGCTAAAATAAGATGCCACATTAGTCTTTCAGTAGAGACTGATGCTTCCTCTTGCTGTCTGTCTAGAGAGGTGACAGAACAATGGCAGCTGCACATCCAAGTGGCTGTCAGGGGAGCAATGATGCTGAGCAAGAGAGAAAATGGACAAGCTAAAAGCAATGTGAGAAGCAGAGCTGTTGGACTGGGCAAGCAGTCCTTGCAGCTACATGAGATTACACTTTAGCAGCTTTGAAGCAGCCCAGCAATTTACTCCCAAATTTCTATTAAAACTGTGGCTTTTTGCATAGCTCTAATGAAAAAAATCAGAGTCCTAATAAAAGTAAGGCTTTAAGCTACTTCTGAGCATCTCTTTAGAGCTAAGGCCTAATGCCTAAGATTCACTCAACTGCAATTTCTAAACCTCCTCAAATACAAGCACAGAGATAAAACATAAGGCATAGTCTTCACTATATGCAATCATATTCATACAGAAATGAAGCAAATAATGGTGATGAAGGTGAATAAGACCACTTCTGACTATGTGAATGACTTATTTTGAATGGTCAGAATCCTGTGAAATTCTCTTTTTCTGCATCATGGGACGCCAGAAATTTATTGCCTGCAATTTTCAGCTTACAGGCAGGAATCCTCCACTGGTTGAAGGATTTGCCCTCCATAGTCTGGACACCATTTGTATTCTCACTTTATATAGTGCTTGGTAATAGAAGTCCCATCTCCTGGAATTCTTGAGAATGATAGTCCTTTCTTACAGTGGGAAAAATGAAACACTGAATCCAAAAGGATCAAAACCCTAAATTATAACAGTTCAAATGGCAACTAAAAAAAAAAGATACATTTAAAACTCTCATTATTTTTAATCCATCTGAGGAATTTCATGATTTAGCCTTTGGGGTTTGACCATATTGATTAACAAACTCAGAAAAAAACATAATGTTACAAAGCAAAAAATCCCAAAAGAAAACAAATGAGAAAGCTCAAATACACAAACAAACAAAGCCCCAAACAAAACACAGCTAAAACTCCAAACAAAACACAGAGAAACTGCATAGAAAGAATTTAACACTTTTTGTTACTGTGTTGAAAGTACTAAGGAGTGCCCTCTGGAGCACCAGCTTTATTCATTTCCACTCTTGTCATATTTAAGTTTAATCAAACTACCAAAACTAGATCCCAGGGCAGTAATTTCTGGGATCATCAGATTGATCCCACATTCAATAAGTGACTACATACTGATAAACTGGTTGCTGACCTTGGGTTAACCTTCTGAAGCTGTTAAACCTTGGGCTTCTATGCACAGTCTACCATGATGGAGGTCTTGTGACCCTAATCCTCCTGGCCTTTTTCCTGCCATTGAGAAGGCATAATTAGGTAAATAACCCTGCCAGCAGACAGAATGGAGCAACATCCTTCATTTTTGCTTCCCGTCTGCAGCAGAGGAAGGACAGTATTTTTCAGGGATGGCTGGCATCTGTTCCTGAGGCCCAGTGGCTTGGAATAGAAACCGACCAAAACTGAGAGGACATTGCCTTTCAAAGTCCTATTTTGCGGAGTTTTCCCTTGCATCTAAGTGGAATAATTCAGATTAAAACTTCATTCTATTTAAGTGTACAAAGTAACTAAACAGTCAGGAAGCATCAAATCACTGAGCAAATTGTTCTCTGTCACCAAAGGAGGAACTCACCCTGCAAAGAGAAAAAAAGAAGGTTTTGTCTAACTTGTAACACCCTTGCCCTGGGTTCAAGGAAGGAAATATTGTCCTTAACCCACCAGGGCCCATACTGGGAAGCTCACACAGCTACGATGAGTACTGCAGCTACCTTATAGCCTGAAATGAGGTCTCACCCTACTGGACACATTCTCATTTGCAGACACATCCACACTGCAGGTATAGAGAATGCAAAGAGAGCTGCACTTTCTTTGGAACCTATAATAGGGATTTTTAATTAATTAATAATCTAAGTCTGCTGACACTTTTCATCCATCCGAGTGTGATGTGCCTTGGAGGCTGTGTCCATTCTGCCCTTTCACTGGTGAACTCATCCACCAAGACTTGTCTCTGACTCTGTTTCTCCACCACCTGTCTACTGCCAGACGCACACCAGATGGTCACTTTTCATTCTGTTCATGAAGAGTGCTGTTTTTTGGGAGAGGGGATGACTTGCTGGCTGGTTTTGGAGAGCTAAAGCACAATGCAGTTCTGGATACTGACAATTTTGCTTGCCAGTACAACCCATAACACAAATCATAACTCTGAGGCTGGCTGTGATGGATCTAAAATCCACCCCCAGAGAGTGACTGAGAGGCCACAGGAATGGCTTCCCAGCTATAGAAACCTCTACAGTGCTTGAGAAGCCTATTAGTGGCAAATGTGTACAAATTGGCAGTTCCTACCAGATTTTCCAGCCTGTTAGACGAACAAGCTCGTTAGAGTAAAATTTACTCTAAATATGTGAAACCTGATGGTTTGAAACTGAGATGTTTTCTGGAACAGTTCAGCAGTTTATTATAATTGTACCATGATTCAGTGCTTGGGCATCCTCCATATCTCAAGTGGTGTCTAAGCTACCAGCAGAGCTTCTGACAGGAGCTAGCCAGAATATCACCCTCAGATGAACATCAGCGCAGTTGTGCTTCCACCAGGCAAAAATTTCCAGGAAGAATGCCTTGCTTCCTGCAAGGCTGAAAACATCTGATGAAGAAATACCTGCTACATCCTTCTCCCTGACTCCTTCCTAATTGTTATTAGGTATTTTCCCAATCTTATCATTACCACCATTTTTGAAGACTTCGCCATCATCACTCCAGAGGATAGGACAGTACTGGGATCCACGTGTTCCATGTAGGGAAGTGGGACACAAAGAAGGGATGCCTCTAGGAAGTCTTGAGATTTACCAAGGAAGGGAGAGCAAACCCAAGTCCTGATTTAGTGACCCTCTCATTAGGTAAATTTTCCTAATAAGCCATTTCGGTCCTGTTGTTCCCAATTATTTTCACAGCACCTGGAACCATTGTCATTAACTTCTGTGTTAAGGGATGGAGCACAATACATTGAGCTGTGTACATTGAGCTATGTATTGTGCTGTCAGAGGCATTTTATCACATTCAGCATTGCCTTTTCCGCCCATTTCCATTGCAATCGGATTTCTGTAGAGGTAAAGGGCTATTAGAAGAGACACCAACACTTGCAAGTATGTGCCAGATCAGAAAACCAGCTTCAAACATTGCATGGTACTGTCTCTAAGTGGGTCAGTTATAAAATATCATCTGTTCAAATGATGCCTATGCTGCAGTAAGAAAAATGGGAAAATGCAGCAGTAATTGAAAACTATCTGATTTTAAAAGTCTTGCACCTGGTGCATGTTCAAAGAACATTTCAGTGTTCCATTAATAATGCTTCCAGGACACAGGAAATTTGAAAAATGTTGCTTCTAAAGATCATGATCAGAAGGTAAAAGAAAAGAGAAATAAAGGGATTTTTAAGAAAATTCTGTGTCTGGGTCTTGTGACATTGTTATTTGCACATTTCCTTTCCTTTATTTTTGCAGAGAATGGGATTTTGGGTGCATCACTTCCTCAAAAGCCTATTCAGTGTGCTAATGAGATAAGAAATATATAAAGGATATGTTGTGCAATAGCAAAGCATTAACTATTACTCCATTTCCATGTATTCTTAAATAACACACATTCTAATTCAGCAGAAGAATATTTTACTGACCTTTCCACTTATTTCTAGTTCACTGGTGTGTCTAGAGCTATCTTGTCACTCTGTAACTCATTTTTGTTTTAGCCTAAGTGACTGCTCAGAAGCAACAAGCCCTGCTGGAATGTCAGGCACAAACTCTGCCCTGGAGGCACTGAAAGAAGCCCCACCGCCACTGGGGAGCTGGGAAAGGGGCAGAAACTTGTGTAGGGGAAGTGACCCATGAGACAAAGCAGGACATGCTCCTGCAGTCTGTACCAGCCGAAGCCCTGGCAGGCAGCGTTTCATCGCTGTTGGGACTCTCAGTACTGAAGCCTGGAGGTTGCAGAGGTTGGACCACATGGCCAGGTCTGCTACTGAGAACACAGGATGTTATTTTCTGCCCAAGCACAATGGGAATTTTTATTTTTCTTGGTGCATCTCTCTGAGTATTCTATAACCACCAGTCTCAAAATGAGGTAGGCTTTGAGAGATAAGGCCAGATTCCCTAGAGATTGGAAGAAATAGAAGAAATTCTTCAAGTTCCTTTCACTTTACAGAAGTCTGGTTTTCTGCTGGGCCTTGAGAAGAAAAAAAGCACTTTGGTAAATTAAAAACTAGTTCAACTCTCCTGCTTAGTGGTGTCTTCTAGAGAGAAGGGAGAAAAATTATATTGACTTCAGACATAGACAAACTCTCTTTCATCCCACACTTTTTATGCTCTTTTACTACTCTTGGACCCAGTTAATGATGCTATGAGCAAACCCAGTCTTGGATCATGTCTATGTGATGCTAATGTGCCTCTGTGTCTTTCTGGGCAACACTTACTACGCTGATAAACTCTCCAGATCTCATGATCTTTACCTGATACTTCAGAAGTTACTCTTTTATAATGAAACAACACCTTATTGCTTGTGTTTCACAGCCAAGAAGAATCCAAGGCATTGCCACACACTTTGTTAATGGTTTTGATTTTTTTTTAAGCATTTCTGAGTGCAGAGCTTTCAGTCAATGGGAGCATTGGTTTGATTCTGCTATGGTGGAGCTGAAACAAATAACCTGGCTAAAAATTCAGAAGCCTACTCCAGAATTTTTGTCCTCTGGTAGCAGATTGGGTTTGGATAAACAAACAAACAAGATTTTAATATGTTTGATGTCTTTTGGAGTCAACTATAACAGATTGCCCAGGACTGCATCCAGACAGGTTTTGAGCATCTCCAAGGACTGAAGCTCAACAACTTCTCTGGGCAACCAGTTTCACTGTTTGACCAACATCATAATAAAAAATTATGATTATGTTTAAAAGCAATTTCCCACATATTAGCTCATGCCTTTTACCTGTTGCCCTTTCAATAAACATGATTCAGAAGAGTCTGACTCTGTCTTCTTTATTGACTTGTTATTTGGTCCATACTTTGCCAGTTTATCTATGAATATTGTGGGAGTCAGTGTCATCTTAGCATAGAAGGATATCAGTTTGGTCAGACTTGATTCCCCCTTCCTAAATTTATGCTGACTGCTCCCAGTAACCTTTCTGTCACTGACAGATTCCAGAATACTTTCCAGGGTTACTTGTTCCAACAGCTTCCCAGGGATCACGGTGAGGCTAACCAGCCCAGAGTTTCTCAGATCCTCCTTCTTGCCCCTAGTGAAGATAGGGAGTGATATTTATTTCTTGGTGTATCTAAACTGATCATTCTACCTCTCTGAGGAGTTAATGGGAACAAACAGGCACTTCTAGGGCATTACATAGCACAAGTTCATTTGATTTTTTTTTTTTTCATTAAAATCAAGAAAAGTGCAGGAGAATTTTCTTCTCATTTTGACTGTAAAGGAAGGGCAGATGACTAAGTCACAAGGAGGTGCCTACATGTACACATCTACATCTGGCTCAATAAATCAAAAGAGCTTAAAGAGCCCTCAACTTAGCCTTCAAGGACAAGCGGGTGATGAAAATAAAATTCATTTTTCCCCACAAACAGAAGCCTTCCCCTGCAGCAGAGTCACCCTAGGACCCAGAGCCATACGCTAGTCAGGACATCTAGATGGATGAAACAATATATTTGCTGGCAAAGGGTCTTTCTATTTCTTTCCATTTGAACAATTCTTCTTCAGAGGGAAAGAACTGCAGTCCACAGTCAGGTCCTCTTCTAATCTACCCTGTTTTGCTGAAATCCATGAAGTGCTGTGGAAGACTGGCTAGCCTTGCAAGGTGATCTGCTGGCTACCATCAAGCAATGAATGTCATGTATTAAAGTAGTACAAGCACCAGTCAAATTGGAAACTGTTTTTTTCTTCCCCACATTTTTCATCTATTATGAGTGATCACAAAAAGAAGCAAGAAATATTAGCAGTGGAGTTTTACCTGGAAAGCAGCAACAGTGTCTATGGATACTTAGGGATATCCTTTAAATGACAGTGGGTCACTACCTTTCATGTTACTGTCCCTTTGACTACAATAAAGAGTGCTACCTTTCACTTTTATTCTAGGACACATAGCCTGTCTTCCAAATTCTACAAAATTCAGCCTTTCACTTCTCCATGTTAAAAAAGCAACAAAACACAAAACCAATCAAAAGGAACACAGAGAAACATAAGAAAAATGGCTGGGAAAGAAATACAGACTGAAGGGTTAATTCTTCCCTCTAGCACAGATTGCTTCCCAATCCAGATTCCCTTGCCTAGCAGCAGCCTTTAAATTCTGTTTCTGTCTCTCCTGATATCTGGTAGAATCTGGATCCAAGGCCAGGTGTGTGTATTGCACCCACAGCTGCATCCATGGCTGCCTGCCCTGCAGTGAGTCAAGCAGCTCCTGCAAGAAACCAGTTGTTCAGACGTTCAGGAGCAAGGATCCCAGGTGGATTTGACATATGATCTCAGAGTGGTGAAAGAAAAGCATCCAGCCCCAATGTCATTCCTTTCCACCAGACACTTTCTGAAAGAAAATGTTGAAGAAAATTAAAAAGCAAGCAAACAAAAAATTACCAAGGGAACAAGGAACAAGAGAGGCAGGACAAAGGGGGAAAATGCTTGGAAAAACATTTCCCTCTCCTGACAAGTCTCAGTTATGTACAGAAAGCCTGTGAGAAATACTGAGCCTGTGACAGCAGAAACATCCCAAAGAGAGCAGTGTGCGGGGGGAACACAATTAATAATAAAGCCCTGTGGAATTTGTGAAGGTTCAGCACAAAAGCTTGAAGCCGTCTTTTGAGAAACCAAATCAGCTTTAATTACTGTACTCTGGGTTATTCTTTTAAAATGCTTTTGCAGTGAAAGTTTCTCAGTCTGAGGGAGGGCCATGCTGCTCTGCTATCATTTCCTTTCATTGTTACAGGCTTCAGCACACAGTGAATGTGCACGAGGACAAGCAGGTCCTCAATGTCTTTCATTTCAAGTGTTAGTTTTTTTCCCTTTTCATTAACAGCCTTCAAGAAGAAAAATAACTACTTAGAGCAGGGTTTTCTTTTTCTTCTCTACTTTTTCTACTTTTTTTCTTTTTTTGGGCAGACTGGGTGAGGCCCTTTGCATTCACTATATCTTGTTATCTTAAAACCAGTATAATAGAGATACACATATGCTCATTACTAGTAGCTGTGCCTTCTTAATGCTTCCTATGACGGTATTTTCAGCTCAAAATAGACAGTGGATGATCTGTGCAGAATAGTGAATGTGCTGTTGATTTTTCCCTCACTTCAGCACAAGCAGTGAAGGATCTCCCCAGTTTCTAACAGTGAGAAAGAGGGAAGAATCCACTCCCTGCCACGGCTTTCAGAGCTCGGGTGCTGCAAAGCCTCACTCACCAACAGTAACAAAGTTTACTTCTGCAATAAGGTAGAATGATCTCAGTTTCTGGACTTTAGACACTGATAGAAAGAAGTTATGTTTTTTAAAGTGACTAGATATATTACTTGAGAAGACAAAAGCAAGAAGATGAGGGGGAAGCAAGGTGGGAGGAGGAATCTAATTATTCTTCACCTGCTGCTAGAAATGTTAGTAATTCACAACACAGAGGTGAAGAACACAGCACAAAAAACAAGCTTAGCCAAAACATGATTGTTGTTCCTCTCTCGTTTGGTAGTGCCTTTTATGAGTTTTAATAAAAATTAGAAGGGGCTACATGTCATTATGTACCATCACATAGCAGGAGGCACAGCTGTGTCCGCATTTGGCAATGTCTTGTAAAATGTTTAATGGGAAGAAATACAGAATTTTATAAGATACACAAAACCCAGTAAGTAATTTGCCCAAACCTGAAAACAATACAAACAGATATGTCACTGGTTGGGACTAGAGCTACCAGTACTGCTCTGAGGTCAGACATTTCCAATGTGATCAGCTGCAGCAAATATAAGATTTGAGTTGAAGTTATTTTCTTTTTCGTACAGAAACTTAACCCTCTCCCAAGACTTAACTGTCAGGCTTAACTGTCTCTCAAGACTTTGACAAAAGCAGCAACATAAGTACAGGGAAATAGCAGTTCTAGAATCAGAAACTGCACCTCAATGATCCAAGATTCTCTCGTGCCCATAGGTGATTACCTAGAAAGGTCATGTTTTGTCCAGCATTCCTAGACATTGTTTCCTTGCTATGAAGTTTAGGATTATGCACTAAATCCCATGGATGGCACTTCCTTTATTCCAGTTAAAATCTAAGAGAAAGATGGTGAGGACAGGAATTAAAGTAGGACATGATAGTTACAAAGGAAGGGGTATGATTGGAGGGTCTTCAGAACCAGTACTGAGGATTAGTTCTGAGGATGATTCAAGTGCATTTCCCTTGTGTCAAATACAGCCTCATTCATCACTGTGTCTGTGCTCAATTGGAATTCCAGGGTTCAAATGCCCTCAGTGCCACCCAGCAGACTGTTCCAGCTGTGGGAGCATAATTGTTTTTTCAGCTCCCATCACTATCAAGCACTTGTTCTCAAGAGCATATGAACAGTGGATGAGATTAAGGCTAAATACCACTTATGAAGTCATTGCCTACCCCTTTAAATACACTAAAAAAAAAAAAAGGAAAAATAAAACTGTATATTCTTAGCACACAGTAGCATATCACCTTAGGTAAATTCTCTCACTCTGAGTTCTTTTGAAATCCCATTCCACCCAATTCCACCTATGTTCCTCTCATTACTAGACATTCATTTCTAGCAGTAGCAATCTGCACTCTCTCCTGTCTCCTCTCTAGATTAGAACATCAAGGTTTGGGGTTTATTTGCTACTCTAACTGGAGCCAGACAAACAGACATTCTTTAATTAATCTCATTGTTTCCTCGAGGACTTCTGGAATTTCCTCAAGTCATATTCCATCTTTGCTATTGTCTCATTTCCTGCTCATGCCGCCTCACTGTCTCCTCTGCCTGCTCCAGTGGAGTAAACACGGCACAGACTGCAGTGCAGTCACACAGGGTAACTCCTGTCAGGGCAAGGATCTTTTGGGAAAGCAAAGAAGAAAGTCTGGAAATAACTTATAACAAACAGCAGTGAACTGGCATACAAAAAAAATTATGTTCCATAGGATCCCAAATAACAAAGCTGGATTTTACCCAACTGATAACTGGAAGTCTTTAGTGAGCAGGATTCTATGACAAAGACCCATGAAGCAAATGTGTTGATACTGTTCAAGAAAAGCTGTCTTATCATTAGGGAAAAGTGATTTTTCCCTTTGTAGCAAATTGTTCTTGAAAGCACGCAAGTTATCAACCAAGTTTCATGGGTTAGGACTTCTTAACAAAGCCAGGAAATTCTAGTTTGACCCTACCTAGGAGGACTCTGCTGCATGCAGACAGGGTAGTGTGCTATACATTTAAATAAGTTATACACATTTTTTAAATATTTGATTCTCATCCAGTTCTCCCATGTTTAGGTTGTAGGCAAAAACTTAAACTCATAGTGTTCCAGATCAGAAGATTTTTAGATTAAAGATTTTCTTCTGTGATCTTTAACATATTTAGTGCCGTTTTAGTTGCTACGGACATCATAGCTTTACATTTCTGATTCCAAGCTGCCTTGCTTCTCCTAATTTCTCAATAATGAAAGATGTGCAACAGCTACAATAATACAGTATTAATATTATTGCCATCTTAAAACTCAAAAAAGACAGCAATTTTCTAGCATGTTTTGATCACACTTTGCTTATTGGAGTGGAGCTACTGAGCCAGTTTCTCCCCCTGGCTTCCCTTTGGTAGGGGCTGCCCTGCTCTGATTATCCTGGTTGCCCTGCAGTTGAGGCTTTTATACAGACAGGAAACTGCTTGTGAGAGCAAATGAGGAGAGCTGAAAACACAGTAAGAGTTTCAAAATAAACTCTGTGTTATGCTTGAAGGGACCCTGTGGGGACCCAATTACTTCAGTTTAATGCCCCTTGCACCATTCTTTTGAGTGTCAGATTCTCCTGGCTAGACTCCTCTCACAAGAGAAACATTGGTCAGTTCTGTTGGAGTGAATTTTACCTAGTGCTAAAGCCAGACAGCTGTGAAAAGGCTCTGGCAGAAGAGCTTCTGCTGCTTTGCTGAGGGAACATACTGACTGGGTCTTCAGCTCAGCAATGGCTAAGATGCCATAAAGAGTCTCTGAAGAGACTCAGCTCTTGATTCCAGATGGGAAGGCCTATCAGCATAAGGACAAAATCATGTCTGTAAATAGCTAAAAATGTTCTGTGGTGGTAGAACAACACACTCTTATATATTCAGGAGCCACTTTGTTTTCTCTTCAAATTCAAAGGGGAGGAAAAAATTTGTGGATAATTTTCCTTAGTTTCAGAATGCAGTGATTTACCTTTGGTCCATCTCAGAGTTTCAAGCTGGCAATAAATTGCAGCAATTCACTCCAAATTGCTTATAAGTGGCCTTTTCATGCATTTCTTTTTCTGTTTCAATTTGAAAACCATTCGGGTTAATTGAGGTGCAGTCCTTAACAAGCAAACGTTTGTTAAGGACACCATTATATAGACACAACTGAAGTGGCAAAAAAACTCGCCATATTTGCCTGAGATGGAAACTCACCTTCTATCTTTCTTAATAGAGAACATGATTAAATTCTTAGTGTAGTTAGTCTGTCATAAATGTTGTTTATGCCATCAGTATGCTTTGTATAAATAAATGAAGATTACAACCTCCTAGACAAATACAAATTTTCTGAAGTTTCATCTGATGAAAAGATGAAGAATGACAAGTTTCAGACCCCACACAAGTGATGACTGTCAAAGTAACATAGTACAGACACAGAGAATTTATGTGACAGGATGTGTTGGGAAATTTTAGTATATGCTTAGTGCATCACAGCAATATACCACAAACAGTGGCCACCAGCAGCAAGAGTGTGGTGGACTCGTAAATTAAAAATAGCTGGCATACCCCTCTATTTAAATCAAGGAGAGTATTCATGAAGTGAATTCTCATTCTGAGCATGACTGTCAGAGTGTGTGATTTAGCATCTGTGATTTAATGTAGGGAGCTGTGTATGCATTTTGTCAGGGGGATTTCTCCCTTGTCATTAAATTTGGCCTGCAGAGGTGGCCAAGAGTGCCTGGCTGAAACTCCCACACAGAGAGGGTAGAAAAGGGTGGCTGAATGGGGCTAGGACCCCACCATATAACTGCTGGTCTGGGTTTAAATGAAACACACGTGGCACCAAGGCAGAGATGCCAAATAACTGACCTGGCACTCTGGCTGAGGAGCTACCAGTGCTGCACCAGATGGGACAATCAATCCCAAGTCTTACAGGAAAGATGGGGAGCAGAAAATCAATAGAGAAAGAAAGGAGAGATGGAGAGAATGGGGAGGGAAAGCTAGGTGAAGGGGAGAGGGGTTTAGTCTAGGAGACATTTGCCATCCTGGACTGGTGTGGAGGACCTCAGAAGCCACAGAAGGGAACGTGCCAGAACTGATCTTGACCCGTGCCTCAGTGACAGCAGTACCAGCAGCCAGTCCCCTCAGTCACTGGCACAGGTAATGGCAGTGCAGGCAGCAGCACTGTGATGCTCTGCCTGGCCACACACCAAACCTGCCAGGGTGCTCCCACAGAAAAAATCAGCCCTACACTCAATTTCTACATGCATGTGGGAAACATGAGGGATGGCCACCATCTCCAACAGAGCCTGGCACAAATGGCAGCAGCCAAACCACACTCAAGGAAAGATTACTTTTTGTAAGTATATTTATCTTTGTCACTCTCCATGGCTTCAGAGAACAGTAATTTGCTGCTGGGTTATTCCTGCAACAGTAAAGTGCAGTGCATAGAGATACCAGCTTTATTTGTGGAACAGCTTTAAAAGTTTTCCTGTCTTTTCCCCTCACTACTCCTTGCCATCCATGTCTTTCCCTTGCTCCTCAGTTGGCTGGCACCTCAGCTGTGCTGGGACAATGACTTCAAGATTGCATTCAGTGTTTTCCAGAAATAAATCTGGAAAGGATTTATTCTAAACTGAGCTGATTTTGTTATCTAAGATTTGCAACAGCCCTGGAAGCACTTGAGCTAGCTCAGCTGAGACAGCAACCAGGGACAGGATTAAGCAGGCAGAGGAGAGACCTGAGGAGGGGAGGGCAGGTCCTTCAGCTGGCTTTGCCTCCAGAGTGGCTGTCCTGTGAGAACATGGCCTTGGTAAGCTCTTTTGCATAGGCTCATGTGGTGCTTTTTAAGCTGCAATGATGTGAAAGAAACCAATAGAGAGTCCCTTTCCAAACAGCTGTGCTGGGTGGGTGCACAGCTTCACCAAGCTTCAGAAACTGCCTCCCTGCTAAAGCCTCTGAGGCAGCAGACACAGCTCTGCCCAAGAAGGACCCCTGCAAAGGTGGAGTCTCTGCTCAAGCAAATCCAGCCAAGGATCACTCACTTCCTGCTGCTGAGAGTTTTCCAGCCCCCAGCACAATGTGCTCACTGCTTCAAGCAAGTACAGAGCACATGATCTACCTGCTGCTGTGTGCATGTCATCCACGGCAGTGTTGGCACAAAAACTGAATTGATCATACATAAAATTTAGTCTCATGTTAAGACAAGGAAAATGAATTAAGCACTGAAAATCTGATATCAAGATGCCAGGAAAGCTTATCATGGCTTCCTGGAAGGGTGTGTCATAAAGCTCATGTATATCTTTCCCATTAACACTCAATTACAGTGTACTTTTCTAGTTCAGACATTGTTCTTAAAATGTCATATCAAAGGCACTAGAGATGTTAACCACAGAGCAGAACCAAAAACATCAGGATTGAGACAAAATGAAAAATAAAAAAAAGAAAAAAGGAAATAATAAAGCTGAACAATGGCTGAACAATGGCTGAACAAATGCAATGCATGTAAAGAATGCATGCAAATAATTTCAGAGTTCAGAACAAAGATCTATACAATATACTATATAATTTATGTATATATTTTATGTAATATATTTAATACCTACGGCATCTCTCATGGGGAAAAAGACCCAGTATACATATTATTTCATTTTATATAAAATCTTTTAAAATTATTGTTTTTATTGCAGAAGGATGTACATTAGACTGAATTTGATACATTCTTTCATTGAATTTTAACATGAAGTCTGTTGAGACATATATCTGGCATCATTCCTAGCCAGGTGCATCGTACAATATGTGAGCAGTAATCTCATCTAGCATTATGTGTTTTTTCAATAAATCAACCTAAACCAGCTTATGATTAGATTATGTTTAAAGTCTAGTTAGGACCTGCTACTATATTTATGTGGTAACCAAAGTTCTTAAAGGAATGTAATGCTGTAATGCCTTAAAACCATATGTTAAATACCTGTTGGATACACTGAGAAACTCACCTACTTGAAAAGCATGAATGCAAGAAACAAATGACTGTAAGAATGGTCTTTTATGGTCTCTAACCTAAGATCAGCTCCCTCACCCAGCTTTCCTTTGGAAATAGCCAGAACCAGACACTTAATAATAGCTTAAGGAAAGTGCCAACCCACAGTGATCCTTCCTCTCATGTGCACTTTATTTATTCTATAAAACCTCCGTATAATTTTTCTTTGTGTCAAATAGCAACTTGTGATATGATTAGCTATAAAGTGACATAAGTTTCCTACTTTATTCCCTACTCATTTTCAAAAAATTCCTGACTTTCTGCTGGCATGTTGACCATCCAAGGTCTCCTTGATAGCAATAGCTAATTTAGAGCTCATGACGGTATAGATGTGTATTCCCATGTGCTTTATCTTATATCTATCTGCACTGAATTGCATTTGCCTTTTATAGCACAGATAGCATCTTGGGAATCTAATGAATTCCTTGCACTCATCTTCAGTTTCAGCTATTATTGTTAATTCCATTCTGTCAATAAACAATTTAGTTTTCTTACTTTCCAGTTAAAGAGTACTCATATTATCCATTATAACCTCACAGCTGTGAGAGGTGGAAAAGTGAAACTGGGGGAAACATTCATTTCAATCACTCCTGCAAAGTATCAGAGAACATTTTTGGCTTGAAGCTTCTATCTTAGTGTCTTGCTCAGTAATTGAATTGTAGGTTTTCCAAATTTTTCCGTATTCTTCAACATTTCACTTACTGTGAATCCACCTTTGTTTGCTGTACACAATACGACAATATTTGCTTTCTACTGGAATTATATCTTGTCTTCTTCATCTAATGCTTTCTGCCATGGTCTTGATCCTAACTGATGTAATGGCTACTGAACTAGAAAGACCATGGAAATGGCCAATCATGTTGGAAATCTTTCCCAGATTTACAGCCAGTGTAACAGGATCCATGACACAATTATAGCCCCCATAAGAAGACTTTATAAATCCCATGTTTTTATTTAAAGTGAACTGGGAGAGAAATGAGCTGCTTCTGATCACTTTCACATTCTTTTCCTAGATCTGAAAAAGCCTTCTTTCAAGAGCTGTTTTTCCTCTTTTCCTGCACCTGAGATCAAACACTTAGGAAGAGAGGCTGACTTACAAGTGGAGTGCGTATTGCAAAAGTCTCCACAAACATTATTTCCCCATAGAAAACAAGGAGTCAAAGAAGTGACTGGAACAATGGGGAAATTACCACTGAAAAGTCATATGAATCCAAATGAGCAGCTGAAATCCATCCAATTTGAAGCACACCAGCACTTTGGAAGGTGCAGTACTTTGCTAACTCCTTACGTTTAAAATTGTAGTATTCCTTTCATGAACAATTTGGAATGGGAAACCTGCAGCTGTTCACTGAGCTTTTTTCTAAGCAGGCTGTCAAGCCAAAAATTGAGATAGTGCTGCTTTGGACAGAAGTCACATTTTAAAATGTGGTACAAATAGCCTAATATTTTGGTTACAGCAATATTATGATTATTATTGTTATCATAATTATTATTAAATAACAATAACAGTACCAACAACATAAATAATAATGATTATGTTGATGATGTTAATCTTAATAACAATAATTATACTAATATGCAGTCTTTTTTCCATTGCATCAACAATATGGATTGAAAACTGAGCTCCCATAAGACCCTGCTCTCCAAAAGAAACCTACTAGAGGTAATTTTCACCTGGAGGTGAAAGAAACATTTTAAAATTTTGTATAAACTGATATGTTCAGCCTTTTATACTGAGAACAGCAGAGAAATTGTCTGGAGCACCAGTTATGAAGCAATTGCAAAAGTTACAAGGAGCATATAAGGAATATTATAGCACTATTCATTGCAATCTAGCCAGCCTGTGTGAAGTTTTCCAAGTGAAGGGGAAAGACACCAGATAGAGCACCAGCAGGGAAGAATTAAGAGCTGGTTTGGGTGATAAGTAAATCTGAACAAAAAAGGCCACGAAATACTTTATCAGCCTTCACACTGAATCTTAACACACTCCAGAATGTTATCAATTCACTGTCATTGTCTTCAAATTAGGAATAAACTGTCTGAAATCAAAACCCTGTGGTGCAAAGGAAGCTGGATTTAAATCTCCTATTTCATTTTTGTTCATCTCCATTAATTTGCCACTTGTTAATAACAAGTGAAGAACAATCAATCTAAATATAGTTCCAGCTACTGGCTCCCATAAAGCAAGAGTGAAGGAGATTAAATCATCATTATGAACCTACGGGGGAATGTTATACATGGAGGGAAGGAGATGCAGGAAGGGGAGGTTTATTAGAACTGTGGCAGGAAGTAATTTTTATTTTACAGCTTCTCCATTTGATGAAGCTTCGAATGATCCTAGATCCAATTTCCTCTTTGAAACTGAGCAAATGAACTTCAAGAAATATACCATCATCAACATTACCATCAGCATGACCATCAAAATAATAAAGAACCATATTTAAGACACCTGTAAGTACTTGATATGTTGCCCTCTTTTTTTGCACAGAGAATCATTAGAGGAATTTGTGCATTGAATGAAAATATTCTGACTGCATGTAGAACTCAATTGTGTTCAACTACTGGGCAGACAACTGATTTTCAAGCTTTAAGGAATGGTGACCAAATAAACGCAGGTCTTGTGAGGACAGACCTAGTTGCATGTCTCACCATTTTCAGGCCAGATGAGGCTCCTTGACTTTAGGGATAGGAGATTGATCTGTTTCTTTGGACTACTCATATAATTAAGTGCCATCTCAAATTGGAAAGACCCTTTGCTCCACAATTCTAGTAGCCAGGGAGGCAATTTTCCACTACAAATAGTCAGTGTTTGGTCAGTCTATTGATCAGATACTGAATTTCTTGGAACTCAGAGAGGAGATTTACAGATCTATTCCTAAGAGCTGCAGCAAGATCCATGCATTTTGTGTTTAACTTAGTAAAAAGATGATTTTTCATTCTAAATATATTTGGTAAAACTTGTCCCTGTTAATTTTCTGTGCTCTTCCTCCCACTGAATACTCCTTTCTACTAGCATCTGACAGCCTAGTTCTTTGGGTAAAAGGCCATGTCGACAGCTGAAACCAGAATTATTGCACTGTAATAAACAGGGATATGCACCTTTACCTTAGGCTGGGGATAAGGCTCAGTGATGGACTGATGAGAGATGAATACACAGACTTTGAGACAGCTACAGCACTCTTTGCTTAAGTAATTATGTCTCTCTTCATTCCAATATATGTCTTATTACTTGGACCACAGCAACATCTCACTACCCTCTGGGATACTATTAACATACAGGAAATGCATTGCAGTCCTTCTACTTAAAAAACACCTTTCTGGGATTTGGTAATAACAGCAGGGAAAGGACAAGGAAAAAAATATTAATTTTTGAGTAAGCAGTTTTAAAATTGTATCAGCCATTCCCATCCCTTTCTGTCAAGACTCCAATTTACCTCCAGCTCTGTAACCACAACTGGGTGCTTAGCATTGCACTTCATAATGTAGTTCTAAATTGGAAAAACTCTGGAAAAAAATCTATGTTGCTTGTCCTTTAAATTCCCTGCATGCAAGCAGTAGAATTCCATGTGTTCTCAAGACTCATGGCTTCATAACATTTTCTTTCTCTATTAAGGAGGGCCAAAAATTGCTCTGTCCAATCTGCCCACCCCTTCTGATCATAAAGATCTAGAAGGGGAATTCAGTGTAAGTCCATTTACCTTCCTCACTTCTCAGGAACAGCTCCTGTATGCTCTGAGACAGCTACAGGCACCAAGGAAAAGAAGATTGTCTTGGATGAGAACAGAAAGTTTTTTTATTTGGGCTTTAGCAAATTGTGGCTCTTCACCAAGAGTTTGTTATGTTCTCTGGTAGAGCTCTATATACTGTATTTCTTCAGGTGTCCTCCACATATTAAGAAATATGGCTTTAGTTCAAACATGTGAAGTAGCAGAATATCCATAACATCATTACACCAAATCTCTGGTAGGCTGGTTATAGATATTGCAGCAATTACAGCCAGGATTGATACCTACATTTGAGGGTGTTTCCTAAATTGAAAAAACAGGAAAAAAATTCTATCATCTAGTAGTCTGGGTATTCACTGGTGAGTAGTGAACACCTGCTTCACAATATAAGCTTGCTATCTTATGGGAAGTAGAAAAGCATACAAAGATAAAACTGATAAAAGCCCCATTGCATAACAATCTCCAAGCAGCTGAAGTGTTTAGGTATTCACAAGGGACAAGGATATGTACTAATACTTTTTCAGATAAAGGAGGGATTTTGGTTTGGGAATCCCACATGCTGTCTGTGTGCCCATAAACTCTGATTTTTAAGGAAAGACACCCTTACCACCTCTGGTTTAGAAAGATGTTTAAAAGCCTGAAAAGAACTGAAGGGACTGATAATGTTCATTTGCTCTCTGTAGCATATCCCACTGATATGGATCAGTAGGTCATACAGACCAAAATTTCCTCTCCTGAAGGTCATCTGCACCCCAAAGCTGGTCTATGTGTTCAAATTATATTAATGTCTCTAATAGAAGATATTATTTCTTACTGAAGGTTTGGATTCCTTTGTGCCTTTAAACCTCCATAACTCTATCAGGACTGTTTCTCTTGATTTTCAATGTGTGAATGCACAAACAGAGATCATCAGATTGCAAGATGCAAAAAGGTAGGGTATTCAGGTGCCTTTATATATCTTCCAGATGGAATAGTGTAGTGTAGCACAAATAGGAAAGTAGAAATTGAAGTAAAAAATTCTGCCCTGAACTCTAACCCCCCAAACCTTTTTATGGTCATTAGTGACAATGCAAATACATGGTAATCCTCTAATCTCATTCCCTCTAAAATAGTGGGGTTACACTGCACTAAGTAATTGGGACTCTAAGTTGGCAGCTCAGTGTCTCTCTGTCAAACACTCAATCTCACTATTAAAGAAAAACTGTCAATAAGCAGAGGCTCTTCTTGGTGACAAACCATCCCCATATTTGATACATTCAGTATCTAGTCAATTCTGTTGTTGAATTATAGCAGCTGTGTGGCAGTACCAGTACCATAGAGTCAACCAGCTCTGTACTTCTGCAAAAGGCAGAAGGATACATTTCAGCAGAGCATGTAAAATGTAATTTTGCAGCTCTGTCAAAGAAGCTGAATGGCTGAAATGCCACATTATCTCAGGCAGGGATAGAGAAGATATAACTGAATATCTCTGCTCTCAAAGTTAACATACAAACATTTTAAAGGGGACATTTTCTAAATGGAAATATAAAATCATTTTTTTAAGGCAACCAAAACAATTATTCTTATGTGCCTTAATCTGTTGCTATTGTGCTGGGCCAGCACAAGTGAACATCCTCAGATGAGCAAATTTTAGAAAGTATTGTAGTAAAAGTAAAAGACTCAACAGAGACAAGAATATTTCTTTGGTTTCTAGGCCAAAAGGGACACCCATAATCATACTGCACCTCAGATACACAGGTAAATTAAACGATGTATTTATAATGGAATGAGAAAATATGGCTTAAAACTAAAAACAGGGATCAACATCCTTAACTCCCAGTACATCGACTGGTGGTAATTTATTGAATGTGGCCTGCACTGATTAGGAAGTTATTTTAATTACACTTATCACCTATATTTGCTCAGATCCATAATCCAAGTTCCCAAGCATTATAACTAGAGAAGAATACTCAGGGAGGTGCTTGAATTCTCTCCAATTCCCTTCAATCACAGCAACACAAAGCACAGGTTTTCACCCTCTATATCATTTACTTCATGGTCTGTAAAATGAAAGCTTACTGTCTGACCTATTTAATCTGGATCTGTCATTGCCATGCAACCATATAAACTGTGGAAGCAGACAACACAGAATCCAGCATGATAAAGGCAGGCACAGGTACAACTGGAAATGGTGCAGACAGAAAAATTGATATGGCCTAAAACATACTGAAAAAAATTAACCCAATTACATCCATTTGCACAAATTTGAGCCAACAACATGAATTCGTACTGCATGAGGATTTAATTATATTTGGCCACAGTTTCTAATCCTCCTAAGTGGAGGACAACCTATGGAGACATACTTCATCACCACATCACAGCCTGAGTGACACTGTGAGGATAATGGTGCAAAGTGAAAGAGGTTCAATTAAATCTTCACAGCATCTCAGAGTTCATACGGTGTCTCAGCTGATGGGATGAGAGGAAGTGAGAGAACAATTGAAGAAGGATAACCATTCTTTAAATCTTTACAGTGCCTTTTGAAGAGAGAACATACATTTAGTCTTTTACTATTTGGGTGTTTTATATCTTTGCCTCTGTTTTCCTAAAGTTTGCCAGCTTCTGAAGTGTGAAAATATGAAGGGCTGTCCTCATGGTACTTTTTTTGCCCTAAGTAGATGTAACAACCAAAAATGTGACAGTGTGATGGTTTTCCCAGTTCTGGTTTGCTGACTCCAGAAGTTCAGATGGATGAGGTAATTTATCTTCATTCAATTGCTGAAATTTGTTTCTGGCCATATAGCTATGCAGAAAGATTCTAATAGCTGTTCTCCAGAGTGCTGACCCACAGACAAACACAGACCTCGGTGGAATTCATGAATTTGCCATGCACATCTTTCAGATTCAAGCAATTAAACTCTTTCCTGAAGTGAAACTGGCACAGACAAAGAATCTGCTCCCTGACACATTTAACTGCAGAGCTTGAGGAGCCCTAGCCAGAGCAATTCCCCTGGCTGTGAGAGCTTGGATTAGGATACTGACTTGAAAGATGTGTGCACCAGAGAAGGAAAGCTGTAGCACCAGAGCTGGAATGAGAAGCAGGAGAGTGTTTGTTAAATCAAGAATTCCCTGAAAATCCACAGACCTGTGGATTTGTGAGCCAGGATATTTTGTGCTGTTGTTTATTTCTACAGAGTTGTGAAGATTGCACTAAGAATTTACATTACTGTTCAAGACAATTAATCTTCTTAATTAAAACATTTGAACATTGAGCAGTGATTCAGGTTACATTTTGCTCAGGTACAGCAAATTCTATCTCCTGCTTGATGAGAAAATAGGACTTCCATTATTCCACTCCCGTGTGTCTTTGTTCATTTACAAATCCAAAAAGCTGTATGTTTCTGTAGGAGGAAACCCATGCTCAGGGAAAGATTTGTGATTTAATAAAAAACGTTGCATACTATGTACTGCTGGTGTTTGAAGAGATGATCAAATAAAATTTATGAAAAAATTCTGAATATTTGAAGTGCATTTAAAGCTCAGGCAGTGTTACAGCAATAGCAGTCTGCTTCTGGCTAGTTGCTACACAACTGCTACCATGACTGCTGCTTCTAAGTCTAATTCCTACATAAACAGAAATTTGCCCTGAGGAAAAAACGCTAAAGATGCACAGTAAATCTCTCACAGTGAATATTTTCCTGCTTGCTGTTTAGAAAGTTATTTCCTGTGGAATTTAGCTAACTCTAGACAGACAGAATCCTACAAATACACATGAAAAAATTCCTTATGGTCTGGCAGTATTGTTATTGAGTGACCCTGGGCAAGTTATTCAAGGCTGACTCACAGGTGTCAAACTGGAATGGAAATGTTTGCAGGACCATACCCTGCGTTTCCAGGCAGACAGATAAGCTGTCATCTTTAACTCTGAATCACTCAATTTTTACCACATAGCATTTTTTAAAAATGCTGTTTGTGTGTGCAGAATTATGAAGACAAACATTTGCACAGTGCAAAACAAAGAGAAATAATGGCATTCCACCCAAATATGCATAAGAAAAGATTCTGTCCCAGACAGAATAACACACCACTTGCAGGTACATTAGCAAAATTTCTCTTTCCCAATTCCCATTTTCTTCCTGCCACAGCAACAGTAGTTCAGTACAATTTTATTCTTTCAGTCATGACCATCCTTGTCAAGAGCCCTCTGTACTGTCTTACAGGAAGGCCTCACTTCAATTTTCCCTACACAAACACCTTCATAAGCTTATCTGCAGCTTTGATGACAAATTCTTATTCAGAATTTGCCGTACAAGTTCTTCAACAAAAAAGACATTTTCCACTTTTATATCCTCTGAAAGCTGTTCCCACCTACATGTGGAACTACCTCATCCCTCCTTTCTCCAGGAACCTGCCACTATATGTTAAGGATTAGTCTCTACTACCCAGGCTATTCTGTTCTGTGCTCACTGCGCTACTTCCCCTGGGTTGCATCTTCCTCTTTGAAGACAAGGAGAGTATTCAATTTACCCTGGAAAACTCTAGGGCAACCAGCACTGATATAAAGTGATTTATAGATTTAGCCATATCCAATACATTTTGGCCTCATCTGTTCTAGTCTCTGACTCTTTCTTGGAGACAACGGGGTCTTCAGAAAAGCCTAAGACAAACTGGGCTCAGGGTATGGGAAATCAGAGACATCCCCAAGTGGAGAATGAAGTGCAAAGGCAAAGAAAATGGATGGGGAAGAAGAGCCAGAGGAAGAGGGATATGCAAATGGAAGTGGGAGGTGCATTCATTAAGACACCCTGAATTATGAGGGTGGTTATGAGATGCAGCCCCCTGGGGGGGCTTGCACATAGCAAACAGTGAACATATTATACTATTTAATGACAATTTTATTCAAAGTTTTTTGTATCCCTAACTCTAGGGTACCAATCTGTCTTTACATTGCAGGTATTTTGTAGAAATTAACGATCTGAGTAATTAATGTTTGCGCAGTATTCAAACACTACACCAATGCAGAGATGTATTAGTAATTCCACCCTGAGATCAAGGTCTGACTCAGACATTCAGCAAGTGACAAGAAGCTGGAAAATGTATATTCAAGCAGCTGTTCCAGAGTCAGTGGGAACCTGTTGTCCTGTGCAGAGGCTCACATTGTACTGATGAGCTGCAATTTGGTCCTCTGTCAGGTGTCTTGGCTCTGGACTATTTCTAAACAGTAAAGAATAGTGCAAAAAAGGTGAGGGTGTGGGATCATACAAAATACTGATTAGCTGATCATTAACAGAGCTCACATTGTCCAATGGAGCTTAAATTCTGTAGAAAATGTCTAAAATACATTAGTAAAGATTTGATTATTTGCACAAGGGGAGTGAATTTTGGATTCTCAAATAAAATTAAAATATGGAATTTCTTAATGCTTGGATGCATGCCCTTGAAACCTTCTTATATTTTTTTTCTACTTTTGATGTTTTTTTCTTTCTCTGTTTAATAATCTCCATGAAGCAGTTTTGTCTGACACTATCATCTCTTGAAACACAAGTTTCCTGACTAACAGCTTCCTTGTGAGATCATCTATTCCAAAAATGACACCTGGAAGAGACATTATCTCTAGACTGAGAGACATCAGAGATGCTAGACAGCTGCCCAAGACACAGCACATTAGTGTAGCAATACTAATCAAGGCAAAAGAAAGGAGATTAGAGACACGTGCATTTCTACCAGCATTGTTAAACAGATTTTCTGTCCCATGCACTGACTCTCACAGCAGATGGAGTCAGAAGATGCTGCTAAGAAGTATTATCCTCAATTAATAATTTTGAAAATGAACTGTTTAATTTCTGAAAAAATTATATGCTCTTCAATACTTTTTGGATTTAAACATTGTGAGATTTTGTATTGAAAATCTTTTTCATTTGGATAACCTAAAATTTAAAAGTCAAAAAGGCAGTGGAAAACAAAAGCAGGTTAAATAGCCTGAAAATTAATATTTCCTTTGGCATAAATAAACCATTTTAACTTAACATTAATTATTGTCAAAACTTGCAGGTTTGTTTGGCCTGTTTGTTCCATTTTCATTTTGGCTGTAGTATATCCCAGCTCTCCACAAACTTTTGTTTGGAGGCTATCCCACTTCTGTAAGCTCTAATGCAGGCTCCTACCTGGTTTTATTCTTAGTTCCCATTTTTTAGCATGAAACTGAATAGTCTGAGTGTAGTAATACACTGAACTCAAGTTCAGTCCCTCCTGTTAACAACCTCTCATTTTGCAGCCCAGATGTGGCTGTGACAGCTCTCCATTAAGAGTCCTCCAATGTTATTCACACACTTCACAGCCCTCACTTTTCCTCTTTCTCACCTTCTGAATCAATTTGCAGACAAGTTCCCCTAAAATTCACCAAGAGAGAGCTGACACATGGATCCACATCCTGAAGCACTTGGGAAATGTCTCTGCAGGCCTTGTAGCAGCCTGATACTCCTGCTGTCTCCTGAGGGACATTAATGTCCTGCTTCTGCTGCCACACACATCCCCAAAAGCAGAGGTTTGTCTCTATTTATCAACTGGTGGCAAATGACCAGCTGCTTTTGTGCACTTTTGTGGTGGTGCACCACCCCCCTATTTTAGGGTACACTATGATGTGAGAAATGCTCCTTAGGCCTTGGCCTTGATGAACAGCACCGGGGCTCAGCTCCTCTGAGCTCGTCAGAAAGAGTCTGCTCCCAGGAACAGCACTCCCAGTGCTGTCTAATGAGCTCCTGCTTTTTTTTTTATTTTAAAGAACAGCCTTGAAAACTTTTCTTTTTTCCCCTGAATGTCATAATATCCTCTTTTTCACACTTTCAAAGAAAGTGGCCCATCCAAAGTGTGGCCAGGATAAACCATTGTTATGACTAAAGCCAACTTTCTTGTGGCCTATAAACAGTGGTGTAAAGTGAGACCCTTTGGGCTCTCCTGGCTGGCAGTGGCTGAGACCAGCAGAATCCCTCTGAGCTCCCCTGGGCTCCTCAGAGCCACCAAATTCTCACGTTTGCTGAACTCAGGTGATCACTGAACAAGGATGGATCCTGGGCTGATCCCTCCACTCCTCAAAGCTCAACCTTTCACCTGTAGGGAAAATACAAAGGCATCTGAAGTGAACATTTCACTGATTTTCTAGGGGAATTTTTCTCAGGTACCTTGCTCTACGTCTGCATACTATGTTATGGCAAATATGGGAGAAATGCTGCTCTCTTAGATGTTAAGCTAGGCCTATAAGCAAGTTACTGTTGTGATATAATAAATCCCATATGAATGCTTTGTTAAAGAGAAAAGTTTAGGTTAAATGCTGGTCAGTGTCATTCTTTTGCTGAATTGCTAAATTTAATTTAAGTTATAATTTAAGTACTGTTAAGTTTGAGTGCTGTTAAGGACTTTAGGCTGCATTCCTTTCTATCCTTTTGTCACACACACGCACACACATGTAGACAGTTTTCAGCTTATTTTGGTTTGGATTGATTGAGTAGATTTTGTTTGTTTCATTTTTCCTGAGTGTGCCTTAACTATCTAGTAAGCAGCAGCGTGAGCCTTGCCAATGAACCTTGTCATGCTGTCTCTTTATATTAGATCTGGTTTTTACTGATACCTTTGCTGGTGATTCTTCAAGCAATCTCAAACACTCATTCATAACAACTTTTAGTGCTGTGAGTGCTGTGTTACCCGTCTCGCTGCTCGTGTTTGGTGTGTGAATTGCTTCTCAGTCTTCTGAAAAAAAGGTGTTTCATTACAGTGGGAATGTTATTCCCTGGGGATTTGCACTCACCTTCTCCATCCTGCTCACCTGCCCTGTGCACTGCACTCTGTGACGCAGACAGGGCTTTGAAGGAAAAGCAAAACACTCATTAGTCAAAACTGCAGTTACAATATGAAAGCACATCACACACACGTGCTCATAACATGCAAATTTAACAGCTTTTCCTGGAACAAAGCCTAGTGCTGCATATAAATGAAGGGGATGGCTGAGCCTCACACAGAGGTTTCAGATTAGCCCCTTGCTTTGGGCAAATAGCGGAAAACACCCAGATAAGGCAGTGCCAAGGCCAAGATAAGAACCTGCAGAAGATCAACCAGAACATGTATTTTACCCAGCTGTGTCCCGCAAACAAAACATGACAGCCTGTTCCAGCAGACAGATGGGGAGCTGAGATTTTCAGCACAAGTGCCAGCCATTTAAGTCAACTTCATAGCAGCAGAAGTGCTGAGTAAGCTAAACATACAAATTGGTGATTACATGTAGGGGAAAGCAATGGCAAAACACCAGCAAACAAACTCCACTGATACATGGAATGACCTCATGCCTAAAGGATCTGAAGGTCTGTGCCTATGCATAGAAAATAGAACTCTCAGGATCTGGCACTGAATCCAATAAATCATCAATCTGGGGGAAAACCCCACACAGACAGGAGACAAACTGTCAGAAACAGAAGCCCATCAGCTCCACATGAAATCAAGAAGTATTTCTTGTCATCCTCTCAGCCCCTATAAGTTTGAATATGAAGCTGTGGGTGACATTGCACACTCTTCATCTGCTGATTTTATTAATCTCCCTTTTCAGTTGCTGCACCACACCATCTCTGCTACAGTCATGAGTGATGGATACAGGATCTGGAATGTACCTGTTGGACAGGACACCTCTGCAAGTCCCTTCCATTTCAAACATCCAAGATGTAATGACCTGTAGACCAACCATTCATTCAGATTTCTTCCAAAGTAGGAGAAATTTGGTTAGGCTGGGAAAAGCAAATTGGCCTGTGGAATGATCCAAATTGCTCTAATTAGGTTTTGATGCTTAAAAAAATTGTCTTAAAGAGTCTTCAATAGGACACATGACCCTGCAATCTGCGTAGCAGGCAACAAGCAGGAAAACAGCATTTTGCCTTAAAACATGCCTTGGTAATAATAACCTCCTTTTCCCCAATGTCCCATGCCTTTATTGTTTGAAACTTAAAACATAAACAGGGACTTGTCCCCGACACTGCCAAGATTGCAGTCACAGCCATATCACTTAGAACATTAATTTCAGATGAGCTGGGAGAAGAAAGATAAAACCTCTGTCTCATCATTAAACATTTATGGTCATGTTCCTTGAAAAAAACTGTCCTTTAGTGCTACTTTTGTTTGGTTGGCTAATAATGCACTTCAAAAAATAAGCATATTGTCAACATTTTCCACATTACCTAGTGCACATTCCATTTATTATATTTTATAAAATAAATTCAACCAGATCCATTTGATTACTCTTGCCCTAAATTAAACCATCAGCCTGTTTTCCATAACAAGCACTGTCTTATACCATAAATTATTATAAGAATTAATTTGTGTCAAGGCTTGCCTGAATAACAAGATATGTCTTTCCTACTCAATGCTACATGACTGAAGATACATCAGAGAAAGACAATTTATATTGCAGACATTTTGCATTGACGTGTCACCTTCTTAAATGCTTCTCATCTTTACCTTAATGGCTTTGACTATTTCACAGTTCCTTTAAATGGGACTTTCCCCCCCTCCCTTTGCTGTAGATGCGGGCTGATTCTGAGTGCTGCCAGAGCTGCCTGGTGACTTCCAGAGTTTAGGAAGTGAATTTACCACGAGGTAACACACACTGTAGGTTTACAATAAATACACTTGTTAACAAAGGACAAGCTCTGAACACTGAGCTATCAGTTTACTGGAGCTTGAAAAAAGGAGCTACAGAAAATAAAAAAGGATTTTCCAGTTAGCAGCTGAGGTAAAAGAGGGTGTGCTGCTTTCAGAGAAGCTGCTCTAAAAGAGTCTGTGAAGAAATGCTGAAGGTGGACTAGGATTTAGATGGGGAGAGCTGGACTCACAAATGAGAGGGAACATCAGAAAGACTGGACCTTCAGTAATTTACCTTTAATGCAAGCCTAATTAGTGAATTAGTTTTTAGCAGAAAAGATACCTGGTAGATCAGCCAAGAAAGGGGCCCCCTCCCAGTGCTGGAGGGAAAAGTTCAGGGCAGTATCACCATTGTCCTTGCAGCAGAGATGGGGAGCTCCCTGCATAGGCACAAAATGGTGGCAGAATTTCACTGCATGCACTGCTCTTGTAACTCAGCTCACTGTATTTGATAGGAGCTGATGGCTGAAGAAACTGTGCTGCATTAAAAAAACAAACACCAAAACAAAACAAAACAACCCACATCACTACTGAAATCAGGAGATGAATTGGTCTGTCTCCCCCCCTAAATAAACAACACACAGAGCTGCCCTCTGCCCAAAGCTGCCAGGTTGGTGTGTAATTGCCACAACCACAAAGAGCTTATTCCCAGTTCAACCCTGTGGTAAATCTTTGTCAAAAAACTTTATGAAAAACAATGGCATTAAGTTGCCAAAGAAATGCAGAACCTTTTCGGTTTACACAAATCCATAATAATAATAATAGCATTCTTTTTGCTTTCCTTCTTCTTATTTTAGGTGGTTCTTTATTTTTACTCAGTAGGTTAGATTGGCATTCAGGAACAGTTTCCCTGACTGTTTCAATTAAAAAGAAACCCCTGCACAGTTACACAAGGAGCTTTTGCAGCTCTTGTGGATGGTGGGTGCCCATGAGAAACAAAACAGCACTTGCCTCCTCAGGAAAACAATCTATGGCTCTTTTCTTAATTAATACTGCAGAACAGCTTATAAGAGGTGCTACTAGAATCTGCTTTGCTTTGCTAATCACACTCACTCTACTTCCCAATTGATTCATTTGGTCTTCAGAAAATCAGATTTTCCAATAGTAATAGATGCTATCTAACTCTCTGAAAATGCAGGACATATTGTAAAGAACTTTACTATAAAATGATAAGCAAAAAAACCCCTAAGTTTCCTGATATATTTTTGGAATATATATTTCTCTCATTTCAAGTACATTTACTACCTGTTTCCTCATCATTTGTTCAGTGAAGCTAAAGAGTCCTAAATCCTCTTCTTACAAAAGAAACCTGTGAAAATTAGGCACCAACATTTACTTGAATTAATTGAGTATCATGGATATGTATTTGTCACATGTAACAGCCTGGTATTCTGAGCGGAGATAATTCAGCACAAATTTGTGAATGCTCTGAGCTGCAGCATGGTGTGTATCAGAGGCCCTCCTCTGGGTCCTCAGTTAACAACTGCGAATTTTTAACAGCTCCCAAACAAGTAGCTTTATCTGAAATTGCTGCATGCTTTACTCTTTTTATCAAGTTTGTATCTCCAGGTGATCAAGATAACCAGAGACTTGGTTTGTTTGCTTTTTTAAAGGTAAGGGCCATTGCTAACAAGGACTGGAGAAGGTGAAGGAACTGAGAGAAAAGATAAATCTCTTTCCAGCACATAAAAGGAGTTCACACAGATTATTTTTTACATAAATTGTGATGAATGAGCCTCTGGACATTCCCATTCACTTTTCACATACACACGAACAGATTCACAGCTAAGTTGGTTCTGGTTTAAATAGAATCAAGTTTACTATCTTCAGTAGAGCTTGCTTGACTTGAATAGTCTCCAAATCTTATCTCTTTAGGAAATAAATTTAATTATATGGTCATCATTTGGATCCTAGAATGATGAATTAATATTGTCTCCTGGCTATAACACACAAGCAATTGCTTTATACAATTGTTTTATATTTAAAAATTATTTTCTGCTTTATCTAGTCTGGTTCTACTTATTTTGTTGCTAAAACTTGTATACTGAATTCCAGTAGTTCAAAGGACATACCTTTTACATAAGCCACAGGGAAAAACTTCAAATATTATAGTAATGCAGTACTATTACTGTCACAGAGTGGAAAACAAGAAATGAGTATCAGATTTATATGTAATGAACTCTCTGCAGTTTAAGAAGGATTAAATACTTGTGGTGTGTTGTAACACTCTCCAGCAAATGAAATTGCTACACCATCTGCTAAAGAGTGACATAATATCTCCTGCCCATACCCTTACTGAACTGTGCAGTACAAGTCTTTTTAACTTAATGGAAATTACATGAGGATTTGTAGTAGGAGGCTATTTCTCCCATCCCACACAAGCAAATTCTTTTTAACCAAAAAAAACATATGACACACATTTGTGATACTCAGAATACTCTAGCTCATGAACAGTAGCATAGGAGCTGGATTCAGCTGTTTAAAACCACATTTTTAAAATAGCCTACCTTTAATTCAAACAACTCGGCTTTTATTTTTCAAAGGAAAATGACATAACAGGAAAAACCTTTCCGATTAGGCCAAGGAAGGTGGATCTCAGGAAAGGTTTCTGCTGCAATATGCCTTAATCCTCTTGTTCCCTGGGATGAACAAGGAGAGCAAAATTCAGCACCACAGAATTTCATGTATCAGCTCTGCATTTATACCAGCTTTTCACAAAACTTTCTGATCTGTCTATGGAATTAAACCATTGCCACAATAATACCCAGCTTCTGAAAGGTGTTGACACTTTGCCCACAGTTCCTCACTAGCATCCTCCAGCTTTCCTGTACTGAAGAGGAAAAAAAAATCACAGATGACAGATAAAGCCATTCATAGAAAATCCATGGCACCAATGACCATGTCCAGAAATGTTTTCCAATGCATCCAGACACGAGGGCAAATCACAGGCTTGGTATCAGCCAAGCTTGGTATCAGCTTGGTATCAGGCTTGGTATCACAGGCTTGGTATCAGCCAAGCTCTTGGGCAGCTCCCAGCAAGCACTTGTGGCAGAACCTGGGATGATGAGCAGATTATAGAGCTCATCATGGCAGAAAGAAGGGTCTGCAGCACCTTTTCCACTCACAAAACTATCTCCTGAAAGACTTAATTGCTCAGGAAGAGATTTTACCTTCCTTACATACCCACTGAAGATATTTGCTCTTGGGGAAAGGAAAACAGAGGAAACAGCAAGACATATATGCAAAATCACATTTTTTCAGGGGTCACGTCTGATGATAATACGAAAACATTCAGAAATCAAAGAAATAGTATATGTAGATATCTGATAAATTTAAATAATTGTAGTCACTTTAAGATAAACCCTGACAGAGTAATTTGGGTCTGATTTTCCAAAGTTCAATACTGACCACTGGGCCAACATTTCCAAAAGACCATTTAGGTTAAGAACACTTAACTTCCAGTTTTCTCTCATGGAAAGGACCCACACTGGAGTAGGTCTTGAGAAACTGCAATCTAGGGAGGAACCCAGGTCGTGAAGGAGTCTACCCTGTGGGAGGGTGCCCACACTGGAGTAGGGGAGGAAGGAGTGGCAGTGCTGAAGTACTGCTTCTGACTGTGATCCCCATTCCCCATCCCCTGCACTGCTGGGAGGGAGGAGGAAGAAGAGTCATGAATGAAGCTGAGCCTAGGAGGAAGAAGCATGTAGAGGGAAGAGATTTTTAGTTTTGGGTTTTTTGGGTTTTTTCCTGCTGTTCTACTATGTTAATAGATGGCAATAATTAACATTAATGTTTTTCTCAGGTCAGATCTGTTTTCCCTGTGACACTAAGTGGTAAATGAACTCCCTGTGCTTATCTCAATGCATGAGTTTTTCATCATATTTCCTCCCCACACTCAATCCTTTAGAGGAGGGGGAGTGACAGAGCAGTTTGGTTGCCACATTGCAGCCAGCTAAGGTCAATCCATCACAAAAACAAAGTCCTTGTACGTGTGTATGTTTGTGTAACTCTAAGCAGAAAAATCAAAATTGTGAGTTTAATTGTCATGGACCCTGTGTTATATCCTCAGGCTTCACTTCTGTAATAAGCCAAATTTCCCTCACCAGTTTCCCTGTTGGCAGCCACATGAACCTTTTGCCTTCTTGTGATTTTGAGTCCAACTCTAACTTCAGTCATTATAGGGTATGAATACATCATGTGGTGTGAGGTATGGTGCAGCTTTTCAGCTACCATCAGTCCAAGATGATACATCAGCACCACAGATTAGACCACTCTGTGGAGATAAGAGGAAAAAAGGAGAGCAAACATCTTCCAGATATCATAATAAAGAAACAAAACATGTCACTTTTAACTGCTGCTGGAATGACTGAGGTCATCCCATCATTCCACCCTTCAACACTTGAGAGATACTGAAGAGAGTATCATATCTGTATCAGATATTTTCTTACAGGAAAAGCAATACCTAAAGCTGTAACTTTTTCCCCAGGAATTTGTCAGTGACCAGAAAAAAAATCAGTGATGGGATTTTTACTCATAAGGTTTCCTAACACCTGTGAGTTTGGACATAGGTATTTGTTTTAGTACTTAAAAAAATGTAAGATGGGAAGGGAAATGGTGTGACACTAGGAAGAAGCATAGTAGAAAACAAAATCAGGTCTGTCACAAAGATATTATTCACGGTCTAAGAAAAGAGAATAGAGAGCTAGGAGGTCAAAAGCAGTTCAGAGCTACATGAAAAGTCAGAATAGACAATTAGGACTTCAGTTTCTCATACACAAAGGGAGAGAAGCTGGTAAAGAAATGGAAAGCAAGCAAAATAGGGAAAGAAAAGAACAATAGGCACATCTGCAACACAGTGAGGAAAGATGAGCTGAAAACTCATCATCACTATGAGATAGCTGGCTGAAGAGTGTCTCTACAATTTCAACTGCTCTGGATGAAAGATGGAAGGGTTGTGCCACAAAGGTGTGATTAAATACTGAGGAAGCAGCTTTTCTTCTTCCAGTCAGAAAGTTTTATAACAACTCTCTCCCTCCCTGCTACCCTCTGAACTTCTCACAGGCCACAGGCATCTCATACTTTTTGTACTGAAAGTGTCTTAAGGTTCTTCAAGAACTTCCAAGAACTGTTTCCTTTCACTGACGAAGAGTGGCTCACCACAGCAAGAAAATGAGAAGATTTTGAAACAATAGGACTTGAACACCAATTTTTGTTTATGAGAACAGATGAGAAAGACTAAACTACCCCATTAGCTGCCACTTAAATTAAACATAACTTAAAGTTCACCTTAATCAGGATTAAAAATGATGGTCAGAATGTTCACTGTGCCACCCTCCTAAGGAATTAAGCTTTGTGCTGTCTCTCCTCATTAGGGTGGTTGCCACCCTTGTGTGCACTTTTCCAGTATGTCAACCAGTCCCTCTGGCAGACACAGCCCTGCACAGTGAGTGGCACTCTGGTCACATTCAGTGGCACTGTGAAAGCAGTACGTGCCCTGAAAGCAGGGCACAATAGAGATGAGATAGCATGAAATAAAGCAGATTACTTTCTTTGCCTACTGGTATTAAGTAGAATTGGTGTCAGCCAACTGTAGGCACTTATTGTGGAACACTTGAGTTCCTGAAAGGGGATTTTGACTGCTAAATCCTTCAACACTTATGAAAAATTGCAAGTCAGAAGTAATCCGGTGCTAATATACAATTCTAGTTTTTACTTTAATATAATGTATGTAAATTAAATTCAAATAAGGCCAGTTCAGCAGTGGGAAGTCAACGTATACTTCTAGTTCTATACTATGTTTTCTTATTGCAGCTACACTATAGATCAAACTGGTGTATCTATATCTACTACAAAAATATCTGCATGAGTGGGAATTTGAAAACGGGAGTTTAACAAAATTTTTTTTTTCTCCTTTATCAAGCAACATATTTTTTGTCCACTGCTTAGCATATTTCATTCTCTGAGAGCAGAAATACCCTGAATAAACTGAGATATGTTATTTGAGAAACAGTATTGTCATTTACTGTTCACCTTATTTTATTGTATTTAGCACTGCATTACTAATTCTGGTACTGAGAAGATTTGTAAATTGAGACAGGAAATACACTGTGTTGATGTTTCTGTGGTCTTTGAGAGTGAGGCTCTGCAAGCAATAAAGAAAAGAGACAGAGGCAAGGTCAGCTCTTGCAGAGCATGCCTAATGGAACATTTTACCTTTTTGTGTGGGACCTCAGTCAGCCAATTGTAAATGCACAGAAGTACATAAATGCATATGCATGTACACACATATATACTTGAGACACACATCTGCTTATGCATGTCTGTATACATATATGTCAGGAAACACTGGGATGTGGTAAGCAGCTTCCTCAAAACATATTTCTGGATATGATCTCAGTGGCCTCCCCAAACCTATCTGCAATATTGATATTGCTTTTGACAAAAGGTTGGAGAAAGTCTGAAGCATTTTATCCCACTCTATATTGTGACATCAATGGTGAAGGACTCCACACAGCACAAGGTCCTTTATTTGCCTGAAAAACAACATCATTCATGGCCCTGGACTGCCTGGGCCTTGCCCTCTCACTCCAGCAATTCTGTAATCAGCCAAACACCACCCTCCACTAAGCATTTAGGAAAGTAATGCAATCCTACAAGTGACATCAGAATTCCTTCTAGGAAGGTGGGTTGCAATGCCTGTACTGGGAAGGCTATAGGGAAAGGAAAGAAAAACTTCTCAGGTTGATCAGACCTCTTTCTTGCTGAGAAAAAACATGGACATGAGTATCCATTGTATTCTATGTATTTTATGTTTTTTGATAGAATCTGGATTTGCCTAGAACATAATTCTCCCTAAAAGCCCTTCACAACAGTTAGAATGAATCTGCAGTGAATTTGGTGGTCAATCTGAGGATCTGAAGAAGATAAGATCCTACCTACAGAACATGTGGCAATGATTACAACTTCAACATGAGGCAGCTGAACTAAAGAAGGGTGTTCTAGATGAGCTTTATTGAAACATGTAGAGTATGTGTAACAAAAAATTTTAAAAAACCAAACCACTATACTAGATGGATTTTGGACATGATCCATCTGCTCTGAACAGCCCTGAGGTTTCCACCTCAATGCCAGGCTCTAGGATCAGGAGCTTCAGGGTGCTTTCTTTCACAAGTGCCAAAGACAATACAAACATGGGATTTGTACTTTGATATGTGTATACACCTGGGAGAAGAAAGCAAGAGGCTTATCCAGCTAGAACTTCCACACTTCTTGTTATTTCTCTTTTTAATATTTCAAATAAGAATGAATACTAGACTTTTTATGAACTTCTAAAAGCATACTGAAATACTGTGTATAAAATTTAGTTTCAGTTGTACAGTTAGATTGATTACTCAGGTCCTTGCAACCATATGGAGACCATTTTGAGCCACTGGAACTGCAGATACATATGAGAACTCAGGTAGGGGGTCTGCCTTGTATATTCAAATTGTAGAACAGTTCAAACTTTCTCAAAGAATTTTGTAAGACTTAAGCTTCTCAGGCGTAGTTAAGCAAGGGGGATTTCCTTAAGAAATGGAGTTATTTCAAGCAAAACACTCAAATCTTTCATTTTAAGAAAATCAGAAAATACTACCAAGGCAATTCTTCAAATGAAGTCCCGTGCTCTGACCAGCTGAGCTGGCCATTAACTGAGCTGCCATGGCTGACCTTGAGAAAACTCACAATCATTGCTAATTATAACATGAAAGCCAATAATAATTATAT
This sequence comes from Dicaeum eximium, assembly GCA_013396995.1. Taxonomy (NCBI): domain Eukaryota; kingdom Metazoa; phylum Chordata; class Aves; order Passeriformes; family Dicaeidae; genus Dicaeum; species Dicaeum eximium. The sequence continues at coordinate 2,067,845 of VWZP01004506.1, read as the reverse complement.
TGAATGTTAAGGCCATAGATGAAATCTGAACCCCAGTTCCATGATGCAAACTGATGACCTAACTTTGGTCATTTATTAAACCTAGAAGTCTGCAGACATCTTCCTTTTCGGCTTCTGTTAGGAAGATCTAGAGCCTTCCATGACATCAAGGGAGGCATGGAGGCTGCAGTGCAGCACTGGAGATCCATCAGCACCCCACAGACTATTGAGCACACCACACTCCAGCTGAAGCTACCTAGAGAGATGTGTAAACACCACAGTTCAGGGCATGCACTTCTCCTGGGCCAGATGGATATCATCCAGTGCAGACATCCAATCTCAACAATGGTTTTGTCACAGAGTCAAATAATACATGTTATCTTTCAAGCAGGGAAAGCAAAAATACAAAAATTTGGGTTTTATGGGTGTTTGAATTCATGGTTTCAGCATTACTTTGCTGATTTTCTTGTGACAAAAAGGGAAATCCCAGTTTGAAAGAAGATCTGTGATGCTCAGTTTTCAATGTAATGAAAATCATAAACATTATAAAATTACTTTACGTAACCTTGACTATTTTTCAAAAAAGAAACAAGACTTTTTGCTTGACTTTTTGTTTTGAATGCTACTTCTTCAAAAAGGCATTGCATGCCATGCTTCAATGCACACAGAAATTACATCTCGTTATAATATTGAAGCTTTACAAACTGAGGTGAGTACACATTCCTTGCTTCAGTGAAAAAAAAACCCTCATAAAATCAAATAGCAGTTTCTATGATCACTGGACATTTCCTCTGATCAAAGAATAGTCACCCTGTGTGCTGGAAGCCCTCAGCAGCTCAGATGCCCATTCTGTGGCAATGCAGGTTGCTCTGAGACAATGATGGCTAAACCAGACCAACAAGAAAAGTTGCTGTACTCTAAACAAAACATTCAATTGCAGCCTCAAAAGATTCACTATATCCTCAGCAAAGGAGAAGGAGGGTAATGCTGGTTCAGTGGTTTACCCTCCTGAGGGATATCAGCCTCCAAGGGCAAGGTTTTCCTGCCCTTACTGCTGGAAGGTGTAATGTAGAGAGGAGCTGGGGTAAGAGATACACACACTTTGCTGTTGGTCTCTCTATCTGGGAACAGAGCCTCCCCTGTGAGTAACCCAAAACAAAACCATATACCTTTGTTGATCAAATTCACCCATCACAAAGGAGTTTTCTGCTCAGGTAAGAGTCTAAACACTTGGAGCTGCACAATTGGTTTGTCAGTGCTGCAGACATGTTCTCCTCATGATAAATATAGGCATTCTGATTAACCTGGGTTTCCATTTAGAAAAATTTTTCTCAGTTTTGCCTTTCCCCAAATAGTTGGGACAGCCTGAAAAAGCAATTTGCTTTATATGCTCCAGAAACCTTTCCTAAGTCTAATTTTAGATGTTACCATGTCACTTAACAGTTTTTGGTTTTTTTTGGCATCTCCTCCTACCATAGTCTTGTGTTCAGGTGTGTGTATCTCTTACCCCAGCTCCTGTGAACCTCTGCTGATCCTTCACAGGGGTAGAGGTATTATTTTCCTTTTGAGTCTTTCCAGTGCATAACTGAATGTCTCCAAGCATTTGTATATAGGGAGCTCTCACTGTAAGGTAAATTTTGTTCAGTGATCTCAGTGAAAAGTTTCATATCTAAGTTTGAATTGACTGAGTAGTGCAGTTCTGACAGCTTTGAAGTGGCAAATGAAATCTTTCTATCTTAAAGGCTCTCTCTGCCCCCTCTCCTACCCCTCACCACTGAGATTTCAACATCGGCACAAGTAAGTCTTTGGCATTTATTGCAGAAAGACAGTAAAAGACTTTGCATAGCCCTTAGTTTCATACCTAATGTACCCCAAATCCCTGGAAACCTTTTCATTACCATGAATGGGATTTGGATTAGGTCAATAATGATTTGAATTAACAGTTATTAATTGTTTCATCACGCTGTTTTGTTCCTGCTCTGACAATGAATGTTTTACGCATGGGAAAAATCCCACAGATTGAAGCCCTGTGCAATAGAAAACAGACATTTGATATTTTATCTGACTATTGTGCATGAAAATGGAAAACAGATGAACACCAGATTTGAGAGAATATGCTTGTGAGTCACCTAAAAATATAATAGTGACTTCAACAAAACAAAACAAGAGTAATCAGGCAAAGCTTTACAGGCATGTATTTAAGTTACTGCATGCGTCCTTCAGAAGACATGCTAAGACTCCACAGAACTTTTAATTCGTGGTTGAATGAAAACAAGAGCTTGAGGCAGATCTACCTAAAGGGTATGTTAATAATAAAACCAGATTCCTCCCTAGTCCTATCCTAGACCAAACTCTAAAAAGGGAAACATTTTATTGTAATCCTGATTCACATGTTCCTATCTGTATCCATATAATTGAAAAATATTTCACTCTGAAGGCCCAAAAAAGGGGCAGATTTTGAAAAACCTTTGTAAAACTGGTATCTGAGATTTTAAGTATTATTACAAGCAAGGTCAATGGTAAGTGATTAGATTTGTTTAATATGAACCTCACATCATGTGACAACCAAGTGAGCTCTTTGAAGCTGAAACATTCAGAGACTATTCCCAAAATGACTTCTGGACTTCATTTCATCTAGACATTTATTAACTTATTAATCTGCCAGACTAAAAAGTGTGCTGCAGATGGATGTTGTGCTACAGACAGAGCTGTCACACAAAAATTCAGAAGGAAGCTTTGGCTGTTGATAAAGAGCTAAAATGGAGGAATGACTGATTTCCCAGACAAATATGGCTTTATTGATAGGACACAATAATATGGCATAGAGATAGATATTTCAATCACATATGATTCGTGTCTCACATGTCAACTTAGTGCCAATGATAAAGAAGGAGGAAAGAAACACGGCTACAAAAGTGCTTAGATATGGAAAGAAAAAAATAGCTACCATTTTCTTTACAAAGACACCATCTAAAAATTCTCTAAGAATCAACTGGAAATACCTTTTCAAGGATGAGAGTGATGTAGATAAGAGTATATGCTTCAATGAGTGTTTTATCAGCTGTCTAAAGAACACTCACTTCTCCATTAACATTATTCTTCTGCTATCTGCTCCAAACTGCTGCAGACTAGAATTTGTTATGTCAAGTTTACATGACTGCTCTTTTTATTTCTGAATTTCAGAGTGATATTGGATGCACATGGACTGTAGCATCTCCAGGCTAGCCCAAGAAATCAGTCTATGAACAGTGCCTACCTTTTGTACACCACTCCCACGTTTTTAAAGAAATAAGCTGATTCACAGCTGATAGACTTGCTAAAGCAAGTCTATATCACACTGGGAAAATGATATAATGTCTTTTTCTGGCAGAATTTGGTACTCCAGAGTCTACAAGTCACAAAAGGCATATTTTCAGAGGTGGCAACTCATTTAACACAAGTAGGTAGGAGAAGTACAAACCTCAAATGCTCAGCTTCCCTATTGGATTTAAGTGCTTGAAGATCAGTGTTTGGAAACTTGCACACCAATCTCTAATATTCATAGCTGAAAAGGTTATTTTCTAAATGTATACCAATGCAACCTCTGAAAGCTGTTCAATCTCAGTTTATGAAAGGGTAAGAAGTATTCTGTGAGATCTGAGTTGCTTTTCTTCACCTCAGGAGCCTGTTCACTCTGAAATCTAATGAAAATAAACATTAATGTTTATTTAATTTGTATAAAACACAACAAAGGATGGTGCAAAATTCTTTCTCACAGAAGGAAAATCATGAATATATAAATCAGGTTGCTAGGAGTTCTTACTTGAGTAGGCCTCAAGGTGTGGTGGTTCTGCATCACACGTAGCAGTGCCAGGAACCTGCTCTGTAGGGTACTGTGTAATATTTGCTTTTTCTCAAAGAAAAATACCTGAGAAGTATTTCCCAGTGCAAAGCCTCTTCTATAGCACCTGATTTGGTGAAAGGATACCTGTTGGTTGAGGGGAAATTTTAAGCTTGTAATATGTTGGAAATGGCAATTCCACTACAGGAAAAAGCACTATCTGCAGATGATGTTATAATTCAGTTATTTGCACTCTCATTCTCCAGCTTTCTGGTTTGCCAACTGAGTTCAGAATATCACAATTAAGATTCCCAGATTCTCCTGTTTATTCCCTATACTTCTTGCACCTGTTCAGCAGACTGACTCATTATTTTCCTTCCTCCCTTTACCTTTTTCTAGTTATCAACATCTGGGTCACACTTTGGGCCTATAACAATGTCAGTCTCATTTATATATTTTCTCACTAAGAAGTCTGTAACAAAGGGAACTTACTCCAAATTTCCTTATGCATTCTTTCTCCTTACACCACCATCCTTTAGTCAAGAAAACAAAGGTCTTGCTGGCAGGAGCCATCCAGCAGGCCACGTATTTAAGTATAGGACACATCTGTGTCTTGTCTGTGTCTTGTGGCTGGACTGGATGGATTGGAGAAATCAACAGCAAATCTTCCACTCCTGCATGTCTGTTTTTACTGTCAGCTTCTCTGATAAGTTCAGAGTTGATACCCAGCATGTGCCCATTTGCTTAAAGAACCATCCCAACCTTTTTGTAGCAGCCCAAAAATTTTCAAGAAGCACCACAGAGCTTCTGAGACAGAACATTTCACCATGGTTGTGAGCCCAGGTCTGCAAACAGAAAGAGAGGAAAGACATCCTTTCCTCCAGGATGAGCCAAGGTCAGGAGGAAGAGGTATAGCTTGATGGAGAGGCTCTGTTCATTCAAATCCCAGAAATACTTGTCTAATTCCTAGTAAAGTGAAAGGGATTAACCCAATCTTTCTCCCTGGTCTGACTGGTTAATTTTGGCAGATATAGTCTGGAACAGGGATATAACTTTATTATTTGAAGAGAAGTTACTGATGTACCTTGAGTTAACTTTCTCTTGAGGAAACCCGAGGGGTAAAAATCTTCCTTCTTTTAGTTTGAAATCCTCAAACTGCATTTCTAAGGGGTCTGCTCACTATCTGCCTAATGCTGGTCAAGGACACCATGTGCCCTGCAAGCCTATAATCTCCAGAAAATTCAGACTGAAATTAGCATTCTGTTCCTAAATTATGGCCTGTAAAATGTAAAATAAATTACCCAGCACACAAACACATAGTTCCAGCTGTGCTTCTCTATTGAAAGCAGCTGTCCTGATGAATGCACTCACTGTAAATATTTAAATGGAAGACAGCAAAATTTTCCTTCAAAGTATGAGCAAACAGTATCACCTTATCTCTGCAAGACACCTTGGATGCCATCAGTGAGTTTTACATCACAGACACTAAAATAAGCAGATGAAATGTCACAGACTTCTTTCTATTATTATTATCTGTAATGTGGAGTGTGTTGTATGTGCCTTCAGTACTGACTGAGAAACTGGGGAGGTGTTTCCAAGAAGCAGATTTCTGAACAGGGTAAAAATATTTATGTTGGAGAGAAAAAAAACAAAATTAAAACAATCCTTGGTTCTTGTGAGTCATCTTCAAATTTGCCAGCTTACCCACTGTTTCCTTTGCCGGAATAAAACCCACAAATTAAAGACAACAAAAAGAGAAGGATTTAGTGGTAAATTTGCAACCAATAAAATTAAAACAGGTTGTTCATATTGTGAATTAGTAATTAATATTTTCATGTCTTGAAACTCAGAAGGAGGCAGCATTACCTGAAAAGCTGCTGAGACATTCAAGCCACAGAGAGAGCTGTACCCATTGGGCTCATTAAGCCTGTCAGGTATGAAAGGATGGAGGGCCTTAGTAAACATTCCAGCAACTGTGTCTACTGAAAGTAAGAAAATTTCACCAGCATCAGCTCATTTGGGCATTTTTCTTCCCTTCACTCTTTAAAGGTACAAAAATAATTAAGAAGGCAAGTAGTGATGGCTCCACTGGCAGCAGGGAAAAAGGTCTGCTGAAGGATGTTAAATTATCACTGGGTGATAGAGATGTAGATGATCCTGAGCAGAATCAATTCAGGATTTAAAATGTAACACAGGTTTGCTCCTCAGCCCCAGCTGCTTTTGCATTTTGCATGGTGAAAATATTTACAGTGAGGTCTTCATGACTGGCCCATAAAAAATGAATTGTCTTCAAAATTTACCAGTTAACTTTACAAAACTAGTAAAATTAGGTTTCTCCATGTATTCTATAAGGCAAAAAAAAAAAGTACACAGCTAAAACTTCATTTCCTTTATTTAGTAATGATTAAGTGCAATTTCTTCTTCTTTTGGACAGTAAAAATGTATATTTATCGATAACCACAGTTCCCTGGGAATTATTTGTGTGACTACATATACTTATACTCTCCACTTCTCCATCTCCTCCCTGCTTCATTCTAGTCTCCCCCAAAATTATGTGTGAACTGTTTAGATCACCCTGAAATTGGATAATTTTTTTGGTGAAAAAGTATCCAAAAATAGTTGCCCAATTCCTGCCTATAACATTTGGGAATCTACCATAGGCAATGTGGATGCAGCTTGGCACAGCCATACCATGAATCCTACCTTCTATAGCTATGCAATCTGTTTGCAAAGTGAGTTATATAATCTGTTTACAAAGTGACCAAAACTGTAACTGAAAGCAACATTTTTGTATTTATTTTGAATATGGACACTGATGTCAGCACAAATCACCAAGATGTTATGAAAAGTGTTCATGAATTTAGAAATAAGCTTCTGGAACATTTGATTTTACAATGAAAATTGTCACACTGTGTGCCCTGTGACCCTTCTGAAGCCTGCTAACACTTGATAATGGATTTTCAGGGCATCAAGGTGGCATAAAAATAAACAGAGACAGAATTAATGTTTTAAAAAATCTTTATACTCTTGTAGACCTGTATATTGGTAGTAGTTCTAACTTTATTAGTATTTTATTAGTAATTCTTTATTAGAACTAAAGTAGAACTTTATTACTTTATTAGTAGTTCTAAGTCCAGACTAGTATTACTGGCAAGAATGAGGAGGAAGGAAATTATGTGGATGAGAACAAATGTTATGCAGCATATGCAGCTAGACAAGTGCTCAATCAAAAATTCCTTGCAATCCTCAGTCTGGTCCTGTCTGAACCCACTAATTTTCAGTTGAGGTTTGATTACTTTTTGTGTTTGAAGTCTGTGTAGTCACTAAAAAATTTGAGCCCTGTCCTTTATTGGTGGCTCTTTGCTGTCACAGGAGTCTCACCTTCTGCATGAGACCAATAACAAATGGCAGACAAAAAAGTCTGGGAGACTGGAAATTCTTCACCGGCCCACATTTTGACTCAGTTTAAGTCATGCAGTTTTGGGTTGATATCCTTCAGTGGTAGAGAGGACATACTGATTTACACCACACAGCTTTCATGATCAGAGCAGCGAGTGCAAAATCAGCTGCAAATAATTAAAATAGAATTGATGCTATGTTTAAGCAGTGATTAGGGATTTGGTTCAAGGTCTATGGAAAACATAGAAAATACTTCATCATTTTGGATTGATCTGAATGCAAACATCTCCAAACAAACTTGTGTCATTTTTTAACTTTTTAATTATTATTATTATTTTGCAGTCCTCTGACTTACTTCAAACAAATGAAATGTTGTGCTCTGTTAGTCTAGAAGATAAACTTATTGTAAGCTTTTGTCTATTGAGCTTTTAATTAAAAGAAACTGAAATGAGGATTGAAATTCATCAACTGTGACTTTGTTTTTGAAATAACTTTACTGTTTTTACTATAAAAAATTAGCAAACAGAACTGGATGTTATCATGATCCATGAATATTCCATTGTGGTGCATACTGTTTTCTAGCTGTCTCCTTGAGGATGGTATCTTACTCTTATGTTTGGATAACAGCTATAACAAACAAGAATCAATCCTCATTAAAGCTTCCTATTATTCTGCTATTAAATTAGAATTCATATGATTAATAAACTTTTATACAAGAACTCTTCACTCATTCATTTGTTCAGGACTTGCTGCTTTTCAGACATTAGTGAACGGATAAACACACTACTCATAAGATTGAAACACACTTTCCCTCTCCCTTTTTTTTTAGTTAATATAAACATTTCAAGGTATTCATAATATCCTTTTATCTCACTTGCTGGATTAATAGGTTCAGGCTTTACCTTCTTTTGAGGTCATATTCAGCACTGGATGCATCCCATCAAACAATGCTCATTCACAGGGTAGCAAACTTTTTTTTACTTTGCTTTCCTGAGTCAGACTTAATTCAAATTCTTTTGGACACTGCCTGGTTGGTTTTTCTGCACTGGAGTTTACTCACACAGAAAACTGAATGGTGGAGAATGTCAGCTGAACAAAATTATCATCTAGTTAAGCTCTCTGCCTTCAGGTTCAATCAACTCCTTCAATGTCATCATTCCCACACGCTTATTCAACAATCAATCTTAGAAGCCCTCACTAAGGGGGACTCCATCACATTCCTAGGCTGTCTCTCATGGTACTTAAATACCTATTCAAATACTTGGCTGAATTGCTGGCATAGTCACCTTTCTTAAGACAAAATGTTTTTGCCTTTCAAATGACAACTTTAATAATTAATTATATTTGGATTATATTTTGTTATTATTGATTGTATTTGGATTATATTATATTTTATTAACAGATGATCTACCAGCAGAAAAGCAAATGGAATATATTGCCAGATAAAATTGTCAGCAGACTAAATCCTTATATGGGTGAGAGCTAAATGTGGTCAGCATCTGGCATGATCTGGCAAGGCATAAATAAATGAAAAAGAACATTAGAATTTCATTCAAGGAGTTAACTGGCACCAATTAATGAACCTGAAGGTAAAACAACAAAAGTTAGTGTGTTTCCTCTGCCACTATAAATCAGCCAAATGGAATTCCCTCAGAGGGACACACAGGTAAAGAATATGAGAAGATCCTGCATTTTCTCTAAGGTACTGTTTTATGTTAAATAATTTTGTACAGTGTAACACCTCTCAATAATTTATGTTGACAACAAATCATGATAATGTCTGTAGCAGACCATCAGTAGGAAAATTAATTTTCTATTGCAAATAGAATTTTCTGCTGAATTATGACAAAGGAAAAATTGCTGCAATATAATGAGATGCCTGAATGTCTAAATGATAACTGAGCATATGTTTCTTCCTTAAATGACTCCATTTAGGCTACAGTATTTCATGTTTGTGGTCAGCATTACACCTCAGATAAAGAAGACTCAATTCATTGGAAGTTTACCAGTTTATCTTTCCAGCTGGATCATTTGATGCATTGTTCTACTCTGTTCTTTATTCCTGCAATCAGTTATTAATATCAAGCTTCACCTCTGGTAGAAAGACAAAACAACATGAAAAGACATAGCCAAGGCTGGTCAGTTAATGTTTCTCAAGTTATATTAGTCTGAAGAACCCATTCAGCTGAATCCTTCAACAGAGTCCTAATTACAGCCACAGAGACCTGCACTCTTTCATTCACATGAATGAGCACTGCTGATGAGTCTGGTCATATGGAATCTGTGAGGTCACTGAGCTGTAGGCATGTCCTCAAACAGCTCCTGAATCATGGTCAAAAGGCATCACAGGCAGGGCTCAACAAAGCCACTGATTTCAAAAGGCTAATAGCATTACTCAACAAAGGTGATGCTGTTAACAAAAACAATATTGTCAGAAAAAAACCCCAACATTTTGACCAAAACCATTATTTCCTGAGCTCATTTAACTACAAAGATCCTCAAGGGAGAAGTTTGTGGCTGACTGCCTTAAGGAATAAAAATTGAAAGTATTAACCAAATTTCAGTAGACAATCATTATTTGGAGGAAAGCATTTGGGAGAAAAGAGAGGCAAAAGGATAAGAGTTTTCATTTCACATGTGAGGCATGACCAGATGAAAACAGTCTATGACACTGTAAAAAGTCTTATTTCCTGCTCAAAATAGGATGAATTCTTAAGAATCAGAAGGGAAAGGCCTGTGTGAGAGTTTCACACATTCATAGTTTCTGCATCAATAGTTCTTGATTCATTACTTGTTATTCATTCCTCTTTCTCTCACTGAAAATTTGGAAACTCTTGAGAAAGAGAAGATGGAGACAATTTTTTTCCCATTAATGTATTTTGTCCTTGGAAAGGGAGCTATGCAGTAGTCCAGAGCATAGTCTTCCCTAATTAAAATAGTCTTTTTTTACTGATTTTCTGTCCAGAAGCTATAAACAGCAGAAATCACTTTATGGGTGGGAAGATATATTTTTTGAGACTAACCCTTGGAGATGGTCTTTGTGAATGGTCTAGCTGGTGGCAGCAGACCTGTTGTGTGGATAATCCCTCCCCATGGGATCAAGACTGTCAGGACTGGATTTTTCTCTAGATTCTGGTGCATGACAACTTGTCTCACACAGGGGGAGGAAGAGCTTCCCATTTGCTGTTACAGGAAAGACAGACACAGATCATAACTTCCATTTTCAACATACAGGATCATCTTTGAATATGAACAGTACTTGGGCCAAAAAATGACAAAACATTGTTATGAAGGAGCTGAAGTAAAGGCCAAATCAAAAAGTCAAGTCCCTCCAGAAATTAAGAATTCTTGTCATTTCTACAGACACAGGGATCATAGCAGAGTTTATACCATGTTTGCATGCTGCCTGCCACAAAAAGGCTCAGATACAGTGATAATATAGAGATATATTAACCTTATTGACATAGCCTATAACAACCATGTAATTGTTTGTTGTCCTTGTTCCGTGATAATTTCACCCAGCAATCATGTTTCTGTGTGTGTGACACAATGTGCTTTTCCTCCCATAAATCTTCTAAGTGCTTTCTTAACAACTGCATATGTGAGTGATAACTCACACACCCTTTAAGTACATTTTGGCTGTAGTGTGGAAATTATGCTTTCAGAAATGCAATCAGATTTTAGGAGCAATACAGAAAAACTTTTAAACAGAAGTTTTATGGAGAGTTTTGTTTAAGTGAAATATAATTAGTCATGTTGTATATAATTAGACCCTGACTAGGGCATGGCAGCTGGCAGTCTCCTGCTCCCAAAAAGTTTTGTGGAAACTTTTATGGTTATGATTAAATGGTTAAAAATTAGAAGAGATCTTTCATCCTGCATGTCCTGCTCTGGTTTAACCTCATCTGGCAACTCACCCACCAGTCACTCACTCGCTCCCACAGGGGGATGGAGAAGAGAATCAGAGGGATAAAAGTGAGAAAATTTGTGGGTTGGGATAAAGTCAGTTAAATAGGTAAAGCAAAATCTATACATGCCAGCAAAGCTGAACAAGGAATTCTTTCAGTACTTCCCATGGGCAGGCAGTGTTCAGCCACCCCCAGGAAAGCAGGGCTCCATCACCCATTGTGGTGGCAAACAGCTGGCCTGGAGGCCTCACAGGAGTTATAAATAGCCCTAATTATAATTTTATAACTGAATATAACTAATTATATAAGTACCACAGTTATGTAACTTTACCAGTCTAGGCCGCTGGGGACACAGGCAGCCACTGGCCAGTTAGCCCGGTGGCAACTAATTCAGCCAATCAGGATTAAGCACTTGGACTCCCAAACCTGTGTGAGGAGAGCAGCGCTCAGGGAAGGTTTGGCTGCTGCCACACGGACGTGGGAGTGTCCCATCATCACACCCCTCTCCACTGCAACGACCCATAACGCCCACTTGGAAGGCAAATATTAAATATTATCACTCCACATGTCCCCCTCATTCCTCCTTCTCCTCAGGTGTTTATGCTGACCATGACACCATGTGGTGTGGGATGTCCCTTGGGTCACTTGGGGTCAGCTGTCCTGGTTGTGTCCCCTCCCAGCTCCTTGTGCATCCCCAGCCTCCTCACTGGTGGGGTGAGGAACAGAGAAGCCCTTGACTGTGTCAGCACTGCTTGACAGCAATAAGAACATCCTTGAATTCAAAACTTTTTCCAGCACAAATCCAAAATATCACTCTGTACCAGTCCTATGAAGAAAATTAACTCTGCCCCAGCCCAAATCAGCACATTCATGAAAATAGATAGCTACATTTGAGAAAGACTTTCAGTCAACCAGGTAGAGGGATAGAAAGAACAGCTTCTGGAACTAGAACAAAGCATGAATCCATGTTGAAGTAATGCGCAATTTATTTACAGTTTTATGTTGGGGTCAAATAAGCATACTAACAATATCCAGGGGTATTAGGCTGGAATTTGCCCTTCCAATAGCAAGTCTTGAAGCAAAGGGGCACACAGCTGCCTTGGTTTGCAGTTCTTGATGGAGGCAAAATCAGGGGCAACCACCTGCATACCTCTTCTAAGAACGCAATCACATAATATTGTCACTCTTTTATAAACAACATTTTTCCCTAAGTTTTGGTATACCCCCAGCATGAAGAGACCTCCTTGGTGAAGTATTTGCTTGACAAGCTAAGCCCAAAGAATTAAAATACTTGTGCTTTGCTGAAAAGGACAATATGAAAATGTGTTTATCAGTGATGCTGCTCTGTGCAACATCACATCCCTCAGAAATCTCAGTTTACATTAGATCCATAGTGCCCCTAATTCATCTGTAGCTCACAGGTAATATTTACTGCTCGTCACAGAATTAAGTGACTGGATACTGATCTCAGATTTGGTTCACCATAACTCATAAGGGCTGACCTGTCAGAGCAGACACTGCAAGTACAAATTGAAGTACTACACTGAAATTACAACAGTAAAACTTTAAAGGGGCATTATCAAAATTGGTGACTTTCTTACATATGTGTACTTTTACATATATGTACTTTCATACGTCCTTTTGCTGGGTTTTTTTTGTTGTTGTTTGTTGTTGTTTGTTTGAAACAGGCCTGCCATTTCTCATCCAATATATCACTTGTTAAAACCATAATTTCTGGTAACAGCCGGATTATAAAGAAAGCACTCTTGAAGGCAACAAGGAGGTGGCAGAGATCCCAAAGGAATTATTTAAAAGAAGATGAATTCTGCTTATTATTGAGGAAGGTATCATGAAGTCTAAACTGCAAATTTATTTAATATTGAACAGCAGTGAATATTTAAATGAATAAAGGAAGTTAATTTTCTATTCAAGGAGGTGCCAAATGGCAAAACTGAAATGGTTGTATGCAAATGAAGATGCATATATTTATGTCACAAACCACTTTTGCCATGGTATTTCAGATCATTCATATTGCAACAAGTTTGTTGCAATAAAGAGATTTGGACCTGATTAGTCATCTGGCAAATGCTAGAAAATTCAATGCCAAAATACACAGTGTGATTCAAATGTAGCGTAAAAAGTGAATTGATATGATAAAGGAGTAATATTCTATATATTAATATGTTCTCTTTTTATGGAATAAGTTACCCAATTATTTCTGTTATAATATTTGATCAGTCTGAAGCACATAGTGTAAAGAAAGTATGTGCAAAGAGAGAAAATGTAAATGCATTTATTCAGCATATCCTTTCATATCTACAAAATTTATAATTCATATTGCCCCATTCCTTTAACTGTGGTAGGTGATTTCCAAACACTGAGCTGGAGTGAATCTTAAGAACAAGGGCACCATCATATTACAAAGAAAAGCTGTGAAGGGAGAGAAAGGGATATAACAGATAATATAAACTAAGAACTGGAATACAATTGATTATTCATCCTTTTAAACTCTATACTGTACATCATTGTTAGAGATGCCTATTGACATTGATATCTCCCCTGCTTGTGTTCAGACCTAGGGGCAGGAAGGCAGACTAAGGATGTTATCCCAAGGACCTAGAGAGTTCAGACTTGTGGGGTGATCATTAGAGCATCCTGAAAACAGCTAAGGAAAGAACTGAGAATAAGAAACATTTTTTTTCTATTTCTGTGTGTTGTTGTTATCTCCAACTCTTTATCATCTTCCTTTTAAACTCTGCTTCATTTTATCATTTTAGCAAAATAAGTTTGTTATATTGAAGAAGGCCCACATTCAATTTTTCTCATCCCCTTTATATGTGCTTGATTATAACTGTCTCATTTTCAGTCCTATTGAATGCTAATAAGAAGAGACTGTTAAACCCTGTCACCTCTAAAAAACAGAGCTTTAAATATGAAATGTTGTTTTACAGCTCGGATTACTATTAATTGTACAATATGATGTATGTAATAAGGATATTATTACTTACTATTGGATAAATTCAATGGACCTGAAAGTCAGCATAGCTATTCACAGCACACCTGGCTAGTGGTATAAAATTACACAAAAATACATTATGTAATGGATACACAGCATGGAATAAATTACAACAAAAAGCTAGGAAAAGTCTACTAAATTAATTTTTAAAATCTAGTTTTCAAGGAATTTCTCTTCCCATTTTATTTCTAAATATAAATCCCTCCACTCACCAGTAGCCTTTTCATAATCCTTATTCCACTTTGTCCCTATAATGGCTGGTGGCCTTGCCTCAGTTCAAAGGCCTTTCCCCAGCTGGAAACATTTTCTAAAACGGGAAAAAAAAGTTGTTTCATTTTTAGCTGGTTACCTTAAAAAGGAGGGGAGGAGGAGGAAGCTGAAGGAAAAAAGGAAAAAAGAAAGAGAAAAATTCTTAAGATTTTACCCATATTGAAATAATCTGGTAATTCTAAAAAGCCAGTATTTTTAACATGCTCTCTCTGCATCAAAAGCACTGCAAGTTGTAGTTTTCCTTGAACCATAGGTGTTGGGCTAGAAGCCAAAGAACCAGCTCAAAAAACAGAAGGCCTGTCAAAGCTCAAAGAAAAATCCTCGCCCTTTGCTGAACTGATAAAACACCATCCCTTTTCTTTTCCACCACCTCTGTGGAAATTCCTTTTCTGTTCCACCGTCTTCCAATTGAGCCTGGCTATTCTTCTCAACCACTGAACTCCAATAAAGTTTGTCTGTCTTTCTCTCCCTCCCCTCCTTAGTGTGTGATCTCAGCCACCTTTGTGTCTCCCATTATCAGCCCCAGCAGCACTGTGCTGTGCTCTGACTGGCAGCACAATCAGAGCTTGTTCTCTCTGGGATGCACAATGTGCTCTGGGAGTGGACCCCCCTTGCATGAGGAATTAGACTCCAGCAACATCAAAGGGGTGCAGGAATAGCTGGCAGAGCCCATGGGCCCCATGAAGGGTATCCACAATAACTGCTCGCCACCCAGTTGCCTTTCAAGGTTTGTGGAAAAGCAAGGAGGGATAATGAGAGCTTGCTGAAGACCCAGACAAAAGAAGGAAGAAAATGGCATTTGCTGTTGCTGAAAGAAAGCATCAGGACACTAGGGGAACTGAGAATGAGGGTAGAGTTTGCAATGCAGAGGTTTAAAAATGCTGCAGATTACAGGGAGGCCTGAACAGCAAAGCTCAGAGCAGACACGGTCACCGTGAGGTGCTCTTACTGAACTCTGCATTTTGGCACATCTCACCTGAGGCTAACTCAGGTGTTTAGGAGTGTCTCCACCTTTAAGACATGCCTTATCTTTGTGATTACAAATTCTCAGTATACACCCTGATGTTAAGCAGAGAGTGAAGCCTCTCTGATAGAGAGGTTAGTGTTTGAAAGCCTATGGATACTGTCTTACAGGGAGGTCTACTGATCTATTGGTCTACCTGTTTCGACCAAATTTGACAATTGTCCTTGCCCCAGATCAAACTGATAAGTCACTCTTCTCTCATTCATAACATGTTTGATTGCAATAATCTCCATTGTGCCTGGTCCTTTTCAGAAGTGGTCTTGTATCTTCTGGGCTTGTTTCCAAGACTGGGCAACAGGGACAAGATGCCAGGTGCAAAAGGGAAGAAAATCAGGAGCAGGAGAGGCAGAGTTGGTGTTTGTCGATGGCAACTGCCCACAGCCCACAGTTTTCAAGGATGTTCTGAACACAATGTGGGCACAGACAGGACTCAGCAGAACTTCCCAGATGGGGCTGGACAGCTTCTGGAGTCAAGTGAAGCTGTGCATTTGTAGAACAAACAGGGTGCACAGTACATACTGCAAATACAGGTGGCAGATTTAGGTCAGTGTCTCACTATCAGTGTAAATACAGCCAATTCATAAGCCTGGAGCTCTGCCTTAAAAGTGAGGATAAAAGAGGTCTAAGTTTCCCACTTCCAAACTTTTCCTTGATCTGTGTTGCAGGGGTGACACAGCTGCTTTAATAACAGCTCCTGCATTACCATAAAATTCTAACTCAGCATGTTAAGGAGAGTAAAAATTGGATTAGGGTTATTTTGACACATAGTGCTAGGCATTTTAATTGTGAGGGTACTGACACAGGTGAGGTAGAAACCTTTCAGAATGAGTGGAAATAAACCTGGTAGTTACTGAACTGGTATACTATTTGTGTGAGTTTGTGTGAGCAGGAAAATTGTAGATGGTACAGGCTTGCATGTGTCTGTGAACCAAATGAAGAAACAAAATACAAAATTCCCCAAACCCTCAAAGAAATTATAAAACCCCTTCTAATGAAAACAAACAAACAAACCAAAACAAACAGCAAAAAGAAAACCCAAACAAAAAAAAACACAGCACTTTTAGCAACCTAGAATTTCTATGCAGGAGAGACCAAACAAAAGGTGAAAGAAATGCTATTATGTAGCTTGTGGAAAAAGTGAAATTTTATGTTATTTTTATTAAGGTGATTTCACCCCACCCAGTAGTTAGGGGATATTATGGTATGCAGATGAAAGAATTTTGTTAAGACAACTACTGGGAATAAACAGGGATGCTTCTTTCCCTTACAAGAAAGGAAAGAGCAAAAAAGGTACTCTGCTTCACTCACCTTCCCCTTAGGAGAGAAGAAATTCTTAACATTTAATAATATCGATTTATCATAATAATTTTCTATGAATTAGGTAATGCTTGGGAAGATTTTGCTCATAAATACCTCAAGATGCCTCCAACCTCAGAGTTTGAAAGACTTATATGGAACAAAAATTATATTTACCTCATCTAATCTTGTAATTTTCACTGAGAATATCAAGACCTTTTTAGAAGATATTTTAACCCAAGCTAGTCATGACAGACTATCTTCATAATCAATTATTACTCCCAGAGAAAAATTCACATAATGGCTGTTTTAGGAATACATGAATTTTAGGACAAGGTGACCTAAAATGAGCCAGCATCTCACCTACATCTAAAGAAGGAGGCCCCAAATAACTAAACCTGCAGCTGCATCTACACAACAGACATTATCCTGAACAAAGAGATGCAATCCAGAAAGTCTGTGCATTATGGATTAGGTGAAATTACTGGCCTTGCTTCACATCCAACCGTTGTGAGCTGATGAATCTTGGACTTTTTGGTCTGCACAGACAAAAACATTCAGGTTGAAGGAGAAGGCATCTAGATCAGAGCTGAGCCCTTCAGTCCACCCATGCATCACCCTTTACTTATGGCTTGAACAGGCCACAGCAATACCATCTACAGGCATTACCTAATATCCACATCATGGATGTGCTCTGTTAGATCCACACAGATGAGCAATCAGGTCAAAATACATTTTTCCCTTGCTTCTGCATGATAATGTTCAAATCTCATGGTGGTAACAGCCAATGGATTTTCAGTGCCCTTGTTTTCTGGGTAAAAAATTAAGAAAAGAGAGAATGGCAAAAGTATCAGGGTAGATCTTGCTAAATCATTTATAAATCCAGATCATTTTATGGTTCTGTTATTTTCTACAACATCTCATATCCTTCAGAGTCAGGCTGGCCAAAGAATTCACAACAAAATACAAAGTAAGAGACCAGATTTTCAAAAGAAATCTATGAACTGCATAGGCAGCTTTTTAGGAGGGATGGCCATAAGGTACCATTATCTCAGGAGGCAGAGTCACCCTTCTGAAAAATTATTGTACATGCTGTAAAACTTGAAACTTGGCCAAAAGTAGTGAGGTTCATAACTTTTGCTTCACATGAAAGAATTTAGTGACATTAAGCAAAATGACTCATGGACTCAGAAGAAAGAATATCACCTCCTGAAACACCGACACCACTGAGATTGTCCTTGGAGGTCTTCCCATCCAGGCAGTGATCCCAAATAACCCTGCTCCTTTTATGCAACGTGGCATCCAGGGCTCAGGATGATAGACTGCAGGCCATATGCTAGATCTCTGAGTTTGCTAAAAATAGGACATTTTTCTATTCTGCTGGGGACAAGTCTGTATAAATGTGACCAGAAATCTGGCACAAATCCATAAGGCTGAGATGAGCAACTGAGGTCCTTCCTTCAGGCTTGTCAGGCAGATACCTAATCAAAATCCTCCAAGGACAGGAAGGGGGTTGGAATGGCTAGCTAAGTCTATTTGCTCTCAAATGTGCCTCTTTACTCTTTGATTGCTCTTTCTTTTTAGAGTAATATACACATTTCAGCAATTATTTTCTCTGCACCCTCCTTACCTCTCTCTCCTGGACACTGCCAGCATCAGACATCGAGCTTAAAAGATTTCAAATGGTTAGAAAATGCTGGCAGAGTACCTGTGCATAGAGCTGCTTCCTCCTCCCTTTGCATTAGCACCTATTTCATGTTTAATAATAGCATAGAGCTGCATCTGAAATTCACTTGGAAGATATCAGAAAAACACCAATTATTTTTGAGGGACATAATCTTCCTTTTGCTGACACTCTCTAAAAGCCCCATCCTGCTGAGATTCCTGAAGGGTCCTC
Organism: Dicaeum eximium; assembly: GCA_013396995.1. NCBI lineage: Eukaryota > Metazoa > Chordata > Aves > Passeriformes > Dicaeidae > Dicaeum > Dicaeum eximium. The sequence continues at coordinate 2,049,236 of VWZP01004506.1, read as the reverse complement.
AGACAAGTGCTACCATGCTGCCCTGTTTCCTGAGCACTGCTATCACCAGTCTGTCTGCTACCTGGACAGATGTCCCTGACTTTGTGCTTTTGAACAAGCTATGGAAGAGCTGAAAAACTGCCTGTGGATGGATCACAGGTCTTGACATCACTCTCTGCTCGTGCAAGCAAGGCCAGTTTCATCAGCTGCTCCCTCCCAGTAATAAGTAGTGCTGCTGCATTGGAAGCAAACTGTCCATCAACATTTTAATGACCAAGGCGGTGACTCACTTTTCTGGGTTTAAGATGCTCCTCTTTCCATACTAGATCCGGAAGTCCTGCTCTCCATCCAGGTTTCCGCGGGCATGATTGGATGGCAGCTACACAAAGAGCTTGTTGGCATCAGCACAGAGGTGGGGGTACCAAACTTTTCAGAGGAGGCAGGAGAAATGGACAGGAGCACCAAACTGGATCAGCTACTATCAGAAGCAGAATTTGCATCATCAGTGACTGATCTTCCTTAGGATGCAGCTTACACACCCACCAACACCTCAGTGCTCATTTGCCCTTGCTGGGGCTGTCCAGCCTAGAAAAGTGAAAGCTCCAGGAGGCTTTATAGCATTTTCCAGTACCTAAATGGACTCCAAGAGAACTGGACTTTTCAGAAGGGCATGGAGTGGATAGGACAAGGAAAACTGGTTTTAAGGTGAAGGAGAATAGGTTTAGATTAGATATTAGGAATAAATTCTTTACTGTGAGGGAGCTGAGATGCTGGAACAGGTTGTCCAGAGAAGGTGTTGGTGCCCCATCTCTGGCAGTGTTCAGAGCCAGGCTGGACGTGGTTCTAAGAAACTTGGTCTAATGGAAGGTCTCTATGGCAGGGGGCTGGAGCTAGATGATCTTTAACATTCCTTCCAACAAAAGCCATTGTATGATTCTATGCCTCTCTAAGATTCCTCATCTACTTGGTTGTGCCAAATGTCACATCAATGCTTTGTGCTGCCAAGATTGAACCTAGGCCATAGCAAGGAAAACGAAGAGAAGGCAGGAGTGATCTTTTTTTTTTTTATGTAACCTTTCATCTTTTTTTCCTCTGAAATAACTTTGATAATTCGAAGTGAAAAACCCTCATGACTGCTACAGAAATAGACCTTTGTTTTCCATCTTGAAAAAAGGTCTAACCTAAAAAGCCCTGCAGATACACAAGATTAATTTTCACTACTTTGTTTCATACTATTTATAAGCAGCTCTTGCTGAGTTTTGGATTTCATGGCTTATGCTGCTGGCTGTAAATGCTTTCTGTCCACTCCTGAAGCCTGATTGATGAGTGCTCCTAGCCAAAGAGCAGCCTGTATCAGCAGGCCCAGGCTTGCAGGCTGGAACATGGCTCACAACACTTGTTTTGAATTCCTGTTTTTATACAGTAGCACACTTCAGAAAAGGCTTCAGTGCATAAGCAGAAACAGCATGAAACCTCCAGCTTGGCTTTCTGTGCCCATGTTTTCCAAACCTCAGGCAGACACTAGATGAGATCAGGAAATGAGCACTGAGGACAGAGGCACAGTCTAGGAGAGATGGTCAAGCTGAAATCCAGCGGAGCTGTGGGAGAGTGGCAGAATTCTGGCACATGGTCCATACACAAAGTTTGTAATGGTCTTTCTGCTCAAGGCATGATGCTCACACATCAGCTTGTGCACTGGAAGAGGTGGGAGTCAGCTGAGTGAGTTGTGCTCTGGGGTGTGAAACTTGAACATTCCTAATACGTCTGCAAGTATGATAAGACCTGGGATAATATTTCCCCCAGTTCTGCACAGAACAGCTAATGTTGTAAGCATATATCCCAGATTAAAAGAAAAGGTAGTTCAATTAAAAATCTATATGCTCTCTCTTTCTGTCTCTACCCTCAACCTGGCTTGAATCTCAGAAATTAATAAACTGAAAAGAAGTTCCCAGCAGTAGCTGGAAATACAAGGTGTTTTGTACCCAGCATAAAGAAATCTGTCAATACATCGAGTGGCCTTGAGTTAAAATTTTTATACCAGAGTCTAATTTATTTCCTCAGAAACAGGGCACTAAACTTGGAAAGAATGTCAATAGGAGGCAACAAAAATTACTGAACTAAAGTTTCAGCCCTGAAGGAGTGGTTAATGGAAAGAGCTGCTATGCAAAAAGCACCTGGCTCAAATGTCATGCTTGCCCTCCTTTAGCATCTAGCTCTGATTTATCCAGATGCTTAAAATGTCTCTTCCTCATTGTCATAATCATCACAGTGTCTGAGCACTCCCAAGTGCCTTATTCTATGGCACTTTTTCCCACTTTGTAGGTGGGAACAGAGACGTAAGACTCACTCGAGATTCCAGGGACAAAGGCAAGGGCTGACCAAATAGTCACTGCATACTGGAAGAAAGCAGCTCTTCCCTGAAGGGGGTGCTTAAGAAATCTCCAAGGACTCCAGTATGCAATTGTAATGAAGCATTAGTTACAGCTTAACTCTAATAGAAAATGGTTTTAAAGATTCACTGGATTATTTCTTAATATTGCCTTACCTCAATGGCCCTGATCTCTGGTGATATTTATAAAGCTTATTCCCACTGCTTTCAGTGGGAGGCATTTATCTAAATAAAGCCAAACTTCTGAGCTCCTGAGCAGTGTCTTATGCCTCTGTCTCATGTCCTGCTAGGAAGATGGACATGTTTGTTTCTAATAGCACTCAGGACAAAGATGTTATGGTTAATCAAAAATGAACCTTTATTTTCAGACTGCTTTTTGAAGCTTTTCCTCTGTGCACTGCAGTACACTTCCTCTTCCATGAGAGCACAAATCAGTTTCAGACCCAGCAGGCAGCATCTTCACTTAAGTGGCAGCAGTAGCAGAAGAGAGAAGGCAAAAGGAAGGCCAAGTGGTTCAGCTCTAAGTAGCATCCTCCAAGCCAGCAGAAACAGCAGGTTTTGGCATGTCACGTGCCTCACAAAGTACTTTGCTTGGTTTCAGAGCACAAAGTCCATATTTGTGCCGATAAACCAAGGCCCAGCATTTCTGATGACAGACTGTTCTCAGGGATGCAATGCAGTGTATGTCACCTTTCCTGTGTACCCACACTTTTGAGGAGGATTGTGCATCTGTTCCTCACCTTGCAGGAATTGCTTAGACAGGATCAAGGCTATGATGTCTTTTGGGGTGGGGATTCCCTACATATGTCACAGGAAAACATTGTATGAGTCTAGCCAGCAGGTTTGAGCTGTGTGCCTCTTATGTTAGCCACCTTCAATCTATTTTGAGGCATTATTTAATAATGCAGGTGTCAAAACAAAAAATCCAAACCTAAAAATGCTAAGTGCTGCTAACGCTGACTGAACTTATAGTTGTGTTGGATACCCAGGTATTTATTACAAAGAAGCTCATCTGTTTCTCTCCCTCCATCCACATCTGGAGAACTGTGGGGCAGAACAAGTGCATGATTGCAAAGTCAGTTGAAACACTTATAAATTATGGCAATTATTCCAAAGTTCCTTTTACAGCAACATATTGATTCTGAAGCTCATGGGGAAAGCACTTCTGCTGCCTGGGGAAGCAGGGGACAGGTGGGAACTGCTCCATTCGCACAGATGGCATCATGAATGCTGGTGCACGGCTGCTTTAGTTACAATCCCTTTAAAATCTTGATGATGATACACATAAGGAAATCAAACCATGATACACTATTAGTAGGCAATGAAAAAGACTTGATAGGAACCTGAGGTGACCTTATAACCTGGATATACACACTGCCCCATCTCATCTTCATATCGGGGCAAGACTTGGGTATGAACCAGACTTTTCTTCCTTACTGCTTGTTTCCCATGACCTGATTTCAATGCACAGGTGCTATCCAACAGATACTCAGTCTGAGCAGCCCTTGAAGGCAGCAGGTACTGGTGACACCAGGTGAGGCAACTCAGGCAAAGTGACACTCCCATGTCACCAGAGAACACAGCTGCCCCACACTGATGGGATGCAGGAGCTGGAAGTCTCAGAAGAGGAGTATAAAAAAAAAGTCAGTTTGGTGGCAGAGGGAGGGAGGAAGGCAGGAAGGCAGGGTCCTACAGTGATTCTCCCCTCATCCCTCTGCCACCCTCATTTACCCACAGAGAAATAGGATTAGGATTATGGGGTTTCAGGGGCAGGGTGGGTGACAGCTCTTGGCCCTGCCCAGGTAAGAAACATCCAGACAGGACAAAAGGCAGACAGATTTCTTCCAGTGGTTTCATCAGCCAGTGGGAATAAGCTGTCCACCAAGGGCAATAAAAAACCAAAGGGGAAAAAAAAAGCATTCAAAAGAAAAAAAAAATTATCAGGAGACATTCTGTGGCAAAACTGCAAATAGCTGCAGATGCAAACACTTCTACAGGTCACTCACAGTTGCAATGTTTTTAATAAACTATTTCTGTTTTCTTTTCTCTATTGTTAAAATTTGTTTTGTTTTATATACTCTAGAAAGAGATCGTAAAGTTGTTGACGACAGACTTTTTAAAAAATGTCAGTTCAATGCCCTGCAGCAGTCGAAGAGGCAAATGAAGCATTTAGAATTATTAGGAAAGACACAGGGAGAGTGTTCTTTCCTTGGGCCCCTGGATAAATTCACAGTGTGACATTTCCTGGATTTGGCATGCAGCCCTGCACATCTTCAGACAGCAAAGCTACAAAGAAGGGCAGCAGGGATGATTTTGGGGCTGAAATGTGATGAAAGAAAGAAGTGGTGGAAAGGAAATGGTAGAAAACCATGAATGGTATGGGAAAGGTTCAATCTTGGTTGTGTGGTAAAAGTATCTGACAACGAATTTTAACTGATGTTAGCATGATTCAAATGTCAACTGAAGAACTTGGCTGTTCCAGTGATTTATAGAGGTCCAAACTGTGAAGGTATTTGGAGGGGAGAAGGCAAAGATCAGCAGCTGGTCAAGAGGCAATATCCATCCCTGGAAGGCTCCCAAACTGGTGAGGTATCACTTGTGTAAACGCTTCCCTACACTCCTCTCAAATATCTCTTATTGTCTCTTTTCTGATATATGCTAACAAAACATCATCATTTCTCTTATACACCAACAGAGACAAAATCTGGCCCTCTTAAAAATTTCCTTCTGGCCCCTTTCTTTTCCCAGCTTTCCAGGAAAAGATGTGTGTGTTGGAAGGGGTGTCCATGTGTGCAGAGCCAGAATGGCACCTGGCAGAGAGGTTCCAACAGCTTCACCCTGGGGATGGCTCCTCAGGACTCAGGGTGTAGCCATGAAGCCTGTTGACATCCCAGCAGAAAGGGTGATGTGTTTCAGTTTACTGAGAGGTGTTTCTGCAGCTGATGGCCCCTATGCCCTCTTCAGCTCCCCACTGCTTCCACATCTGCTGCTGGGAGAGGCACAGGGTCTGTCCAGTGCACAACAGAAATGATGCTTCACTTATTAACCAAAAACAGAGTGTGAAGGAAGAGCTACACAGGTCAAGTACACAGGTTAAAGTTCACAACAACAGAGATCTGCAGAGACTCTGCCTGCAATGCTGTATGCCCTCCATATAGCAAAACCAAACAAAAAATAACTTGGCCTAAAAAACTACCTTACTTTTAACATTGCTGGTACCATCTGGAAGCATCATGTACACAAGATGTTCCCTGGCTATTGAGAGACATCTTAGGCCTCTGAGACAGCAAGACCTTCCTACCTTGTCCATGTTCATGGTATTTCATCCAGCAGTGAGAAGACACCTGATTACAGAATCACAGAATTTTTAGGGTTGGAAGGGACCACTGCAGATCAGTCCAACCCCCCTGCCATGGCAGAGTCACTAAGAGCAGGTGACACAGGAATGCAACCAGGTGGGTGTGGAATGACTCCAGAGAGGGAGACTCTATGACCTCCCTGGGCAGCCTGTTCCAATGCCTCAGTGCAATGCCTCAATGTAAAGAAGATCCTCCTCAGGCAGAGGTGGAACGTCTTGTGTTTAGGGAGACACTGGAGAGTCTGCCACCATCCTCTTGGCACCTGCTTTGAGATATTTGTATGCATTAATGAGGTGCCCTCTCTAAACTGAACAGACCAAGCTCCTGCAGCCTCTCTGCATAGGAGATGATGAACACTCTCTCTGTTAGTTAAGACCCACTGTGCACTGTCCTGCCTGGGGTAGTCAGTGTTAGTGATGCTCAGTGTTGAATAGCTTTGATACATACAAGAGTGATGTGATTTTTTGTAGGACTTGTTATTATCCACCCCAAAAGCAGGTTCCTCAAGTACTGCCAGTTGGCAGGACAGTGAACTTCCATTATATTTAGCTGCAAGGAAGTTTTCCTGGGCTACATGAGAATTTGCATACAAAAATCAACAGTTTGGGGGAGGTTGGAGCAGTGATGGTTGTTCTCTTTTAAGGAAAATTATGGTGTTAACTACAGGTCTAAGAAATATACATAGATCCTATCATTTATTGCCACAGAAAGAGAGGAAATGAAGGGGACAGGGGGAGATATATTTGTCCTAGCATTTATTTAGACATTTCTCACTGATTTATGGTCCAACTGCAGATAAACAATTGACTATGCCATAAACATGGAACCAGTTTTGGGACACCTCAACCAGCTGGCTCATTTTTTCACACCTTTTTCTTTCCCCTTCTACTGTAAGACTGTATTATTTTTTTCAGGATTTTATTGTTTTCTTTGCTCTGTACTGTAAATAAAACAGTTCTGGGCAATGACTAAGCAGTAAAGAGAATTTTGGCAGAAATCAAATCTTTTCCAGATACATACAAACATCTGCATTCTCATCAGATTGCATCTGCTCCTTGTTGTTGTGGGTTTTAATCCATATTCACCTTACCAGTTTCTTGGGACAACTTACTGAGAAAGAATATTTCTGCATATCCCATTTAATATCTGCTTCATCATTTACTCCCAGAGCATTTGGAAGCACCCGTTACAGTGGTGATACAAAAGAAATAAAATGTAAATCAATATTTCTGTTGTTCAAAGTGATATAGATACTTTATCCAGAAACCTTCATGCTGAAGGTTTATCATATGCCTGCACAGGATTTTGATTTAGGGAGCCTTTAAGTTCTTCACCAATGTCACACAACAATCTGTGATTCATATTGTTCTCTAGATTTCTTTCAAAGGGTCATACAAAAGGTTGTAATAAAGGGTTTACTTTAAGTAAACTGTTGATTAATAAAATATCTGTCATGTCACTACATCTGCCCAAGCAAGGGGTATATTGTGACCTTGATGTAAATGCTGTAATTCTGGAGACAGAACGTCTGTTACTGACATTTTTAGAATCAATTCAAAACTTTAAATTATTAGTTGCTCAAAAAAATGTTACCTGCTCCTGACAGAGAGGATCAATTTCTAGACAGTGTATTTTAATGCAAAGCTAAAATCCAAGTATTAGACATGGAACCAAATATGGAATGCAAATGCTTATAATTAATTCTAATATTTACAATATTACTTTCCTAAAATAATAATATAATCCAGCTACCAGTGAAGAGAAATAGTTTTGGGGTGTTTTCTCTCATACAAAAGCTTTCCAATTATTAATCTTTAGAATAAATATTAACATTCTGTCTTTCTAGCTGAACAATTTGTAACCCAGAATTACTGGTTTTTAGAGTAGTTTCCGACTGATGGTGGTAAAACTATAGTGAAAGCTAAAAATTATCTTAAAATATCAGAATAAAAGAGCCAGAAATTGGCAGGAAAAACTCAAGTTCCAGTCCCTGCATTAATATTTATTAGTAGTGGAAACAAATTATTTGTGCTAACCTAAGGCAAATTGGCAGCATATTACATTTTCTATTAAAAAGTAGTATTTTTTTCTGCCACATTATCAGTAACACAAGATCTAAAGAATCTAAACCCTTCATTTCACAACAAAAGAGAACAAGCTTTCACCTTTTTTATCGCCACGATAACCTTCTGAACAGCAAGGAACTGTGAACAATGCAGCCGGGTTTGCCTCAGCCAGAAGCTAAACTGTGAGCCTTTATTTGCTCCTAATCATCCCTTTGGTAAGTGGATACCAATGTCTAATTGCTAACTAATTCCAATGTCTTCAAAGGAAATACAATGAAAATATGTTACTGTGCAACTTAAGAGAATTCTGAAGATGAATTGCCCTAATTAAAGACAAAACATAATGAAATATGAAATCTGTGCAAATTTCCTTTATCAGTGTCACGGTGTTCCCAGTCACTGCCATGGCTGGGGCTGAGTCCTTGTGGAGGGCACAGATCAAGGTCATGCCCCTGCTGTCACCTTGAGGTGCCAAGGGGCTGTGGCACGTAGAGCAAGGGTTGCGGTGCCAGGAGACTTCTTATCACTTCTTGTCACGTTGTGTGAGATGGAATGCAGCAAACATGATCTGAGGGGGCTGCAGCAGAGTGAGGAGCACTGCACTCCCATCCCTGTGCCAGGTGCAGCCAGGGCTCTGGAAGCACACACAGACCCAGCAGAGCCCCTGGGAATGGGGCCAGCCTCCGAGGGCCTGGGGCTGGCAGCTTTGCTGCTGGCAGAGTGGCCTTTAGACCATCCCGGGCACATGCCAGGCTGCAGATGCTGCAATTCCAGCTTCGAAGGGAGAGAGCTTCCAGTGCTCACCTGCAGGGCCTGGCAAAGATGAGCTGTGTCCCCTGCAACATGCATTATTAAGGGCATATCAGAGATAAGAAACAAAGACACAAGTGCCAGCTAACCTGCAAGACATTCCAAATTCTGTGTGAAATTACTGGGTATGTACTAGAAAATTCAAGGAGAACAGGGAAGCTCATTGTCACTTACAAGTGCTGCCTAATTAATGTTCACTTTTCTCTGTCAAATTTTATATTCTGTTGCTCAGTTATGTAAATTGGGCAGCATTTCATGCCATAATTAATAGGTCCTTAAACAAGCAGATTTTACTGTTTGAGATAACACTGAGAGGAGCCATTCTTGGGTTTTTTCTTGTTTGGCAAGGGTTTGGTTTTTTCCTAACTAGCTATTTCTGTTCCAAATTATCTTTTCTTTCTTAGCTTCAAAAATTATTCTGACCTTATTCAAGATGGTATCTCCTACTAAGTATGGATTGCATGGCTATGCATTTCATTCAAAGTCATGTTTGATATTTATCACAACAATCTCTCATTATGAGCGGAAAACTTAATTTATTGCACACAGTATGAATGTGAGTAATTTGAGATTGGAAGAGTCTTGACTTCAGAAGTAAGACAATAAAAATCTTATTGATTTTTACTTCAAACTTGACATTACTGATGAAAACATTAGTATCTTTAAAAGGAGAACTAGAAAATTGTGTTTGAGAATTTAAATGAGAGATACCAAACAAAACTGATTATAATGGAAACACACACTTCAACATAAGTCTATCAGAGGCTGAGAGAGCACAAGTATTGGTCAGAGTAAAAACCTTATTGTAAACAGCCTAAGAGCTTTTTTTTTTTGCTTTGGGAACTAGACATGACTAGACAATGCTGGAATGACTGAAGAAACAATTTTCCAGAGAAAAACAATTTAATTTTGTGAAAACAAGTACTTTCTTTAAGCGTGTATTTATTTGAACCTGCATCATGGTATAGCAATCAATACACTTTTGTTTCTTTTATCCAATTGATATACAAGAAGTAAGGGTTTTCTCTTTGCCATTCTTTGCCAGGAACAATTTTTCCAGGATATTACCAGCTCATACTATACTACCAAATAAAACATCTCCTTCTATTTTCTTCTTTAAAGCATCTTATGCTTCTTGAAACACCATGAAACCTTCTACTAAAATAACTCTTCAAAAAACTTTTAATATCTTAAGAAAAAAAAAAACCCTTCTTGACATGCCAGTAAATGTATGTTATAGCACAAAATCTTACTTTGTCCTCTCTTCAATAAGCACAAGCATTGTTCTTTGTAAAAAGTAGAATGCATTTTAAAATGAAAGCCTATTCAAAAGAATGCACTGCTAATTTTATAACAGCAGTTATTACACATAACCCACTTTATGACATGCCAATACTTCAGAATTTTAGAATAAAAATAAAACTTCACATCAAGTTTTCATCTGTGAGCTTCCAAAGGAAGATATTTCCTGTCTGAAAGTGAAGATAATTGGCCCACAGATTGTCTCATTTACATAACCTTCTTTCCTCATTGATTTAAGTATTTCCTCTTGCCTTTTGTCTTATTTTTTTTTAGCTATATCTGAGTTCTTTGTTCTGAAGTAGTTCACACACCTTTGCTCTGCAGCTCCTAGAGCTGCTACTTTGCTTTCTCTCTTCTTTCAAGTAGTTCAAAACACATCTCAGCCAACCTCCCATTCTTTCCTGCTCCACTAAGTTCTCTCCCTAGATCATCTCAAGAGTGAAAGGTCCAGCACTGATTCAGGTCTTGGTCAGGGTCCCCAAGTTCTCCATAAGGCACCTGCTGTCCTTTCTCCTGGTTAACATGTGAATCAGTCAGAGGGTACAAGCACACTGAACACCAGATTGACTTTATTCCCATGATCATGTAACTATTTTCTTCTCCATTAAATGTTTTCCAAAAGTATTTTCATGTTTTGTAGCCTGACTTGCACAATGTTGCTGTAAAATCGTTTCTCTGTGACTTTCCAAGGGAGCTTCTCTTCCACCTTTCTCACATATTCCAAGGTCACAATGCCAGGGGGTTCAACTTAAAAAAAACCCAATAAAACATAAACACAACAAGAAAGACATCTGACAGTGAAGAATTCTAAAAGCACATTTCCAATTCATTGGAATGAAAATTAGGATGATGGGAATGCCTGAACTTGTAAAAAACTTTATGCAATTTACATATAACTTTAAACTTTTTAAAGTCCATGTTTGCCTTTTCCTTTCACTTACAGAAATTTCCACAAAAATAATTTTTTGTGTACATTCTCAAATCATGCACCAGCATTCAGAAATTATTCATCTGACAACACTCATACTAGTCATGTAATAAACTCAGAAAGCTCAACACTTGCCTTATACACATGCTCAATAGTTTCGTTTTCTATGTAGACCTCTGGGGTTTCAGAATCTCATAAGAGACTTTCAAATAAGTTTGCTGGTACCTTTTCTTTTTATTAAGGCCTGTAATACTAAATGAAGTGGTATTTTCCAGTCTGGACAAGGAAGTGCAATACCAAGAGGAAAGGAAACATAAGAAAACAAAATTAAGATGACTTCACTCCAAAAAGGTGAAGGATTTGAGTATGAGTTAGTTGATTTGATAAAAATGCAATTGTCCATCACTAATTAAAACCATAATTATCACAAGTCATATGTCTTCATTTTAATAATAGATATTAAATTTTTAAATAGAATTGAATCATGGGAGAAGGATGAAATCTGCTCATGGAGAAAAGTTTTGTCCAGATCACACTCATCTTACTTAGGTGAGTTGGTTACAGTGAACTCCACACTGAGCAGAGGCTGCGTGGCTTGTCTCACAAGCAGGAACTTGTTAAAGCATATCAAAACTCTTCTGAAGACTCAGGCCTAAACACTAAGAAGCTCTTAGGGGATGCTCCTAAAGATAGAAAATCCTCAGGAGGGATTCTAAAAAGATCTTGTGAGAGACATCCCTGCAACAAGAAGAACTGGGAGAAGAACCTCTCAGGAGTGGGAAGTCTTCAAAGGCGACCCCTATTAGCAAGAAACTTCAAAAGTGGGATGTGACATGACGTGAAAATCCTCCCACTGATGTTGGGTGCTTTAAAGATAGAATCCCCTGAAGCAAAATGGAGCCTTTGAAGTGGCAGTATCAGCACCAGCTTTGGAATGCATAAAGGTGCAGCATACAGCAGGACCAAAGCATCCCTGAACAGAGCTCCCAGTGGCAGAATCCACCGTGCTCAAGTCCGAGAAGCCCAAAGGCCGAGAGGACAAGCAAAGAAAAACACCATTTAACTGGCCCTAAAATACATCTTTGATCTCCCCCAATTAATCTCCTCAACACTGAAACAAAACTGGGTTCAAAAGAGGGGCTAATAGATAAAAAGAGTTGTCCCATGGAGCTGCATTACAGGTGCTCTTTGAGACCGAGTGGGGAAAGGTTCATCCTTTTGTTTTTCTTTAGTGTAATTGTAAGACACTGGTTTGAGAGGGACAATTTTTACCAGTTTTCTTCTTATCCAGAGAGGTTTGGATCTGCAATTCAGAGCTCCTTGAAGTTCATTAAACAGCATACATCATGATTTTGCTGGAAGTCTATTTTGCAAGCAGCAGTGCCACAACAAGTTAATATCCTTTCAAAATGACAGCTGCAACGAAAACACATGGTATTTGCTGATGTTCACACAATGGAATGCAGAGTTGTGGTTTTAATTTAAAACTGCAGAAAAACGTAAAAGCAAATCCAATGTTCTCTCTCCCCTATTTACACAGAATTACTAGAAAAGAATAGAATAGAATTTTCCAGTCAGATCAACCACTGGAAATAAATAAGAAAACCTTTTGTCTTGGGGACTAGAATACTACTGGAATAATAGAACTAGTCAAGACCCAAGAATGGATGAAATTGTACAATTAGGAAGGTAAACTACATTAACACAGAATGAAGGACTTGAAAATACAAACTCATAGAAGGGCTGTCCCAAACTAATAAATCAAGTCTCTTATTACAAGCAATCATGTAACAGTTCTCTGCATAATTATAATAATTTAAGATGTAATTATTTGTATAAATAATTGTTTCTATAAACATGAAACAATTTAACTTATGACCCCATCTGAAATGGTGAAAAGTTCTCTGATTTGCAACCAGAAAGTTTCCATTTACATCCATTCCCTCTTAAACACTGTTCTTTCACTGATATACAAAAAAGAAATACAACTCTTTTTATTTCACACACTCACACCACCTTCCCTAGCTTCCCTTTTGTAAATAAAACATGAACATTATCATTCCAATAACAATAACACCAGATTTTGGAAAATGAACAATGCAATGAAACCACATTGGCTAAAATCTTCAGGACACCGGCATGTAAAATACAGTCCTAAAAATCTGGCCAAGTTATCCACAATTAAAATAACAGTCTCACAAAAGGAAGTGTTAGGGAACAAAACACTAAGTGATACTCTAGTACTGTCTATGATGACTCAGACATAGGGATACCCACAGACTTGAATTCCTCTGCTGGGCACATCTGAGGCAATTCCAAAGTAAAAGGCATTTCAATCTGACAGTGCAATGTTGTGTCCAAGCTAACAGCCCTAGCCAAGGCTTGTTCCTAAAGAACTAATCAGCCTATTCAGAGGACTGAAAAAAGCCTCTCTTGAGGATAAAGGGCAGATCCTCACTGTGGGGCCTTTGGCTCTCCATCTCCTCTGAGTCTGTGGAGCCCCCCCCCCACACTGAGAGAGAGGTAATGTATTGGAAGCTCTTCCCATTAAGAGAGTCTCAAATGACTTTTATGAGAGGTCACCAGTTCTCCACCAGATGGGTGTGCAGAGGCAGGACAGCAAGGCTACCCCATGCCCGTGGGGACACACACCTGGGGGAGCCTTGTGCTTGGAGATGGTTGGAACAGTTCCCAAACTGAGAAAAGAGGGGAAGTAGCTGGGGTTCAGTGTTCAAGGTCACTTTCTTCCACATAGCCAGTATGCTATTGGTGTGCCCTGGGCTGTACAGGAGGAGGGCACAACTGGACTTGTAACACACTGATAGAGCTTCTCAGCAGAGCTCTGAACTGGGCAAATTTTAGCCAGGATTGTCTAAGGATTCTTCACTTAATTCCACTCCAAAGGTCATCTCTTTTCTAATAAATGTTTTTGCTCTTTGAACAGTGAAACTCATGCTGAACTGTTTCATAAAAGGGGTTCCTTCCAATTTTCAGGGTATTCTGTTTCCCATATTTTTAACATGAGTGATTATCTGAAGAGCATAAAATAACCTGATTTACAGATCATTATTGAACCTAATGAAAGGTTAAGGCAAAGTTTCCCAGGAGAGAATTTTTTGAAGTGTTTCCCATTGAATTGCACAGTGTAGATATAAGAAGTAGAGAGTGCTCAGCAAAACATGTGTGCCTCTTAGGAGCACCTGGGGAATCTAAACAGGAAGAAAGATGTTTATTATCCTGCTCAATCTAACCTGCTTCTGTGGAACCCTCAGCCAGGCTTTTAGAGGTAGAAAAGCCATGGGGCTCCTCCAAACATGGGTAGAAAGGGTATTTTGCATGTCCACAGTTGAAACCAGTTCCAAACAATAATAATTTTCTTCAAGAATTACGGAGTTCACAATCCCCATTTACAAAACAAAAACAAAATCCCACATAGCCTGCCCTGCTCTGCAAAAGCTGCTTATTGTGCCAGAAGGATTTAAAAACCTGCTTTAGTTTCCTTGGTGTTAGAACCTTGTCCTTCAGGAAACCTTGTGCTGACACAGCTCATTTACTTCTGCTGTAGTTGCACAGAGGGTTCCACCCAAGCAGGTCAGACCATGGGGCTGGGGCAGGTGGTGTCTCTTTGTGTCCAGCAACCTCATTCACCTTGCACAAAAGTCTCACAAGTTCATCTCTGTCTCTCTTCCCTGTGCATTTGGTGGTAATCTTTGGTTACACATACTGTGAGGGGCACAGGAGAATCAAAATCTTTTTTCACTAGGGAAAAGAAACAAACAAAAGCCTTTGGAGATACTTCCAAGGGAATGATAATAATGTTTAAATGCTGGGCTTGAGCAAGCCTGATTGAAACATGCCCTGAACAGCCCATGGCAACTCTGCAAGGAAAATCCTCATGCAAGTACAAGTATTATCATATAACTTCTTCAAACTTCGAGTATTGTAAAAGGGCTTCTACAAAAACAGACTATACTCCTCCAACAGTATCAAAATATCAGACTGAAAACCAGGCTTGACAGTTGTAGCTGACATCAAAAGCAGCTGCTTTAGGCCTGTTTTTACAGAAGCTTGCATAACTTCTGAAACACAAAACAACAAGTTACGCCCTTTTGAAATAAATAATTTTTGCAGTTGCCTTGCTGAGCAGTCCATTATGCTAACAGAACCCTTTGCATGCCAGATGATAATATGTTTTTTTCAATAAGAAACTCCAAGCAGTGCCAGTGAAGACTGAAATGAGAAGGCAGCCTTCAGAAAGTATACTTTCAGGAATACATCCTCCTTTCTTTACCCTGTCTCCTTCTCCTTCTGCCATTAAGGACTGATAATTTGGGACTGATAATTTGGTTATCTTCACTTCAGTATAGTCACTCCTCTATATCTTCTTACCCCCATGCTCACGTCCCCAGTTCTTGGTATTTGTCCTTTATGAACATCCTGATTACCTCTCTTCATCTTTTTCCTGATCTCTATGCCATTTATAATCAAAGAACTTCTCCATTTTTTTTTTCTAGCTATTTTTGCATCTTGCCATCTTCTCCCTCTGATTCCATTTACTACAGTTTGAAATCTTCTCTAATTTGACCCTTCATAATCCTCCAGCCTGACTCCCCCAAGTGTATCCTTTAGGACCCAGAAACTCCCAATGTCTCATCCTTGCTGGAATTCAAAAAGTGTATTCCAGTCCCTGTATCATTAACATGTCAGTCATAACTAAACATCACAGTGCAGAAAATCTCTGGATTTCAGCTTTTCTTATCTATCCAAACAGCACCATCTTTCTTATCCTCCTGTGCTGCAATGAACAAATCAAACCTGTAAGAGGTCAGGTAGTCTGCCCTGCTTTACCCAGTCCTTAATCAGGATCAAATACATCTATTTTATTCTTAGCAGATGTGTTCCTAATCTGTTCAGGGTGACAGAGACCCCAGAAGCTCCCTAGAAAATATTCCAGTGCTTCACTGTCCCAACTGATAGTAAGACATCCCCTTATCTAACTTTGATACACTTAGGGCTCACAACTTCTGGTCTGGTCCATCACTTTTCATTAGTTTTGATGAATACAATTTTTCCTTACCTCAAAGAAACTTGGAGTGCTCCCACAAAGACTGCTTTTATTGGCTTATTGCTTGGTATATGAACTTGTATTTTCATCCCTCCACAGCAGCACCTCTACTCTCCCCAATTCCTTAGCACATCATTAAGTTTCAGGGATCTTTGTTATTTTACCTTTCATTTTTCATATCAGCTCTTGTCTGTGTTCAATATGCCTGTGTGATAAGAGCCCAAGTCAGTCACAGCAATGAGACAAATAGGCTTAAACCTTATATTGAGATTCCACAGGAGATTAGCAGGCTTTAGAATGCAAATACACCCTTTTCTCTCCCTAACAGGTTTCATCCAACTAAAAAAAAATAAATATTGTATAATAAAAGCTAGAAAAATATCTTTTTTAAGTAAACAAAACTCAAAGCAATGAAATCTAATGCAACATAAATAGAATGGTTCGAGTTTGCACTTTCCCCACCCCATTGTAGGGTTTTGCTTTCAGTAGCTCTCTGAGTCACCAAGTGGCAGGGTCCTCAGGACGTTCTTCTGTGGAAGGTGGCTGGCTCATCCCTGTCCTTCTCCATGGCCTCTACATGAGGTACAGGCTATCCATGATGAACATCTTGTCCACCACAGTCACTGTCCCTGGAATCTCTTTCAGTGCTGAGTAGTTTCAGGGGGCCCAAGCAATCAGCCTCCTTCCTGAGACAGCCAACATTCTCTTGAGGTAACACGTTTGGTGATCTCTGTTTCTGCTCAGCTTCGCTGCCCACAGCCCCGCTCTGAAACCAGAGCATCTGTGTGTTGGACAATCCTATACTGGTCCTCATTGCTGAGAGGAAATCTTCACAAACATGTTCCAAACCACTTATCACCTTACAAAGCATATCTCAGAACCTCTCTGCATCACTTGAAAAACTCTTTACAGCAAGTCAGGTTTCAGTTTGCTGAGGCCATGGCCAGTTTTGCTCATCAGGAGTTAAACTCACGTCTCAGATGGTACCCACCAATTTTCTCTTCTTGGACCACCACAGTAATACTGAAAACCTAGCAGAAAGTGCAAGTTTTCACATTTTATAGTAGTAGCATTTACTTTGTTATTTATCAGTTTAATATCAATATGAAAGCAGCTGAATTTTTTTCTGAAAAGAAAGTATCTATTATTCTAACTGGGGAAAAGCAGTGAAATTAAAGAACAGTATTTTGCCCCAACTTCAATGATATGTCAGCAATAGCAAGAACTTTTTCAGCAGTGCATGATCATAGACTGTGTACAAGTTGCAAACCTCCAAGGAATATGGAGTGTCAGACATATGGTTTTCTATTTGGTGTCTCTTGTCAGGCTGTGCCATACAATACTCCCACCATCGCAGGATGACGTTACAAGTTATATAGCACCTCTACTTCTCACCACATCTGTGGACTCATGAAAACTGCTAGATTCACATATTCTGAAAATGAAATCCAAAGTGCTGCTATGTTCACCCAGGGAAATGGCAAAATATATCACTGAATGAAATCTTGCCTCAGCTATGACTCAGATAAACAGGGTTATTTTTTGGCTCTGCATCCATTTGATGACATGTTCATCCAGATTCTGAAGTGACATTACAGCCATTTTAGGTCTGATTATGGTTGGATTAGACAGTCAATGCTTCAGACACAGGGTCATCCTCTTGCTCAGATGAATCTGGTTCATCTGTACAGCCCTAGTCTCTCTTGCTCACAGGATGCCTCTGTATCACAACCTACATGTATCAGTGGGGTTTTGTGACTGGGACATGTCTACAGAAAAACTGAACACCCTGCTGTCACCATGAATTACAGAAGGCATTGTGTGTGCTATGGTGTTAGATCTACTTGGACCATGGATTTATCATGATAGCCTGAGTTTCATGAAAATCTTTTCAAATTCAATAGAAAAAAGAAATCTCTTTAGGTTTGCCTTGTGATAGACTTTTTTAGACTAGAGGGTTTTTTTCTTTCTTTCTCTGTGTTTCTACATTTGGATTTAAACACTATAATATTTAATAAATTCATGGGAAAATTACTAAATAGAATTCTGCACTAGGCTTCTTTCTTGTGACCAAAAAGAACCTAAACAAACAACCCTAGTTTTTCTATTTCAAACATATTAATAAGCATTATTAACTGATTTTTTTTTGTACTGTTTTGACAAATGTTTGCTACCTTTGTCTTTTTCTTCTTCATGTACTACATGTTTTACAATTTCAAAATATGAAGGAAACTGGTACACTTACAGACCTGGCAGAAATGCAAAGTCACACACCAACCTCTTTCTTCTTGTTATTTAAAGGAACTGCACTATATTTTATCCATTTTTCAGGATGCAGCCCAAATTCCTTGGAAGACAATAATATCCTATTGACTGAATTGGCTTCAGAGCAGGCATTGATTGAAAAGCAAAGTAAAAGAAAGCATATTTGTGACATGTCAAAATAGTCACCTGATAGTTTTCAGAAATGCACATAGTCAAAAGAATAAAAAAACTACACATGCTGATTTAAGTAGTTTCTGCTACTCTAACTAAGCCAGAGGGTACAGTATGGGCAAATAAGCAGTGAAAAAAGCCAGTGTTCCAACTACAGATTGGAAGTAAAGAACTGAAGCTTTCTTCTCATTAATTAGTTGGCTAACCTTTATTTTAGTGTCATATTGCTTTTTTAAATTACTTATATTAATGAAGTGGACACACAAGTTCACCAAGCCCTCTACTTACAAACAGAAGGTCTCAGCAACCTCAGGAGTTGATACTTTAAATGAGAAATACAAAACTTAATTCAAAACCAAGACACAGCAATAATTTGTGTTAGAATACTGGTTTTGATATTTATGCTTCTCATTTTTAGAATTACAGATAAAATATATATATTAGCACATTTTCAAAATAAAATAAGTGTTATTAATTAGGCATGCATATCTAATTTCATTCAACCTACAAGTCTCATTGCTTTGGCTGTAGGTCCTTGGCTGTAGCAGGATGCTCTACCTGGAATGTGGTCAAGCAACTCAAATAATGTTCTATTTGCAAGGCTATTGGTGGTGGACTGAGAGGGAATGTCATGCAGGTTTTGGTGTTGAATTATGCTAAAACCAGTCTGACTCACCCTGATAATGAGGCAGATATGTAAAGTATACTTATCTAAAAATGCTAAGCTGACACAGATGACCTGTGGATATATGACAGACAGTCAATCAATTTATCCTCTAAAAGTCCAGTTCACTTTCATACAGTTGGGTTTTTCTAACATATTCCTCCTTAGAATGTGTGGTGACTGTTTCCTTGGGTGTCAGGGACACCCACCAAGGATACTCCTTGAGGTTAAGAGAAAGAGAGCTCTCCACAAGTGTTGATATTGGTGAGTTACATCAATCTCTAACTAATAATTGTTTCTTTTTGCTAGCTTTAATGTAATTGCTTTAATACAGTGCACTATATTACACTAGACATTATAAGCAGTTTTAGCTTTTACTGTGTAATAAATAATTCTGATTAAGATCTTTTGTCTAGTCATTTCTCATAGTAAATAACTAATTTCATATAATTATATATGATTTGCTATCAATAAAACCTGTGGGGCAAAGTTACTTAAACTATTGACAGCCTGAGGCTAAGATTGGATCCAGCTGCCCCAAGACTCTTCTCTGAAAAGAATTTTAGAGTGCAAGGGGATCATTTCTGCACTTCATGGCTCTGTGCCAGGGCTTCTCTAACAAACCTTGTCTGAAGCTCCCACTCCACCCGAGACAATGGGGAAGCAGAGATCCACTTGCAGCCCATGGAAGAGCCCATACCAGAGCAGGAGGATGCTGGAAGGAGGCTGTGACCACATGGGAAGGCCATGCTGAAGCTGGGCTCTGGCAGCATCTGTGGCTCCATGGAAAAAGGAGTCGATGTTGGAGCAGATCTCCTGGCAGCACCTGTGACACTGTGAGGGACACACTGGAGCACAAGAGTGTGAGGAGTGCTTCCCCTGAGGAGGAAGGAGCAGCAGAGATGATGTGTGATGAACTGACCACAGACCCCATTCCCCTATACCCAGATGTCACTCAGTGAGAGGAGGTAGAGAAATTGGGAGTGAAATTGAGCCCAGGATGAAGCAAAGATGTCTTGAGATTTGGATTTATTTCTTATGATCCTACTCTGCTTTGATTGGTAATAAATTAAACTAATTTCCCTGAATCTATTTTGCCCATGACAATAATCAGTGAGTGATCTTCCTCTGCCTTTATTTCAGCCCACAAGCCTTCTGTTGTGTTTTTCTGTCTTCCCATCCAGCTGAGATTGGCAAGTGATAGGATGGCTCTGGTGGGCATTGAGCATATTGTCAAGGTCAACACACCACAGTCAGAGATGTGATTTGGCTGAAAACTTACCTGCAAGATTTATTCTTACCAAAAGCAAATATTGGAGTGATTATCTGGTGTCTGGTAATTTTAAATCTGATGGTCTGGTTCCCAGAGCAGCTGCCTTCTGGAAGCCACATACGTTGATGTATGCATGCAGCTACCCGAGCCCCTTGAAAGCCCCATATGGCTTCAGTCAGACCTACTGTATTGCATAGAACAGTCATTTTATCAGCAGGTCTTCTCTTAGGCTACTTAATCCAAATAAAACAGGGCCAAGGCACAGATACTGGCAGTGGTCCTCAATCATCTGTTCTGTTTTAACTGCAAGCACAGCCTCTTGCACAGTTTTGGCTCATGCCAAGTAGCACTGTCCAGGCAACACCCAGGCACAGCTCAAGAGACACCAGATGCCAAGGATTGTTTCAAGACGACAATTTGGACATGAACATCGTATTTTGAGGATAAAGGAAGCAAGCTTGAGCATATGGAGGTGATCCAAGCCATGCTGCTTGGACTCAAATCCCTGGTCAGATCAATTCAGTACCACAGAAGTTGCTTTCCAGTCCAGTCCCTAAAGGCTGAGCTTTACAAATGGGGGATCGAGAATGCCCCTTACAGCAGCAGTGGAAAATACTGCCTTGCTGGAGAATGCAGCACAGCAACATCTGAGATGTTTTCAGCTGCCTCTGGATTGCTCAAGTAATCCAGCAGTTACAAGTCAAGTCCAGAAACAGACTGGGCATTTCTGGTTCTGATCATCTGGAAAGGTTTGTTTGATGAGAGCCTTTGTAGACCATGTTATCTGTGTTGGATGAAGAAGTAACACAGAGAGAGCTACTGGAACAATATTACAGGTGGCTGTTATTCTGCCTTTACTGTTCTCAAGCCCTTAGTGCAAGCTTTCTTCAGGCTTTAAGTGCAAGCTTTCTTCAGGCTTTTGCACTTCTATCCTGTAGGAGTCGTGTTCCCCTTTGACCTTCATTCACATCTGATTTCTGAGACTTTCCAGTATGACCAGAATAAGCATGTCACCTGGATTCTTCAGTGTTTGGGAAAACAAGAGAGCTGCTGGCAAAACCTTCAGAGCCTTTCCTGCAAAAAGCAAGCACAAACTAGTCACAGCCAGGCACCAAACCCCTCGACTTGGGATGAGTAGGTAATTGTAGAGCTTTAGGCTCAGTTGGCAAGGAAAACTAAATCTATAGGCTGTATCCAAGGTGATTCACATTTTGGTAAGAACTTAAAAAATACTCCTTCCCTGACTAAAAGATTCCACATCCACAAAGTGGTCACTTTTTCCCAATCAGCCTGGCAGTCTCAGGTCTGTCCATGTTTCCTTTTAGGCTGAGTCACCATTCAGAGCAGCTTGCAGCAGTTCCACAGACAGCACTGTCAGCTCTAGAGTCAGTCACTGCTCTCCTCACAGTTTTCTCTGTAAGTCCACAATTCATACCACAGGCATCCCAGTGGTAAGCTCTTGAGGTTTACTGGTTGTTGTGTGGCTGTATTTTACACCAATTTACAAAGAAAGTAGGATAAAATCCTGCACAATGCAAACCTGAGTAAATCATGTCCTTGATTTCATAGTGACTTCACATTTCCTTCTCACAACAGCATATCTACATTTCCACAAGGTCATGAGAAGCTGTGTCAAGGAAGGACTTGGAAGGCAGTCTGGGCCGCCCTGTGCCCCACAGCAGAGCAGTCTGTCTGTACACATCCTGCCAGATGTATTCCTGAGCCATCTGCAAAGATTTCCAGCAATGGAGATTCTCATTCCACCTCTCCCAGTGACTGCCTAATTTTACTACTGGAAAGATTTTACCAAGTTTTACTCTTAAAGCCAGGACTTCTTGCCCATTCATCCTGGACATGGAAAATGAACAAACTTCTCTCTCTGCAATATTCCTGCATTTTCTAAGACTTGTCTTCTGTTCCTTAATTTTCTCCTTGTTAATCTTCTCCATCTGTTTCATCCTTTTATCTTAGCTCATTCTTTCCAGACCTCTGTCTGTTCTCACTGCAATCTTCCTTTAAATTGGTTTGTATCTTTCTTGAGCCACAGAGTCCAAAGATGAAGACACTACTCCAGATATTTTTATCAACATGGGAAGTGCAAAAAGATCTCTTTACAGTTCCAGCAGGCTGTTATCCTTCTGCTTATACATCTCATCATGGTGTTCACCTTGTTTACAATGATATGACCTTGTTCTGTGTATTCACCTTGTATTGATATGTACATTGTTACCCTTATTCTACCCTCATTCTGCCCCAAGGGCCTGATTTGATGAATTGTTGCCAAGTTGAGTTATTTGTATTTGTTCAGTTTGTTCTCCCTGTGTAAGTTCAATGTCTTTCACGTGAACTGTTCCATTTTACAGAGTCACAGAAGAAACTTTGAGATCATTGGTCCACAGCCCATGGCCTAACACCACCTTCAATGAGTCACCCGGTCAATGAGACCATGGCACTGAGTGCCACATCCAGTTTTCTCTTAAATGCCATCAGGAACGATGACTCCACCACCTCCCTGAGCAGCCCATCCCGATGCCCAATCACCCTTTCTGTGAAGAACTTCTTCCTGATGTCCAGCCTAAACCTCCCCTGGTGTGGCCGAGAATTGTGTCCTTTTGTCCTGTCACTGCTACCTGGGAGATGAGACCAGTCCACACCTGGCTACAGCCTCCTGTCAGGGACTTTTAGAGAGTGATAGGGCTCCCCATGCGTCTCCTTTTCTCCAGGCTAAACACCCCCAGCTCCCTCATAGATTTATGTTCCAGACCCCTCACCAGCCATGTTGCCCTTCTCTGGACACACTCCAGCATCTCAGCATCCTTCCTACATTGAGGGGCCCCGAACTGGACACAGCACTCAAGGTTCCAAGTACAGGGGAAGAATGACCCCCCTGGCACTGCTGGCTACATTATTCCCTATCCAGGCCAGGATGCCATTGGCTTTCTTGGCCACCTGGGCACACTGCTGGCTCGTGTTCAGCCTCCTGTCAATCACCACCCCCAGGTCCCTCTTGGCCTGGCCACGGTCCAGCCACTCTGTCCCCAGCCTGTAGCGCTGCAAGGGGTTGTTGTGGCCAAAGTGCAGGACCTGGCACTTGGTCTTGTTAAACCTCATATCGTTGGATTTGGCCCATCTATCCAGCCTGTCCAGATCCCTCCTCAGAGCCCTCCCACCCTCCAGCAGATTGACATTCACACCCAGCATGGTGTCATCTGCAAATTTATTGATGGTGGACTCAATCCCCTCATCCAGACCATCAGTAAAGACAGGAAACAGGACTGGGCCCAACACTGATCCCTGGGGGACATCACTGGTGACTGGCTGACAACTGGAGGCAACCCCATCCGCCACCACTCTCTGGGCCCTGCTTTGGAGACCATCCCTCCAGTTTGTCAAGATTAATTTCAGTTCTGAGCTGGTCCCTAATTTCCTTTACCAGCTCCACATCTTGTGTAATTTTAACAACATATTTTTAATTCTGTTAATGTTTTTAATTCTGTTAATCAAACTGTTATGAATGTATTAAACAGCCCTGGCCTCTGGAAAGGTGCCAATGTAGTTGTGTTCAGGCAAGCTACAGTTAGAAAATGACAACTGATCACTACTCTTTGAGTAATGTTTCTTCCCCTGTTTTGCACTTCCTAGGTTTTCTCTATTGTTTTATAGAATAGTTGTACATGGCTGGATAAAATAAAGTGCCTTCTGATTTGGAATAAATCCTGATTCTCAGTTCAATGACCCATTAAGTGAATGCACATACCATAAAAATTATATCAAGGAGTACCAAGAGCTTCTCACTCTTTGATTTTCACTGGCCTCTCCTCTGCAGCAGATCAACCTATCACTTTGTTTGTTCGTAAAACATAATTATCATGCAAGAGAAATTATCATGCATTATAAACTGTAATTTGTTTGCTATGGTTTTACAGCCTCTAGAATGAGCAGAAAAGGATGGTATAAAGTAACAAAACAAAAGAAAAGCACTACAAAGCTAAAGAGTTTGTTGCAAATGAGGGCTCCTTCAAATTTCTGTTTGATCAGCAGCTATACCAAACAAGAGAAGGGCTAGAAAAATAAATTTCTCTTGTCTTAGATTATGATGAATTTGAGACACCTTTAAGGATGAAAAAAAATATTATTAGAGATTGATCTTAACAGAGAAAGAAAATGTCTTGAAAATTGCCTCTGAGAATAAATTTGAAAGAGGCATGTTCATGATCTGAGGGAAATTTAAGATTAAACAGCTACTGGATTAAACTCAGTACTGGAAAATTAAAACTGTATACAGTCAACTACTAAAATCCATTTATATCCATTAACACATGGAAACCAGTGACCAAAAGAGTGTAAAAAAATGAAGTAAACTTTAAAATGCAATTTCCACAGCTGAAATGATTATACCATATTTTAGGCTACAGCTACATCATGTTACAGTAGAAAACTTGGAGTCCCAGATCACATAATGGATCTTCCAGGAACTGTAGTTCTACAAAATTGTATATGAAAATAAGACTTTCAGATTCAATACTGGCCCACATCAAGATCTGCAGATCTCCCAATTGCTAGAAATTGCCTGAGGAATCTTCTCTAAGTAGCCATAAATGCCTGTTCACAAGAATCCTCTTTCTACACTTATGGTCAGGGCTGATCAAGAATCACTAAAATTTCATACTGACTCAGATCCATCTCTGCATAAAAGTAATGAGACATCTGCTGTTGCTTTCAGATTTAATCACATAAATAATTTATCACCTCAGAAATTCTACTAAAAATGTATTGCACGAGTAAAAGCTTCTGCTCTTTCCTCAGACTGGGTACCCCTTGGTGAGCAGGGTAAGAGTTAAATCTCTGCAATGGGACAAATCCAAAAACATCTTTCTGAGAATGTTACATTATTAAAGACAAACTTAGTTTCTCTTTTAAAAATGTGACTTGGATGCATATCAGCATTAATTACCCTGGCAGTGTGTATGTCCTTGCTGGTTTCCTGCACCACAGCTAAAACCCCGAGTCACCAATGTCACATCCCCTGCCACACAGCTTCCTTCTCTTGTAGGAACTGCCTGAACTCCTCCACAAGGTCTTCTTGCCATCTTCATAATCAAATTCACTCTCAACACCCAGGCTTGGCAAGCTGTGTGAGCAGGGCTTGTTTGCAGGCATTGGAGACATCTGCCAGTTCAAGTGCCAGGCTCTTTGTGTTTATAACTGGAGATTTTACCTAAGAGACATGAGAAAACTGAGTAACCCTTCAACTCTGAAAAAGATGCATTATAATTTTTAAAGTTTAGAACTTCCAGTTTTGAGCAAGGAAGATAGTTACAAACACTTTAATTTCATTTAAACCATTAATTCTAAACTCTTTATTTTTTTCACTTTAGTGAACTTACAGGCACTTTTTCAAAGGGGAGAAAGAAACAAGACACTTGTTTCTCATTTATTTTCACTACCTTCAGGAACCTATTGTCATTGAAAGTGCAAGTGCCAATATAGAAAACTGATGGAAAATGAGCCATTCCATCAAGGAATTAAGTAAACCGAGGCAATACCAACCTGTGTAACTATTTTTGCTTTTAAATGCATTTCCTTTAATTGTTTTTTTTCCATTGCCAAAACAAGTATTTGTATGAAGGGCCTATTATTGGGTCATTGCCCATAAAACCACAAAACCCCATTTGCTTTGTTGGTGACTATAGGGAATGCTCTCCTGTGAGCCACATTTGAGACTGGGCAAGAGAGACCATTCTAAGATATATGAAAGAACAAAAGATGAGACCTCAGAGAAACAAAAGTAGGAAACGAATATTCCAAAGATGCAGTTAATCCTACAAATGACACCGAGTCATTTAAAAAATCAAATTTTGGTTGCAAACTCAGCATCTATTCTCTGTGGGCAATCAAAGTCCTTTGTTAGCTTCTTATCTCTCTACCACTCACCAAATGGGATTTCTGAGCACATTGCATTACAGTCTCTGCCATCCTTGTGCACAATCTCTCAGAGTAAGCAAAGGCATTTTGTTCTCATGTTCGCAAACAATGGCAATTTTCTTTTATCCTTTAAATCTTAGCTTAAAACTCACAAGATTGCAAGTCAAAATCTCAAATACCAGCTACATTTGTGTATGCAGGGTGTCATTCCTCCACAGGAATTGTAAACAAAACTTTGATAAACAGAGGTGTATAATAAATAAATATTATATGTAAAGCTGTCAGGGACATGACAGAAGTGAAAATTTTGACTAGTGGGAAATTTGATAACGAAGGCAGTACAACAAATGAAAGTCATTGGAATCTTCTCTGTACTTCTGAATATGCCTATTTATATAGAGAAATCCAATATTTGATAAGTCTCTTATCAGCTGGTTGACAATGAATTTTAAATTTAAAGCTATTACCCAGCATTTGTTATTTGTCAAGCTGGAAAAAATGAAATTGTTGGGAAAAGGGACTGCTAGGAGCTGACACCAGTCTTCTGCTCACTTTCAGCCACAGACACAAATTAAAGCAATTATTTCAAAATGACTGATGCAGAGAAGTTTTTATATTGCACATTTGGACGGAGAATTGTGCTATCTATGTACACAGTGAGGAATAAAAATGCAAAGTTTTACCCTGGGCTTTTAATATGCATGGCAACAAAGAAGTATTTGAATGCTGACTGTATTCCCTTTCAATCTGTTCAAAATCTAGAGAGGGGAGTATATGTTATAGCACTGCCTTTTCCACATCTAGTTTGCTACAGTTTGGAAGCAAATCCCTACAGCTGACTACAATCTGTTCTATCAGATGCCTCTGCAAGGTCAACACACAGTATTGCACTATATTTATTGCTGCCTGGTGAAAATTGAGTATCATTTAAAACTTTTATCACAACTGCAATTTGGCAAGAGAATCTGCTGAAGTTCCTGTCTGTGGCGATTCAAACATTGGGGTTGTATAGATAATTCTACAGCCATTTGACTTTAAAAAGTTCATTTTTGCTATGTGAGCCTCAGTCTTAATTTTCTTTATTCAGATGCACTTATTCAAAAATTATTTTGAGTTTACTGGGTAAGACATTTGAGAAGGAAAAATATGAGAAAACAGGGAATTAACATTTTAAAGTAGAAATTGAAATATTACCCATTGCAGACTTACCCATTGCAGAGGAACATATTGTGGGACACATGGCCATGGCCATGCCATTGGCCATGGGCTATTATGTTTTCATTGCCAGTTCATTGTTCAGCTCTCACATTCACAACATCACCAGGTTTTTGCTGGGGGTAGCATTATCTGTGGCTCAGCTCACTACTGCAACCATCCCACTGAAAATCTTTGCCTGCAGAGCAAATGTTAGATTAGCTCAAAGCTTTGAATGGTAGGTTTGACTATGTACTGGTCACATTGTAACTCCTAACCCTTCAACATCAAACTAAAAGACAATTTAATGGTGGCTACTGTCCCATAAACACAAGAAATATCTCGAAATATTTTTAAACTTTACAAGCTTGAGAAAATTTACCTGATAACATTACCCTAAAAATGTTTTTACCATCATTTTCTTCTTATATGAATTAAATAGGTTGATATGCTTGAAAAGCAAAAATTAAAAAAAATCCAGGTGTCACAGAAACACATAAAGATTAATATCAGAGGAGATCTCCTGACCAAAGCAGGACTACCTTGAAAGCTAGATCTGGGTCATGGCAAGACTAGTTTTGAACCTGTCTAAGGATGAAGATTACACAGGCTCTCTGGGCACCTTATCCAGTGCTGAACATCCTTACAGTTTTTGGTTTTTTTTCTTCCTAAACTAATTTCCTAAAATCATGAAATTATTTTCTTGTTCCTCTAATCAAAATGCATATTTCTATCATCATCGATGTTTGAAAATATGTACAGGCTAAGTCAAAGCAGGATTTATGTTAGAAGGTATTTATAGAGTTTGGATCTGTATATTAAACAGTCAGGTCTTCTAAGAGGATGTAAAATCTGGAGCTTTGTATTTACAGGCTCAATTCTTTGGTCTTTAAATCAAACAAATTGTACACCAAAAAATACCAACAGCAAAGTGAAATCTCTATATGCAGTGTGGCCACTGTAGTTACAAGAGGGAAACAAAGGGACACTTCTTTATTCTGTCAGTATTTCCCAGGTTATTTTCTCTGCAAGTATTTTTAGTTGTTCCTATCACCCACTACTTTGGATCTAAGTTAATGTACATAGGACAAATTAATCCTTAAATTTTTCTGAGCACTTATGATTGTCACCTGCCAATTCTCCATCCATCTCTGCTCCCACTAATCCTTGTTTTATATTTTAGGAAATATTAGATTTCAGATTTCCAAAACATCTGCTCTAGATGTGAAGTATTTTAATAGACCAAAACATGCTTTTATACCAAAACTATCCCCAAACTGTTCAACACCTTTAAAGAAGTAACTGAAAAGGCAAATAAGACGATGAGACAACCAAGAGACACTTTTTAGTAAAATAAACTCCTTTTTAAAAAGCCTGCACAAGTCTCATGGTATACCAGTGTACTCAGAACTCCATAACTGAAACCAAAGGAATTTTGACACTTCCACATACTTGCTTGCATTTTGCATCTTCTCAAAATACAAGTTCAGAGGAGAAAATATAGTTACTTCTTATGTCTATGTAAAAACTATTGAACAGATTAGAGTGATAATTTAATTTCTTTCTTTCTGATTCTTTTGAAACTTCCAAAATTTGTACCGGTTCTTTAGCAGTTCAAAAATATTATGTAATCAATTAAATTTTTTTGAAGTGTGAATTTTTTCAATTAAATATAAGTCACACCAGTTCTCACAAGCTCAGTTTCATTCTGGAGACAGGGCTATATGCTGAATGTGCATATTTCTCTTACCATCTTCAAGACTGTATCATTTATTGTTCTTAAACTGATACAATTTTCTAATTAGAGTAGTGAATGGGGCATTTTATCCAGCCTTATAAGACATTAACTCTGCTCCCAGCTGTGCAGTGGACCTGTGGGGCAAATTGTTTCAGTTCTCTAGGAATTAGTTCCCTTAGCTGTATTGGAAGGTGATGATTTATTCTGATGAGCCTTAGATATAGTGTTTTAAAATAGTCATCTTTCTTCTGCATGCCAGACCAAGAACACCTTTTCCCAGAGCGATTTAACTGAATAAGTAGAAATACAATCTACTGGCCTAAACTTTAAATGGTCAGCAATACAAATTTCTTAAAATAGAGTCCTACAAGCCCACTGTGAATTGATCATTTATAACAGATTCAGATTCCTCATCCTCTCATATTAGCTCATTTCACAGAATCACAAAATCACAAAATCACAGACCATGCAGATTGGGGAGGAGGAACCCACAAGCATCACAGAGTCCAACAATTAGCCCTGCCCAGGACCATCCCCAAGGATCCCATCCCGTGCCTGAGAGCGTGGTTCAAATGCTTCTTGAACTCTGTGAGGTCTGGTGCTGAGATCACTTTCCCAGGGAGCCCATTCCAGGGCCCAGCCACCCTCTGGGGGTGGAACCTTTCCCTAATATCCAACATCACCCCCCGGCTGGCCTGGCCTGCCTGTCCCTCCTGAGGAGCCTGTAACCATCCAATAGGGCACCGCACTCACAGGGCTCATCCCATCAGATTTTCCTTATGCCAGTGATGTCAAATCTCTCAGACCAGGCCAAAGCTTCAAACTCCTTGTTTGTTCCTCATGCTGCGTGCATTGGCAGAGAAGCCAATTCCAAGTGTGTTTCATGGTAGACAACACCTCATGGAGCAGATTGTGGGACTGTACTAACACTCAGTTCCTCAAGTTTTGGTGTGCCATCTCATTGCTTATCACTGGCAAGCCTGGCTTATGCCTTCAAAAGCTCTACCTTTGAGCCCTGCTAACTCCTGTGCTAAAAATGTAGAAGTACCTGTGTGTCCAGAACTTCTTCAGAGCTCCTTGAATTATATTCTACCACATGGTATTAAAACAGCCCATGTCAGCTACTTGAAATGTCACTCTCCTGTATTACAGCACCATCTAAATTACCAATATGAGGGCACACAGCCATCCATCAAGGGCCCTGTGGGCCTCTGCTTCACATGACAGTCCTGATATAAGTCCTGCTGAAGACACTAAAAGGACTCCCATGAAAGATCCTAGCCCGGGTGAACAAAAATGCACTTTTAATTCCTCCATTTTTATCTTCTAAGCAATTCCTTAGACATCTTAAGCATTCATCCCTAATCCATATTTAGAAGGCTTTATGCAGTAATCCATCATGTGAAACCTTGTTGAGAGCTTCCCTGAAAATCCATCTGTAAAATGTCTACCAGGCTTCTTTCTATGTAAGCCAATCATTAGTCCATTTAAAAATGTAATCAGAATTGTTTGTCATAATTTCTTCTTCCCAAGCCCATGCTCATTCATTCTTATTACATTTTCATTCTCCAAATGCAGCTTTAAACTCTCTGTGAACATTATCTCAAAAATATCTTAATACTGTTGTTGGATTTAATGAACTTAATTTTCATCATCTTTTCCAGACTCTTCTCTTATGTGACGTAAACATAATTAGTGTTTTCTAGTCTCCTGGTGCTTTTTCAGTGTTGAAGCACATTCTCAAAAAAAAAAAAAAATCACTTCTCAAACATTTTATATTTAGCCATGGAACCATAGACTCATTTAGTTTGGAGAAGACCTTTAGGATCAGCAAGTCCAACCCTTCATACAACACTGCCAAGTTCACCACTAAACCTAAATGCTACATCTACACATCTTTCAAATACCTCCAGGAATGGTGACTCCACCACTCCCCTGGGCAGCCTTTTCCAATGCTTGATAACACTACTGGTGAAGAATTTTTTCCTAATATCCAATCTAAACCTTCCCTGATGAAACTTGAGGCCATTTCCTCTGTTTGCGCCCTGGGAGAAGAGACCAACCCTTGCCTGGCTGCAGCCTCCTGTGGTTGTAGAGAGTGGCAAGGTCTCCCCTGGGTCTCCTTTCTTCCAGGCTAAACACTCCCAGCTCCCTCAGTTGCTCCTCTCAGGACTTGTGCTCCAGTCCCTTCCCCAGCTTTGTTACCCTTCTCTGGACACTCCAGGCCCTCAATGTCTTTCTTGTAGTGAGAGCCCCAAATCCTGGACACAGGATTTGAGGTGTGGCCTCACCAGAGCCAAGCACAGGGGGACAATCCTGCCCTGGTCCTGCTGGCCACACTATCCCTGATACCAGGCAGGATGCCATGCATCTCAGCCTTTTCATATCTTCTGTTATTATGTCTCCAAGGCATCCCATAAATGATGAAGGTTCTCCTTAGGTGTCCCTTTGTTGTTAATGTATTTATATAAACATTTTTATTGCCTTTTACAGCAGTAGGTAGACTAAGTTCTGTGGCCAAAGCCCTTCTAATTTTCTCACTGCATTAACCTCACAACATCCTTGTAGTCCACCTGAGTTTCATGTCCCTTCTTCCAAAGGTCAAAACTCTTTTCCTTCCTGAGTTCCAGCCAAAGCTCTCTGATCTGTCAGGCTGGTCTTCTTCCCCACCATCTCATCTTTTGGCACATGAGGGCAGACTGCTCCTGCACCTTTAGGATTTCCTTCTTGAAGAATGTTCCACCTTCCTGGACTCCTTTGCACTTCAGGACTGCCTCCGAGAAGACTCTGTTAACCAATCTCCTAAACAGTACAAAGTCTGC
The DNA here is from genome assembly GCA_013396995.1 of Dicaeum eximium. Taxonomy (NCBI): domain Eukaryota; kingdom Metazoa; phylum Chordata; class Aves; order Passeriformes; family Dicaeidae; genus Dicaeum; species Dicaeum eximium. Next base: position 2,017,286 of record VWZP01004506.1, on the reverse strand, counting down.
CATCCAGAAATATGATGATATGATATGAGGTTCTTTGAGAATTGAGAATCTTCTAAAGAACTGAGAGTTGTATCATTTCATGATCACTTTGCCCAAGATTGCCTTTGGCAACCAAAAGTCCTTCTCTGTTCAGATAGCAGATCTGGTTGATATGTTCCCAAGTTGACCCCCTCACTGTTGTATCAGGAAGTTCTCTTCCACATAGTCCAGGAATTTCCAGATTTCTTTTCTTTCCGGTGTCTTGTATTTGCAGCAGACAGCTGGTAACTTGAAGGGAACAAGGCCAGAGACAAGAATAAAAGAACAAGGGGAAAGATGTTAAGTTATTAGAGAGCATCCAAAGGATTGCATGAGGATGGTGAGGAGGTGGCAGGGAAGCCGTATGGGGGGTGGCTGAGGTCACTTGTTCTGTTGAGCCTGGAGAAGAGGAGGCTGAGGGGAGACCTCACTGTGCTCTTCCATATCCTTACAAGGGAGAGTGGAGGGGGGGGCACTGATCTCTTCACTCTTGTAACCAGTGACAGGACCCAAGGAAGTGGCATGAAGCTGAGTCAGGGAAGGTTTAGATTGGAGATCAGGAAAAGGTCTTTACCCAGTGATTAAGCACTGCAACAGGCTCCCCAGGGAAGTGCTCACAGCACCAAGCCTGTCAGAGTTCAAGAAGTATTCAGACAACAGTCTCAGTCACATGGTGTGAGTCTTAGAGTTTCCTGTGCAGGGCCAGGAGCTGGGCTCGATGATCCTGATCCCCTTCAATTCAACATTTTCTATGGTTCTATGATTCTCCCAGATGCTTATAGAGTATTTTGTTTGCTTCTTCATCCTTCTTGGGTGGTCTGTAACACACTCCCATCATGACAGCTGTGTGTTGGCTTTCCTCCTGGCTCTTATCCATAAACTCTTCACCCTTTCATCACCATCATCAAGCTCTAGACAGTCAAAACTCTCCCTAACACACAGGGCTACCCCACCATCTCTCCTTTGCCTGTCTCTGCTAGAGAGTTTATAGCCATCCATTGCAGCACTCCAGTTGTGTGAGTCATCCCACCATGTTTCCATGATGACAGCTGTGTCACAGTTTTCCTGCTGCACAGTGGCTTCCAGCCCCTCCTGTTCATTACCCATGCTGTGTGCATTGGTGTTGATGCACTTATGCTGGGCTGTTGATCCTGTAATATGAATCTAGTTAATAATGTCTGATCTTAGTCTTCTGACAGAGGAGGTTCAGATTAGGTATCAGGAAAAATTTCTTCATGGAAAGGGTTGTCAGCATTGGAAGGGAAGTCTGGTGACCGGAGTCACCATCCTGAAAGTGTTAAAAAAATGTGTGGATACGGCACGTAGAGATGTGGTTTAGTGGTGAACATGATGCTGATGTTAGATTGACAGTTGGACTTGATGGTCTTGGAGGTTTTTTCCCAACCTTAAGGATTGTATGGTTTTATGATTTAATGTTATGTCACCAAACATTTAGAATGTCTGTCTCATCTTAAGATTCTGTGCTTTAGTGATAGGCTGTAGCAATTGAAAAGTCAGAGCAGTAGAATACACATGAAAACTCCTGGCATTTTAGGAGGTTGGAGTTAGGTCTTAGTTCAGGACTGAACACATCTCCTTTTGTGAAGACACGACAACTTCATCTAAGTGCATATGATTCAGGTTGATCTAGAACAGTTGCCAAATTAACAGGAGTTTTGAAGAGTTTCAATATTTATTCATATTCAATTGCACCTTACTGTACTCAAAGGTGTTCTGTGCAAACAGAAAATTTAGCAGAGTATTATTAACATATTGGTCTAGATATGCTATTCTATAAACCTCACAGTTTATTCTCAGTTATGAAGAAATGACACCTCCATTAGGATACATCAGTAATCTCTGTCTCTGGTGGAATGAAACAGGTTTGTTTTGAGGAGGTCTTGGTTTTGACAAATGTCTCTTTTCATGCAGATTGGCAAATTCAAAATGATGTTTCACTATATATCTTACCATCATTTTAATTGAGAATTTTGGGTTTAGATGTGTGAGTAATCATTCAAAGGCTTATTTTACATGCATGGTCTCTTAATTACTTGTGTTTCTCAGTGAGGTTCAGATGTCCTCCTGTATAGCTGCAACACTCAAATCTTAATGCTGTGGGGTTTTTTTGTTTGTTTTTTTTTTGTTTGTTTGTTTGGGTTTTTTGTTGTTTTTTTTTTTTGTTTGTTTTTTTTTTTGTTTTGTTTTGTTTTGTTTTGTTTTGTTTTGTTTTGTTTTGTTTTGTTTTGTTTTGTTTTGTTTTGTTTTGTTTTGTTTTGTTTTGTTTTGTTTTGTTTTGTTTTGTTTTGTTTTTTTCCCCCAGGGCTCTTTGTACTCCTGGCCATCTTCACGGTAGATGTATTTTTCACTGCATGTCTCTGACAAGATTTTAAATTTCTGATGGAAAAAAACCAAAACACTCCAGTCAGAATTTTCTTTCTAAATCTTGCAAAATCTGCACTCAGATGTCACAGCCTTAGGGAATTGTGTGTTTAGACTATCACAAAAATACGAACGTCATCGTGCAGCGTGGATTCCAAAGCCAGTGGCTTTTACACAGCTACACCACTGCATCTGTTCATCAGAACAATAAAGTTCCTTATGAATATTCAACAGCTTGGAAACTTCTCTGAGCCCCAGAGGCTACTTTATCCCACTCTTTAGAAACAATATCCAAACCCTCATCAGTCAATTCCACAGGTAGTGTGATTATTTCCAAAGGATATAAGACATCCCTCTGCCCAAGATTCACATGGCATTATGTAGTTTAGTTTGGAATTATTCCCTCATTTTTTTATTTGTATTGAAATTTTGAGTCAACCAGCATGCTCATGTTGGAACCTCATTATTTAAATAAAAATAATAATTAATGAGGGAGAGAAACTATATATTTTAACTGCACTGTAGTTGGCCTACAATTGTTGATATGATAACCACTAGGGAGAGGATCTATATATTGTAACCACACTGTATTTGCCCTACAATTATTGATATATTAACCACTAGATAACTACTAAGAGAAGATGAACAGTAATTAACTATATTGTGTACTTTTGAGCAAAATTTTGGGCTCTGATTTTGTAACACCACAGATATCTGCCATAGATGACTCTCCTATTTTGCTATGTTAACCTTTACAGTTATGTTTCCAATGTCCAGACTACAAATGAATCCACATAATACACATTGCTAGCTGTGAGGTAGCAAGCAACCTTTTGGCCCAAGACAGAAAGATAGTGTCATTTACAAAGAAGGAATGTTTTGGAGGAATATAAATTTTGGGAAAGTCTGCAGAGTGAAATGTGTCTAGAAAAGAATTCTAGAGAATTCTAGAGAGAATTCTGAGAAAGAGAGTTACAGAAGGAAACATTTGGATAAGTACTATGATGCCAGCTTTGCACATTGACTTTGGCACTGTCCATGTGTCTCTCTTGTGTCTGCTGACCAATTTCTGCGTTGTATCTCACTTCCAGAGCATCTCCAGCAGCAGCACCCACACAGCTGCAGAAACACACAGCTACACTCAGGATTTCACACATTGCTTTTGTAATTGCTGTTGGCTTCCACCATCCCTCACTGCCACAGCAGGACCTCCTTATGAAGAAGTGAAGGCACATCTCTACGTATCTTTTAGAGCATTTATTGAATATTTAAACACCACCTACTAATTGGCTGAGATTCTGCCACTACACCAGCCTTGCTTTGACATTGTTCCTGTGTTTTGTTCTTTTTCTCTGCCACAGTTTTCTGCAGCCTTAGTCTGGAAAGAAGCTCCCTCTGAAAGGCATCCAACCTCACGGTCAGAACAAGCTGGCTCTGAGAGTGTCTTGGGGCTCCATCCACCTTCGGCCCTGCTGCTTTGGTAAAAGAGACATGCAGCTGTGTCTGCTCCATCTTACTGCCAGTGCCATTTCAGCAAAGGGTCACCAGTCTGCCATCCCACTCACAGGCACTGAAGTACTGGCATCACAGGAGTGGCTGCTAGCCCAACACAACCCTGGGCCTAAGCTCCCTTTGATATCCCCTATTGCCCAGTTGGAAAAACATCATTCTAGAGAGAACAAACATAAGAGGAATACATGTCCCCAGCAATGCCTGGAGCTTTCACACAGGAGTCAGCAAGCATCACAAAAGCTGTCCTGTTCTTGTGACTACAGCTAAAAAACCCCTGAATCATTTATCTGAAGCACGATAGAAAGTTTGAAAGAATGCTAATAGCTGAAAGCTTTAAAAGATGATCTATCCTGTCATTAACCTTTCTGTCATTTACATCTCCTGCTTTTCACATGCAAAAATCAATTTGAACTGCCACTCACTCTTGCCTTAGAGGAAAATGAAGGTTCTAGCTCCATAGGAGTGATGAAGGAGCAAATCAGTGACATGTCATAATGGCCAGATTTGGTGGCCTCAACCCAGATGCCAGGGGATGCAAGCTCCTATCTGTAGGTATTTATCATTGCATCTATCATATATAACAAGAAGTAGCAGAGTAAAAATCAGTAGAATGAGCATTCTAGCACTTCTTACAATCTCACCACAGAGATTAGGCACAGAACTGCTCACAGACATTAATTGTCCCATTCAGGGCTACCTAGGACAATCATAAAGCTTGAACTGCTGCTGCCTGGGCTGCTGCAGTACCCAGTGGTGCAGAGGTCTTCAGTCTCCTGCAAAGTTCAGCTTGTCCTTCCAAAAGCAGCCTGCCACCAGCACAATCCAGTGCAGAAAGAAAAATAAAGTAATAAAAAAAATCAAAATGCTATTTTTACTGTTAGGAAAGAATTTCACATTTTTTGCAAATTTCAACAGCTATATCCATGAGCAATGATCAGCTGCTTCTTCCAACAAACCATTTATGCAGATGCATGATGATGTTTAAATATCTATCACCATTTTTCCTCCCTCTTCTTTTCTTTCTTGTGTTTACTTTTTGTTGTCATTTTTGCTAAATCTTGTGATGATTTGTGCACATGCCTAGTGTTAGTAAGTGGGTGAGCAGTCTCAGTGAACTCAGGCAGCCTCACTGAGTTCCATTTGCCAGTGTTAGTTAGGGTCACATAGTGAAATCCACAGTCAAGGGCTTACAATCCAATGTAATAAAATAACACAATTCATACCAGGGAAGCAAGAGGTGTCCTGATATGGGAATACAGCCATGTGTCCTTGCCTGTGTGCACATAGAGAGGTGCAGATCAATGCAACAGTTCAAAGGAGGGAGAAAAAGTAGCTATGAAGCTTTCAGTTAATATATAAAAATGAATTTTAAGAATAAACAAATTAATAATGTAAATATTAGAGTATTACATTATTCTAGAGATCTGGCTTAAAGAAGTCAGGTAATTTTATTATCAGCCCCAGTCATTAGGTTATTGTTGCAGAATGCAGAAGGATTCCTTTCAATTAAAGGCAATTATTTGTTCTGCAGTTGATAAATTATTTGCCAGCTTTGTATAATACTTAAATTTTGGCTTTATGCATTCAAAATTATTTAAATTATTAACACACACATAAAGGAAGCAAAAACTTGAATGCGGAATGTGTTCCACCTCACATGGTTCTGCTTTTCCCGTGGGCCTGAAGTAGGGAAAGTGATTCTCAGTGCTTTTCTTTTTTTCCCCCCCACTGCTTTTATTTGATTTAATGAGGTAGCCCCCCTGCAAGTTTGTATTTATAAATTCATAATGTGAGCCAGCAATTTCTTATGCAAAGTCAAGTTATTTTGTGGCAGACTCTTTCTCTCACCCCCACCCAAAGATATTGTTAACTGTCACATTTTATAATAGCACCATCTTTCTTCCATCAAAGAAATTACTTCAATAAGATTCCAGCTTTTTCAAAGCATATCACAGGTGAAAACCTGAGTCATCACTCAATAAATAGTTTTAAATTTGGCTACCAAACAAGTAATACCCAAGTTTAACTTGTGAAGCACTACTCTTTTCCTTCTGGAATTGTTTATTTCTAGCCTTCATTCTAATTTCTGCCAGGATATGATTTATGATGTAGAGCAACTCTCTTCAGATAAGAGATATATTCCAGAGCACATATGTTTGGCGTCCTCTTGCTGCATAATGCCACGTGCTGCTCAAAAGCTTCCTAAAGTCAGCTAAAGCTGTAACAAAACTTTGCTTCAAGAGGCCCTTGATTCTGCCTCACCTCTTTCCCTGAAAGGTTAAAGGGCTGAGCTAGCTATTCCCTAATAAAATTAGTTGCTTGCAAATATTAATTCAAATTCAGCCAGCTAATAAATGCACCCCTCAGTGCCTACAACCCTGGAATATGCACAGATATTTGCTCTAGTTAAGATTTTTCATGTTTATATTTTCCATATTTATTCATTTGTTTCCCACCTTTAATTTGTGTTAATCCCTTGGTGGCTGTTGAATGAAAGGTTATATAAAAGGTACTGTGGTTCAGGCAGCATTTGCAGATTGCAAAATAAGGAGTTCATGAAAAATTGTTGAAGCCACTATGTACTATCAACCTGTGTGACTCTCTGGGATGTTCCATAAATCTTTATATGAGCTAAAATCAAAATTGGTCCATTAAGAGTAGAAAGGGAGGGTCAACTAATTAATATACATATTCATTTGTCCAACTGTAGTTAGAACTACACCCCTGAAGCCTACAGGAATAGTCAACAAATCCTGTAAGTCTGAAAACTCTATAGGAACACAGCAGTTGTCATACTGGATCATACCTGAGGTACTCAGCATCTCCCAGTGGTCAGCAGCAAGTTTTTCAGAGGAATGTTGCAGTTTCTGCCTGTTTTCAGCCCTCCTGGCCCTCCAGGCAAGCTGTATTCAGGGCTGTACTTTCTACCTTGGCAAAAGATGCAAGAGAAAAATAAGTCTTTTAGAAATAAACATAGAGAGACATTTCCAAGGCCTAAGGGAAAGGTTAGGACTTCCTGGTTTAGAAAAAGACACATATTATGCATGCCAAAAGAGAAAAACATCAATTTCAGTATAAAAACAAACCAAAAAGTCCCACATCACCAAAAGAAACCAACACAAAAGAGGAGATGCTCAGCCAAACAGAAAGGCAGCAAATTAAAGCAGATCAAAGACTTCAATTTTTTTGCATATGTTGAAATTCACCCATGCAGAAAGTCAGCAGAAGGCCTAGGCTCTCCTTTAGCTGTCACTCCCTACCCTGAGAGCTTTCCTGAGACTTCCAACAGTTCACAGGCTCTATGTCTGCCCTTAGGACAGAGGAATATTTCACCCACAATACACAATCACCTTACATGAATACCAGTCCATTATATCACCAAATCTAAGAGCTTAGCAGGATTTGTTTTTTCTTCACACTCTGATGTATGTGTTAAGAAGATGGTTATCCAGAGTTCCACCTTCACTTATAATTAAAATAAATACAGACTGAAGCAGACCTGTAATCCACAAAATTTCTACAGTGATGCCACCCAAGCATTCCCAAGCTTGCTTAACTGTCCCTAAACACAGATTTCCCCTAGCTCAATGAGTCCCAAATCCTACACCCTACACCCTCAATCAACTCCCATTTCTTCTATAACTTTAGTAAGGGATTTTTCCAGATGACAAGAGATGGGCAGATACAGACCTGTGTACTACTCCCCATGCTGTTTACTGTTACTTCAACTCCCTTCCCTAGTCCTGAACATTAATCCCTGCCAGCCTCAGTCCTGGCATTAACTTAGACTGTGCATTCCATAGAGTAGGGACTGATGTCTTATCTTAATCAATTTAAACAATTTTCTTCCAGGTAGGTATTGTTGCACCCAACAGTGAATCAGGACTCTTTGACTCCAGTATCAGAAGGCTTATATGATTTATTAAAATGACTCCATTGTTCAGAAGGAATTTGGGCTGTATGTGCCCAGGTACCAAGTTAACATACTTTCTTCATCATGCTCAGGACCAGACTGCTAGAATGTTTAGAATTCAAAGATAAGAATTGTCCATCTCATTGGTCAAGAAAGAGAAGGCTCCCATCCCCCGTGTGGGAGACAGGGCAGCCAAACATCACCTGTCCTTGAAACACACACAGCTCAAAGATGTGTTTTATCAAATTCTGTGCTTAGAAGTGAGCTTTCCCATGGAAGGAAAAATTCAGCAAGTTTGCACCCAAGAAACTCATACAATATTATAACTGCAGGTAGGAACTCACAGCTTCCTACTGGAAAGGAGAAACTGCTGTTACAAGCTGTCCCTGTATGAACAAAGATGAGAAAATTCTTCACAGACCCAGGAGAGATGACTGAGAGTTGGACTGAAATGAGGAACATGACGACAAACTCATCACCAGGTTGATGACTTATGTATAGGTTTACAGTGAAAGGGAGGGATATTAACTGATATTAAAAGCAGAGAAAAAAATCATAAGGCAAGGAAAACAGAGGCCAATACCTGTCACTTACCACCTGCCCATCTGTAACAGCTTTGTGGAGCAAATGAAGATGCAATGAAAGAGAGAGTCAGAAGCACAGAGGTGAACAAAGAAGTTGATGTGGTGCTGGAAAGACTTAGAAGCCTGGGGAGTAGTCCAGGTATTACCCATAAAAATAAGTCTCAGGACTAGGTTTTTCACCTTACTGTACCTTTTTTGTTATCTTCTGAAAAGACACCAAAGCCTCCCATGTACAAGATTTCTATGCCAATGAGATGAAAACTCATCTTTTGGAAGCAGCACGTCAAATGTGGCCAGTAGTAGAAATGCTGTAGGATGCTCTAGAATTTTCTGTCTACTTCATTTACTAACATGAAGGAGCTCCTGACAACTCCAAAGACAGACAATTAGTCACCACAATAAAGCAGGAATCCTTCTTTTATTGCAAACAAGCCTGTTTATCAGCTCAAGGAGACTGATAAAAGAAAATGTCTCATCAAAATGCTCAATCAACGTAAGAAATAATGGACTGGTTAAGTATCTAGTTGTCCTACACAAAACAAATGAAAACCAAACCCATTGATATGCTCTACTAGTACAGTACATTTAAGTCATCAGTTACCAATATCTCAGTGCTAGTACAAGGCTTTTACATCTGCCAAGTAGGATATAACTTCAACTGTATCACCTGTATTTTAATTATTTTAATTAAAAGCAACTAAACTGGAGGGAAAACCCCATATATTGTCATTGCATACCATAACATACCATGCACTCACAGTACCTAGCAGTACTCTGTTACCATCACTCATTTCAAAGGTTCAGCAAAAGTCATTCTGATTCATACATTCCCAAAGAAAAATGACTAGGCAGCAGTGATATGAAACTGCTTTTCTGCATAAAAAATATCAACAATAAACACACTGAAAGAATTGGTTACACAGACTTCTGTTTGCCAGAATAATTCCTTCACTCTGTTGACACTCAAATTCTTCAGTCCTTCTTTGTTTCCAGTTTTGCGTATACAGAAATTCAAAGTTTCACCTCTCCTAATTCTTTATAAGCTTCTCTTCTATTCTTTGTTATCCAAACCAGATTTTTATTAAGCTAACAAATCAAGCTAATAAAGAGAAAAAGGAGAGCATCTCTTTTTCTGAGAGAAAAGATGTTATCACCTCATTTTAGCCCTCAAACCTAGTACTCTCTAAAGGCTTTCTGATCACTTTGTGGGGCAGAGCCAGAAGCAAGGTGACCAGCCTAGAGGAGGAGATGTGTCCCTAATGAGAGCACAAGCTTTGGACAAGCTGTACTCAGACAGAGGCCATTCCTCCTTTCCTGTAGGGTGTCCAATCACCACCATAGACAGCAACTTTTTGCATGCATGCATATCTCCTCTGCAATAATTACATTAAGGAAAAAACCCTCTGAGAAGCCAATTTAGTAGGGAGCCTGTATTTTGACAACTACTCCTACAGAGATGATTTCATACTTAGAGGAAGATAAAGCATCTTCACCTATTTATGTTTGACATGTGCAAAACCAATACACTGAGCACAGACCTTATGGCAGGAGCAGAAATCTTTGCATCTTAGGAGAACAAGAAGAGAAAGATTGAAATGTTGGGGCTGAAAATAAAAGGAGGAGAAAAATAAAGATGAGAGGGGAAGACAAGGACAGTTGAAAATCAAAAGGAAGAGCCATTTTTTTACAATTTTTCATTACCAATACATGCTAGCAGACCCTCTGCTCTGCAAAGGCCCAAGCTACTTTTGACCTATACTGAGCTTTACTCTCAAGTAAGCTTTTGAGAATAGTGACACTTCAGATCTATTGAAATTCCAGTGTAGTATAATTTTGCTTAGAAGATATACCAGAGATGAGCTGTGATTTGTCTCTGAAATTAGAGATAACTATTAGTGACATCTTGCAGAGTGGCAGGATGCCATGCTGCAACAGTACCCAAATGACCAAACCCTTAAGAAACATTGCAAAGCTTTTAACTTGTAGTAGGAAGTTTCACAGTTTCTATGTAAATATTAGAGAAAGGATCCCCTTCACTTTTTTTTTTTTCTGGATAGATATGTCTTTGACTGAAGTATCGGAGTATTTTGAGTATTCAGGTGTACTGCAAACAATCTCTAGAGGAAAAGAAGGAGAGGGTTTCTCTATTTTTTGTGTTTCTAGGAATGCCTCCCTTAAGACAAGTTCCCAGTGGCCATTGTAAAAGCTGAATTTACTCTCTGCATTCAATACCTGGCACAAGATCAACAGCAACATGAAAGAATAAGCCACTTTCAACTAGAGGGGAATGTGACTTTGCCAAACACCTGCCCCATCTCCATTCTGCTCTTCACTAGCATGAAGAAGGGAACAGAGCACTCTTAGATATCTAAAAGAATTATTACAAAGCACACGTGGTGGACAGAGAGCAAAGAGGAATCACAGAAGAGCAGAGGGTGTTTGGAGGGTCCCTGAAGCAAATTTGCAATCCAGGGCAGGCCCCTCAACATCAAACACTGTGACACTGCTCCCTCCCTTCCAGGCCATCCCTCTCTGGGGCTTGGGTGCCCATCTCCTCAGCAGGGTTTGAAAATTTTGGCATGATATTGGTCTGCCAGATACTCCTTAATTAAACTACATAAAGTATATTATTTTGTTCTCAGAAGGCAAGAAGGCATTAACTGCCTGCCAAGGGAAGGGCTTCATGACAAGCTAATTTCTTTTCTTCCTCCAAGAGATTTCAGGCATCATATAGGTAAAGCTCAGTGGACATTCATTGCTCTTTAGCCTCCTCTGATACTGTACAGTGGGAATGAGATGGGAAGAATCAGTAGGTAGGGCTGTCCACAGGGAAAGGGTAATGCTTAAGCACGGGTAGTTTCCCAGGTATCTGTACAACCTTCATTTTAATGAAAAATTTTCCACACCCTTGCATGATTCTCTACACCATCAATTGTCTGAAGCTCTTCTATCACTTCCAAATGAGACCCTTTCTACCCAGACTGTCTTTTTTTCTTTTTACCATGATCTACTCGTAAATATACTCAAATGCATGGTATCACCCAGAAGAAGCAGAATACAACATTTTTATAATCCCTGTAATAACTAACAACCACACACCATAGGTGTTAAACTTCTTTCATACTTGTTTATTTTGAAGACCTGTATTGTTCAACTGAGCCACTGGGCATTTTTATATCAAGCCTTTCAGTCCATTTTGTAGGAGTGGGGACCAACATCAAATGGATGTCAAGCGAAGGACATCTTATACCACTAATGAATGTAATTACATTAAATGGCTATTTTATGTCCTCCCTTTTTTATTAATTTAGCTTTCTGACTTTGACGGCATACCAGTAGACATAATGAGTTCTTTTGCATATTTTGATCCTTTCAATTATCATGGATCTCAAAACCTTTACTGACCTATTTTGATGCAAGCAATGAAACCTGTAGTAAAAGATGATCCATTGTAAAGACCTAATGTCATAAAATTGCTGATCCAAAACAGAAAAGTACAAGAAGTGGCAGAGTAAGTCAGTGAAGAATGGTTATCCTGTCCCACACAAAATAAGCTCAAGGAAAGACTATCTGTGTGGATGCCAGGTTGCACACAGTCTGTTAGCAACACTCAGAAGCAAAATCTGCATGATTTTCCTCAGGCATCTTGTGGAGGCATGGCCAGATTCCAAGAAATTTGAAGCACAGAGGAATTCTATGCCTTCATCTTAAGGTCAATGCAATGCAAGTTTCAGCACTTCCTCTTTAACTAGAAGAATGTGTCTGTGGTGGTGATGGAAGTGAAAGTGCCCGGGTTTCCCAGGCACACACATGTATGTGCACACACACTCTCACACAGCGCCTCTAACACTGCACCCCTCCTCAGCCAGGCTTTCCTCCTTCCCTGAGATTTTCACCACTTTCCTGGTTTGTAGAAGCTGCACCCAATCCTAAAAAAGGGTTCCCAGGAAAGGCCAGGTTCAGGCAGGGCTGGATACGTACTGCAGTGTCTACTAAGCATCCTCCCTTGTCCCTGCTGAAGTTGCAGACCCCCTCCATGCTTCATCCTCAGCACATTCTTGCTCTTCTCTGATCTCCACCATGGTCTTCAAATCTGAGAGTCTTTTAATTACTCATCTAAATTTAGTCAGATATGATTAGTTCTATGACAGCTCTTACTTGTAGCAGTATTTTTAACAGTTATTTTTCTGATCTAGTCAAGACAAGTTCTTGTGATTTAAGGTTCTGTGTTCATTGTATGCAAATTAGGTAGAAATCATGCCAGGTTTTAAAAGAGGTAAACAGCCCTCTTCCCTTTTCAGAGTGTGCATACATTCCTGTAACCTCAATGAATCAGATTGGAGAATGATCCAGGAGAAAGCTAAACCTCAACTCTATGGTCTGCAAGACCAGAGACTTAACCCAGTTATTCATGATAAACCCTGTCTCTGAAACTTTGCTATAAAAATTAGTATTTCTTGAAACTATGTGTCAAAATATCAATAAAGGATTTCAAATACCTCCTGGGACTTAGACAAAAAAACAATGCTGGAAATTTCTCATCTATATTTGCTATTTCCTAAGTTGAGACTTTCCAAATTTTCAAAAATAAACCTTTCACAATAATGATATCAAGACAGTGAAAATTTTCCTACTGAAAAAAATTAAAAATTTGTAGCCAATAATAGACATACAACAGAAAATATAAATTAAAAAAAAAAGTTAAAAGTCATATGATGACTCTTTCATCTTCTTGTGAAATAAAGACAAAGACAAATCCAAATAAGGAAAAGAATGTCTACAGACTAGGTAGTCACTTCAATCACCAGGTTATTTTTTTGTCTGCATAAGTCCCTGAATTACAACAGAAATTAAACCCTAACATTAAACCATCTTATTATATTACCTAACAAATTTCCTCAGAATAAGCAGATCTGTGCAAACAGCTTGAAAAATCATAACTGTATACTGGCAATGTGAACTGAAATACTTTTACTGATTTTCTTCTGGCTGTACACTGGGACCAGCACCTCCTGACTCACAGTTTAATGGTTTATCAATTGAAGCTTTCCAATCTAAGTGTTTCATGTCTTGAAAATGTCCAGACTTCTCCCATCATCTTCTGATTACTTAAAATAATTGTGCAATTGCTGTGCAACTAATGCTCCAATTCATTCTTCCTCCAGGTCATTTGTGCACCTATTTCATAACAGACTGGTAGTTCCTAATGCTCAGCTCTGGGGCAGGTCACTATTAACCTTCTTTTCTTCTGAAGAATTGGTTATTTATTTTGACTTCATTGTCTACCTTTTAACCACTTTTGATCCATGGCAGGATCTAACCTCTGACCACCAAAGTTTCTTAATAGTCTCTTGTGAAGACCTTCAGCAGAGTCTTTTGTTCTCAATTTTATTATACTCATCCATTCTCCTTCACCCACCACTTCCTTCAGCATTTTCAGTGCATTCCAGCAGGTTAAAAAAGCTTCCACTTACTCTTCAAAAATAGCTGGTGTCTTGTGCCATAATCACCTTGGAGATATAAAATTTGAATAGCTTCTCAATGTATTTCTTAGTGCTGCATTATTATTCACCAGGAAGTAATTTTTTTGCAAGAAGTTTGCTTAATAAACACGCAAGGGCTGTCCTAATTCTATGAGGTACCTTCTTTGCAATTTAATGCAGACACAGAAAAGTACTTTTAGAAAGTGATGTGCTCATAACTGCACAATGGGTATTACAGATATTACCTTGAGTAATATTTTTACCTTCCCAATTAAGCAGTAGATATTCACAATTAAAATTTTAAAATAAGGCAAAAACTCACCAAAAAAGCAGTCTGTAGCATTAAGTAAACTTACATAAATATTTTAAATATCTCTTTGTTTTGCACCAGACCAATTTCCTCTGTCCTACATCTCTGTGTCACTGATATTTCAGGTGCCTCAGGAGTTCCTAGACCTGCAGATTTCAGCTGGTGGGCGGTGGGCTGTGCAAACATTTGTCATTGTGGTTGGACATGCACAGGTCCCACAGAAGGCGCTCCTTTACACCCTGGTCATGCAAACATGCTCTTGCCCATGCAGCAGGCAGGCAGAAGGACATGAGGGGGCAGGCTGGAAGAAAGAATCAACCAACCCATGAGCTGATCCCTGTCCTTGTCTGAAAAGCACACGTGAAAGGGATTGGCAGAGAGCAGCCTGTAAGACACATTTGATTGTTCTGTTTTCCAAATTTGCCATAATGTGCATACCCACATCTTTCAAAAAGTTCTCCAAAACATGCTGGGTAATGGACGTGTCATTTGGACTTCTATAAGCACAAATGAGCACATTCTGATTGCCAAAGGCATTTTATAATGGTAGAAATGTGGCACTGCAAACAAGCTGTCACAACTTTGTTACATTTAACTGTTGTGTTGTATTTGCTTTTTTTTTTACCTGGTAAAGAAAAAGTAAAGAAAAGCATCCTTTCTTTGTAGGGAGAGAGAGTTAGAAGAGGATTATTGTTTAAGTGGCAGCTCAGAGAAGGGGAAGGAAGCAGGAAGAACAGTGAAAATTGCTGCAAGGTCATAGTCAAGTCAAAAAGGAGAACAGCTAGGTGAAAGAATATGTGCCATCCAGGGCACATACTGGGCAGTTTCTATAGCTTGACATGATTGTAGTGAGAATTTCTAGAGAGAAAAAATACTTACAGGGGAAAATGGATATGGAAATATCTGAGATACAGAAGGATGTTTAAGTATATTCTTTCTGAAATAAAGCTTTCATGAAAACACCCTTCTTCAAATGTAAGCAACAATCAAGTTGTTCACTTTCTGCCTAACTCAAAGAGGATAATAGTCTTTTGACAGTAATCCTTGCACTGCAGCCCTAGCTGTGAGGTTAAGGATGGGTTTTGTCCCTGGGACACTTATTCCCACAAGAAGCTGTTACTAATAAAGGTTATTGGTTGTAATTTAGTGACTGCCCTGTGCTTCCTACAAAACCTCTTGGATTAGTGCTGTATTGCACAATTAATTTTACTGAGTTTAATGTTGAAGTCTGGCAAAAATTCCAGAAACTGTCACCACCAAAGGCTGGTGGTCTTTCCAGTGTCCACTCTGCGCAAGTACCCAAGTGCTGGGTGAAAGATGGATGGCCTGTAAAAAAGAGAGCAGGAAAAAATCAGTGACAGAAGGGACTGATACAGTTCTGCTGCCAGGTGCAAGGAGCCAGTCTACACAAAATAAACTTGGCCTTTCACAAAAGGGTAAGCCCAGGGGAAACAGAGGCCTGAGTGAGACACCTGCTTTTCCACATGCACATACTGAGAGGTGGTGTGTGTGCTGGGGGAATAGGTGTTCTCAGCAGATACCCATAACAAGAGCACACCCACCAGGGCTCCCCTCAGGTAACACCCAGGATGTTGTTAAAACCAGAAGGACACTCAGAAGACATGAAAGAAATCTGCAGTAAAGCCTGAAACTGCAGCTGCTTGTCTCAGGCTGGTTTCAAAATAGCCACCAAGTCCATCCTGCTTCCCCGCAGGAGCCCACCCCAGATTGGTGCCTCTCTGGTGGAGGCTGAAGGTCAGGACCAGACTGTCTGGGATCAGGGTTTCATCTGGGAAAGGGGCCTGACTTTGGTCAGTGCAGGGCTCCCTGGGGCAGCCAGGTGGGACCACAGTGAGCCCAGGAGGACACAGGATGTGCCATAGGTGGACAGGGGCTGTACGAGGAGGTGGTGCCCCAGCAGTGTGGGGAGGAACAGAACTCAGGGACACATTTACCAGAGAATGGCCACAGTGTGAGTGATGTCAAAACCCTGGTCAGGCTTTTGCAGCCTCTTTTCCTGCTCAAGTTTCTCTTCCACTTCTCCTTCTGTACCATATGCTCTCCCTTCTTAGGCTAGAGCAGGTCTGAACAATGCCACAGCACACTTCTACTTTCTCCTTTCTTGGTCATTCACCCAGAGCTCGTGCAACTTTCTGTAAGATCATCGACATGCAGGCAAGGAAACTTGCAGAGCACCAGCCCCAGCAAGTGCCTTACAGACAGCAATATGCTCTGCCAGAGCACTGCCAAGGGGAGGTCCCCACTACTTGCACAAAACTTCTTGAAATACAGTTTTAATTCACAGACATGTTGCCTGTTTTTTCTGGTTTGGGTGGCCTTTCTTGGGAATGCTTTATCTCATTGTCTTCATACAGCACATGCTTCTGAAGACAGCATTTTGTTCTGATTTTCTATATTCACAGATGGTGTTGCCTCTGTGTATATAAATACACATAAAAGTATATATATGTATATATGGGCAATTCCAAAGAAAACAGACAATCAGAGGTTATTCTGAGATCAGAGAAACTTGGTCAAATGGAAGGTGTCCCTGTTCATGGAAGGGGATTGGGAACTGGGTGATTTTAAGGTCCTTTCCAACCCAAATTATTCTATGATGTGTTTAAATTTTGTCATCCAACCAATGCCAGAGCAGTACAAATACACCTGAAGAAAGATGGTGCCCACTGGAGGAAGATGGGACAGAGCACCTGTCACATCCTCTCTGCTGTCACAGTTGTCCTCCTGTGACTAGACAAGCTTATAATGAAGATTTGCATTATTAACAGTGTCTGGTATAGGACAATCTTGTAATGCCATTAGCACCCTAAAAGAAATAAGGAAAAAAAGAACCATCTGCAAGGGAAAATTCCTACACAAAGTAACAGATGTGATTCCTAAAGGCTTCTCTGAAAAGCATTTTAAGTTTTAATTATTTAGAGTTTCTCACTGTGTAGACACAAAACTCGCACAGATTTCTGAACCATAAATACCAGATTGAGATTGCATTTGAAGAAATTTAATGCCAGTGGAAGAGTAGACCCTTTTCTATAGAACTAAGCCATAGAAAATATCATTTGTTAGAGGTATATTCAAGAGATCTTATTTAAATACTGTACAAATAGCATGGAAAAATGCTGGATTTGAACAAAGAATAAATTCCAATTCATTCCCACAAATGCAGTGATGAAATTCCCAGTTCTTACTATACTGAAAATGAAATGGAACAAAATGGTGATGATTACAGAGAGGAAAAAAAACCACCTTCTGACAGGGATATGGAGTTTGTAACTGAAAAGGTGCTTTTATCTTGTTTTCAACTCTAATTTCATACTCATCGATTAACAGATTTACTCTGTGCTTCATATGATACCATGCATTATTCAAGCAACTCCTTAAAATTTAACAAAAGCACAAGAAACAAGAGGAGAATATCATAATACACAGAATTTTAAATATCATTAAGCCAAAGGTATGCTTTAAAGAAAATACCTACTAAGGATACCAACATAAACAACCTGGTTTCCTCACAGCAGGAAGCCTGGTTTTGCCTGCCTTGTTTACCAGGGTTTTTTCGTGCCAGGAGCCCTTTGTATAAAGCTGCAAGTAAATGAAATCATTACAGAAAGGAAAACACAATTCTTACTCATTAGGCTCACAATTCTTATTCATTAGTTTATTCGTTCACCTTGATTAAGCAGTGAAAAGGAAGAGGTTTTTAGAGAGGGATTTTTAGAGAGGTACACAGGCTTTTGAAGTGCAGCAATTCTCAGCAATTCTCAAAAAGGCTGCAAGGAGTTAAGAAGGAATGAGTGATGTCTGTGTGCAGCTCCACGCTTTAGTCAATCCAGGTTACACACTTTCTCAGCAGGCAAAATTCTATATTCTGAAAAGATATAAAGCATGGCAATGTTGGCTGGTACAGAACCCAAAGCACTGAATACAGGTAAATTATAATAACTTCCAGCCTCCTTTCCTGGAAATATGCTGTATAATTAAGAGTTTTCCACTTGAGTGAAAACTCCTATTGTTCCATTCTTTTATTGACATTTAATTAGCCCTAAATAATCTTGTTTACCTGGTTAGGTTTTTCCTTATGGTTATGTCAAGTATTCTATTGACATGGTTTTGTTAAGACAAACAGAAAAACAAAACAAAACAACCACAACAAAATGTGAGCTTTACTCAATCACAAGATGGTTTTCATCTGGAGAACATGTTCACACCTGGTAATAGTGGTAAGCAAGAGACAGGAGACTTCCTGGTAAACTGAGATTACAGAGAGTTCCTGAGATTTACAGAGCCCACTGCAATTAAATCACACTTGAGCCCCTGATCCCTAGGGAGCCTTTTACAGCCATCAAAATTTGGTATCACAACTGTGACTATGCCCATCACAAGAGAATTTCACAACTCTATGAGCCATTAGAGATAAATATCCCAAAGTGTGAAAGCTCAACCAGAAAAGCCTTTTCTCTGCTTCAGAAGCCTGAGAATTTAACATTACAGAATTTAATAAAACACATGTGTAGATGTTGTTTTTTTTAGAACCAAACTATCCTACATAAATAGCTGAAGCAGGATGGCTAGTGAATTTACAAACCAGAAATCTTTCTCTGTCTGTGGGAGAGGCAGCATGATAAGCAAACACACCTACATTTGGAGTGTTTTCTCACATAAACTTTTTTAGCAGTTTACATTGTGCTGACTAGATATGTAGATGATATGTGGATTAGGCAGCAGACAGATCATCTGTCTAAATGCCATCATGAAACAGCTGTCCTCCTCTTTTCTATCCTGTTAATGCTAATCTTCCAGATCTCAGGCAGACACCAGCATTATTCCTAGAAAGACAATAATCAGAGCAATGAACCCAAAAAAACACTATGCAAAATGACATGTCACATTAGAGGAGCACTTTGTTTTCATCTCAGTATTCAAAGTGTTGGAGGCAGCACATTTAGAACAAAACCCCTGGACTGAAACCTTGAGAGATTCACAAATCACATTTCCTTTGCGAGCCAACACAGCATTTTTTTTCTAATTGCCAAGCTGCTGATTTTAATGTAGAGTGGACCCTGTCGATAGTCTGGGATTAATGTTGTGGAGATGCTGTAAGTACCTAATAGGAAATAGCATTCCTCCTGAAAAAAAAACTTCTTTATTACTTGTACTTGCACTTTCTGGTTCTAATCAAAAATCCCTGGCCCAGGATTGTTTCTAAGTACTTGGGGAGATGTTAAGCATTTACCTATGGCTTATACATTATTATGATTACAGTCTCTGTTGGAACAGATTCATGTGCACCCGGGGTTTTTTTCCCCTCTTTTCTCTACAGCCAAATTTGGTGAACTTCTTGGACTTAGTGTGAAACTTTCTAATGCTGGCAATTGTTGGTACCCAGCTCTGAGCCACTGCATCTTTGGAGTGTGTCTGTATATATATTTTCTGTTAGTACCTTACCATGTCTACTCTGCTGAGTTTCTGGAAACCATGGGGAGACCCCAGAAGTTCCTTCTGTGGCTTGCAAGGCATAAGGACAGGAAGGTGTTTTGAGCAGAGAGTTATGTGACATGGAATTGTCTGATGTTAAAATCTTTGGACGCTTGTTATTAAAAACACATCACCATTTTAACAATAGCCACAAAAAGTTCAAACAGTTCTGGTAAGAAGACATTTATAAGGCTGTGGACCAAGTATCATTAGCATATTATTTGTTTTGTTTTTACGATAAGTGTGACATTCAAGCTACCTGAAATCTAAAATAGTGTGAGTTTATGTGAAGTTCTCATCTTGGCCAACCAGATACCTGGTGTGAGCTCCACATTTTCTTTGTTGGCACAACTGAATAATAGGATGCATGTTTTGCAGGCAGACAGATAACTCAGAAACCTCTCTGGCTGTGGTGTGAGCAACTGCTATGAGAAGATATTTCCACTTTTCAAAGACATGTACAGACAGCCACATGGTCAAATGAATGCATATATGGATCCTATAAACTGGTGGTGGGAAATGAGGATGCAGGGGTTTCATACTTGCACAGATATAGCTGGTTACAGCTTTAATCAGAGATTGAAGCTTTCCATATTTTATCCTGCAGGTATAATTTTACTTGTTCACCTTCGTAAAAGTCTGCTAACCCCTATGAAGCAGTTAGTAAATTATTTAAAATACACTTGGAATATAAACAGTGACTAGATTAAATTTTCCTTGTATTATTTGAAACCTGGGTTTTAATATTTTTAATTTCTATATTTAGACCATTTAAGCACCAAGCATGCTTTGACCTGATAGCATTATACGAGCTCATTCCTGGAAAATGTCTTTAGACCCCTGTGCTTGAGGGTCAGTGAGGTGTCCAGTACCACTCTCCCTTTCCTGCACCCAAAATCAGTGCATGGAACATGATTCTTCTAAAAAGCAATCAAGTCTCATCCCCATTTACCTGGAATAAGCAGATTTGGTGTGAATACATTAAAACAGTGACATGACTTGTCTGTGATGTTTCCAGGCTTGGGTGCTGTACCCAGGCAGTGGGACAGTCATGGCCAGCCCTGTCAGATGCCAGGGAGATGTCACAGGCTGGTGCCACAGGTGTGCAAAGGGGAGGGGTCTGGGACTTCCTCCTTGTGCTGGATAATATCTGCTCTCACCTGAGTTCTCGTTTGACCATGACACACGGTGTGGGCACCAAAAGCAGCATGCAGGGAGTCATTGCCATCATTTTCTCTGCAGAGAGACAGTTGTGTGCAAACCAGGCTTGATTCTGCAAACTCATGGTGTTTAGCAGCAGAGACAGGTGAAGGTATTGGGGAGTAGGACACCTTTTACCTGTGTTGTGAGTAAATTGAAAGAACACTCTGTGGTGACCAAGTTCAACAGCAAATATGACCCAAGGGATGTAGCACTGATGTTTGCTTCCTGTGGGCCTTTAACATACCCTAGTGCAAAATTAATCTGTTCCTGATTTGGACAGGTGTTGAGCTGATCCCACTGACAGCCACCTGGAGCAGCTTGAATGGTTTTTATAGGAATTTAACTTTTTAATCTTCTTGACAGGAACTGGGAAAAGTCACTCAAGAAAAGTACTTCAGAATATTCTGGTGTTTGCTAAGACATTTTCTCATTGTACTGGCAATTTCTTCTGCCCTGGAGAAGAAATGGGTGACATTTCTCAGGGTTATACTGTGCTCCATGTGCTGCAGCTGAGCTGCCAGCTGAGTCCCCAGGACAGGGCTGTAATTGGCTCAGGGCATATCAGGTTCCCTTCGACTCCCCTTTGTGAGCACAAAGCCTGGGATGTAGCCAAGGGAGAAAGGCAAGAAAATGTACAGCAAAACACAGCTGACATGAATGGCAAAATAAACAAAAGCAGATGTGCCTCTTCACGTGGTTATGTGAGGGAGGTGGGAGCAATGTTTCCACAACAACAAAATTAAAAACAACATCTGAACACAGGAGGTTTTGAGAAAGGTGCTGTCAGTGATCACCAGTGAAGCAGCATTTGCAGATCACAAGATACCAAGGGTGAGGAAATGGCTGTTGTGGGTACCAAACCCACACAACAGACCAAATAATTGACAAAAGCACAATGTCCATGTCCAAGACTTCCAGTGAAATACTGTCAGCACTTGGGCTGGCAAACTCAGAGCCCTACACAAATCTATTGCATGGATCCAAGCTCTCCAGTACCCTGCCACACAGTGTGTATTTTGAGATGCAGCAGGTTTTTTACCAGACACAAGGGAAGCAATGTAAGAAATTAGGCATGATTTAGATTTGAATGACACTGAAGTGCAGATGATGGCACTCTTGAAATTCAAGATGCTACAAAGTTCTAGGTATGGATGCCTCAAAGTTCTGGCTTCTGGGTTGCTGTAAAGCTGCTGTTGCTATAGTGTCAAGACTGCTGAGGAATAGTGGCCTCTGTATTTATTGACACACAGGGCTCTCACTGGATGTGACAAAGGTGGTAAGTGGAATGATAATGGATATTTTTGATCCAACCTAAGACAGAGGTTGCACTGACCTAGGAGCTTTACCTACCAGTTTCACGTATCATCCTCACCTGCTAAGAAACCAAAACCCTTCCTCTCTAAAGACAGACCTTGAGTGAGAAAACTTAAAAAGTAAGGTGACTTCCAAGGTTATTTCTGTGTCAGAACTGAAACTCCTAACTTAAATTATATCTCAGATCTAAATACCCTTTAGCTTAAATCCCTCAGTGTTGCCAGAAACAAGAGTGCATTGGATAAATCAGATATTCAGAAAAAAGATAATTAAATCAACAAGATAAAAGGTTTTCTACTACCTGGACTTAAAAGATGATAACAATTAATAAAATAATAGTTTTTAGATAGCATGTTTATATCTCTAAATTAACAGAGGAAGACAGTATGTGCACATTTTATATCAAGCTATACATTTCTCAGGAGTAAAATTTTCCCTTCCACAGGGAATTAGGCTAATTAGGCTGGGATGGGGGGCAGTCCTTTGATTGTAAGAGTTGTGTTACAAATAACATTTTTTCATTTGCACATCACAGTCAAATACTTGATCACAACAGGGATGCCTAGGAAGTACCACTAGGTGAGAGAATAAATGTTCCCTTTTCTGTGTTCTTAAATATATTTATTTTTGGCTGATATGCAGAATTATGCACCCACATTTTGGTCTTAACTGACGCAGCCCACTTGTCTCCGGCTAGCTCTTATCCAGGGTGAGCTGCGCCGAGAGCGGGAAACCGCAGGGGAAGAGGTGAGTGCCCGCTGCGGAATCTTACGGCGCGAGCCCTACCAGTGGGGATGTTGCCTGCGACGATGAGCCAGACAAAGAAGCACAGAGAGTCCTTCTTGAAGTGCAAGTCCCAGTTTAATGTCCGGAGAAGGCAGTAACACTGAGGGGAGCACACCAAAAAGAACCCGGGAGGGCTCTGTGCAGAGCCTTTTAAAAGGGGGTGGATACATTAAGACAACCAATGAGGGTGCTGTGGGGTAAAGGTATTAGGATGACATAATTAAAAGGAGAACCAATAAGACTTAACAGGTGGGACGAAGAGAGTCCTTAAACCAATGGGGCGTCGAAGGAGGGGTGACTGACACTGGGGCGGAGAGATCGGGGATTGGTTTGGGTCAGGATTGACGCGGAATCTTCGGGAACATAGGGCTGGGTTTGGGTGACAGACAGGTTTAGAGGGGCAGGGTCACATGGAGTGACAGGGAAAGGGAGGAGGGGAAACACCGGAATGTGCTAACTCGGGAAAATCGTAGGGAGGAATTGGGGCAGAACTATCTGAACAGGGAAGAACATGAACAATAAAATAAATACACACTACAACATCTCCCCCTTTTCTTTTTACAAAAAGGGGTTGGGGGAGGCTTCTGACCGGGGATATAAATCAAAGAACCATTTTTTGGGAAAAGAGGAGGGAGGAGGAGGAGAAGGATAAGGGGTAGGGGGTACAGTAGTGGTCACACAACATTTTTTGAGCACTGAAAAGAGAAATAATACAATAAGGATGACTAAAATAACATGAAATAAAGTTTTCAAAATAGATGAAACCCATCCCGTGAGTCCCCATCCTTGAAAGATGTTTCCAAGCCAGTCTTCGGATTCTTCTCTAATGCTTGTTATTAAATCGTGCATCTTTCGGAGGGAGGCATGGATGTCCGCGCTCTTGGTTGTCAAGTTCATGCAGCAGAGACCTTCAAATTCTGTGCATTCATGATTGTGGAGCAGCAGCAGGAAATCAATGGCTGCTCGATTCTGCAATGTCGCCTGTCTGGTAATTTCTTCGTCTGCTAAGAGGTCACTGATGGCGGTGGATGTTAAATTGGCTTGTTTTACCACCCAACACTCTAGGTGGCCCAATTCGCCTAGAGCTTTGGCTGCAGCGACCCAGGGAAGAAAAAGAGACACTGCAGCCCTTTTAGAGTGCGACCAATGGAAAATTTCAGAATCACAATTTTCGTCCAAATTATTTAGACTTCTCTTTTGGATTGCCGAATTTCTTTGTTTACTAGTAATTTGGATGGCCGGATTGTTTTCTTTTTTCCAGTCATTAATTTGGATAGCCGATTCATTTTTCTTTTGCCAATTAACAATTTGGGTTTTGTTGGGGGAAAACAGCGCCAACCGCCCGATGGTACACGGACCCCCAAGCAGACGAGGGGGGACTCCTGGCCAAGCGCGATTGCCACAAATAAAAAAGAGACCTTTACTTAAATCTAGGGGGTGATGATTTCGGGTGGATGGCATTTGCATATGTTTGGTGTTGTTGCACCACCCTTTGGCCTGAAATCTGAATTGGGTTTGTTTAATTCTAACAAAAAGGCGTTCATCGGGGGGATGATAATTAAAATGAACACAAAAGGCAGCTGGGGCTGAACCAAGGAGGTCTAGTTCTTGGGGTTTCTGGGACGCTTGAGGGAGAGTATAAATCCATGTTCCCCAATTCCGAAAAGGGTTGGGGGATGGGCTGGCAATTTCGTTAGGGGGTTTGCCGCTTTGATATTCAGTGGCTTTAACTAAAAGTTCTTCAGGTGTCAAAGGGATCCCTACCAGACATGACGACATTGGGTTTCCTGCTGCTGCGGTTGACAGGCAGATGTGGTCTTGCCGAAGGGTCTCTGCTAGCGTGACCCACACATTTTTTTGAGGCTGCGGGACAATCCATGCCCAGGTGACTGGCTGGAGGATGGCGATGACTGAGAGGACCCACAGGATTTCCATGGTTTTCTAAGGTAAAGGAAATTAAGAAGGTTATTAAAATTTANCGTTGTGGGATCCACCGTAGTCCCAATGGCGTGGATACGCAAGCGTATCCACGCCCCCACGTCACTAGCTTGTACGGCCCCTCAATTGCTCCAGACTCAGGGTCCCGGACGAGGACCGGCGGATGCTCTTGAAGCCGGAGGCTGCTGTGGGGGGAGAAATGACGAACCACTGGGGGGTTCATGTTGTTAAAGGAGCAGTTTAAAAAATTGATGGTAAAAAGAGCTTTACACAGTCTCCCCTGCGGTGTAAGCCCTCTGCTGCTCTCCCATTGCTCATCCAGGATTCGCTTGAGCGACTGATGGGCCCGCTCAACCACCGCTTCACCTGTGGGGGAGTGGGGGATGCCAAATTTATGTTCCACTCCCCATTCTTGCAGGAAGTCTTGAAATGCCCTGGAAGCATAGGCCGGGCCATTATCCGTTTTGAGGACTCTGGGGATCCCCAGCACCGAGAAGGCCTGCAGCAGGTGTTGAGAAGCATGCATGGCCTTCTCGCCTGTGTGGGAGGAGGCATAGACTGCTCCAGAGAAGGTGTCGATGCTTACATGTATATATTTTAGACGGCCGAATTGTGGGAAATGGGTGACATCTGTTTGCCACATCTCACAGCTCGACAACCCTCTTGGGTTCACCCCAGCGCCCAGCGATGGCATGGCTGAGCGCTGGCAGTGGGGACAGGTGGCCACAATGGCCCTGGCCTGGTCACGCCTAAGTTGGAACTGCTTGACCAGACCAGGGACATTCTGGTGGAACATTTGATGACTCAGCTTTGCTTGTTGGAAGAGGTCAGGAGGCCGGGATAACTCAACGGATGAGGCAGCCGCAAGGGAATCGGCACGCCGATTCCCCTCGGCAATTGGGCCAGGAAGATCGGTATGTGACCTCACGTGCATTACAAAGTAGGGATGCTCTCGGTGGGAGACTAGGTGGATCAAGGTCGAGAGCAGCTCAAAAAGTACTTTGTTTGAGATCTCCTTTAGCACTGCATGTTCAGCCCTGGACACCACCCCTGCTACGTACACCGAATCAGTAACCAAATTAAATGGCTCCGAGAACCTTTCAAATGCTCTGACTGCCGTGGCCAACTCAGCAACCTGAGGCGAAGCCTCGATGTATTCTATATTTGTCTCCCACTGCTGAGTTTTTGGATTCTTCCAGGTCATTACTGATCTTCGAGAACCCCCGGACGCGTCAGTAAATACAGTCAGAGCATTAAGAGGCACTCGGCTCCTCTTTTCGAATGGTACCAATTGGAATTTTGCTTCAAACATTTTGTGGGCAGGGGCGTGGACCGATATTTGTCCACTAAAGTTGTCCAGAGCGAGCTGCAAGGTCTCATTGTGCCGCAGAAGATGCTCAAACATTTCCTTTGTTAGCCTCTCGGGAGATGTTTTGTCCCAGGAGAGCCTAACCGGCAAGTGAATGCACGCGAAGTCACAACCGGCCAGCTCCCGAATCCTCATCCGGGCCTTCCTGACCAGCTGAGCCATTAGTTCCTGTGGCCTGGTAATGATCTTTTTTCTACCATGACTGAGAAAGACCCACTCGATGATAATGAGCGGATCTTTCTCGTCACTGTCCCATTGAAAAATCAAGCCGTGATAATGTGGCAACTTTCCCAGGACTATAAATTTGAAAGCCAAATTTAACTTACATCGATGGGCCTGGCGTTCCGTCAAGGCCCTTTCCACCTTCTGTAGGGCAATCCTTGCCTCCGGGGTCAGGGCCCGAGGAGAACAGAGCTCCTCTCCCCCTTTCAATAAATTGAAAAGGGGGGCTAGGTCTTCGGTGGTAATTGCTAGCCAGGGCCTGACCCAGTTCAAGGCTCCACACAGGGAGTGCAGGTCCGCCAGGGTCCTCGGGTTGGTATTGATGGTCAATTGTTGAGGCGCAATGGTCCTCCCGGAAATGACCAGACCCAGATACTTCCAGGGTGGCATCCTTTGGACCTTTTCCTCCTGCAAAGTAAAGCCAGCTGATGTTAGAGCTTTGATCACCAGGTCAAGGGTGAACTGCAGTAATCCATCATCAGGGGCGCACACAAGCACGTCATCCATATAATGTAGGATGACGGCTCCCCCCGCACTGGCATGGACAGGGGACAGCAATGAGGAGATATACCACTGACAGATGGTGGGGGAATTTTTCATACCTTGTGGTAGGACACGCCAGTGGAATCTCCTCATTGGGGCTTCTCGGTTGATGGTAGGTACCGAGAAGACAAACCGGGGTGCGTCGACAGGGTGTAGGGGAATTTTGAAGAAACAGTCTTTGATGTCGATAACCACTAATTTCCAATTTTGGGGGAGCATCGTTGGGGAAGGCATCCCTTGTTGGAGGGGACTCATGTCCACAATGACCTTGTTGATTTCCCTGAGGTCGTGGAGGAGCCGCCACTTGTCCTTCCCCGGCTTCTTAATAACGAAGACCGGGGAATTCCAAGGGCTTAGAGTTGGCTCGATGTGACCCTGAGCCAACTGCTCCTCCACAAGCTCGTTGAGCGCCCTTAATTTTTCTTTACTCAGCGGCCACTGATCCACCCAAATAGGCTCATCCGATGACCAATTAAGCTTTTGGATGGGGCGCTGTTCCACAGTGGCCGCCTCTAAAAATCCCGAGGGGTGGTCGGGATCTCAATTTTCACCCCCCACTGCGACATGATGTCCCGTCCCAACAAAGGCACCTCATAGTTGGCAATGAACGGGCGTATATTAGCCAATTGCCCGTCCGGCCCCATAATTTGCACGATGTTCTTAGAAATCTGAGCCAATTGAGCGCCCCCTATACCCTGTATCCGGCTCCCAACGGGTTGCAATTCCCAATGTGACGGCCATCTCTTCTCAGGGATGATCGTCACATCCGCCCCTGTATCCAACAAGCCCCTCAAATTTAAGTTCTCATGTCCATGTTTGATACTACATGTGATGAAGGGCTTGTTTCCACCCACCACCTCTGCCCAGTAAATCGCTGGGGCAAATTTGTCAGCTTCAACACCCGGTGGTATGGGGAGGGCTTGGGCGACGACTTGGCCCCTGCCTAAGTGAAAAGGTGGGTGGATGCACCGTGCCAGTAAGATGAGGTGCTCCGTTCCTGATGGTAGTGTGAGTGGAGCTACCTCAATCTCCGGGGGTGTGTACTTGGTGTCTCCGATGATGAAGAACTTGCAGTCCGGATCCTGGGTCAGCAATCTTCCACCCAGTGGGTCCACAGAAACCAGCGTCCAATTCCGGGACCTGAAAAACAGATCTTTAACAGATGTTAGAAGGAGCGGAGGCTGAGGGGACCATACTCTGTTGTGCTGGCGACGCGGGTCGCCCTGTCCAGTCCTAAAATTGTCAAGTCCGTGTAAAACGTCGTGTCCGGTAGGGTGATTCCCCATTCCCCTCCCCTCCGCGATGCCTGCCCCATTTGTATCAGCACGCGGGACAGGCACGCGCTCCTCCTTTAGTTTTTTTGTTGTTGTTGATTCTGGACCCCTCCTGCCCCTGAGCCTCCTTGGGCTTGCAGCAGTCCCGATGGTAGGGGGGCCATGCAAAAGCGTGCGACGTGGCCTGGTTGGCCACACCGCAAGCAGGTGATGGGCTGACGCCGCTGCTGAAAGGGTGGCGGTGGAATGGCCGCAGCTGCAACAGCTGATGGAGTCAATTGGGCAATAGGTGGTGTTGGAACCGAAGGCACAGGCGGAGCCGACTGGGGAGCGGTGGATTGGCTCGTGCCGGATTCTAAGGTAGCTTTGGAGCAGGCTTCCATTAAGGTGGCCATTGTTATAGATGGATCATGTCGCAAACTGGCAATTACCCTTTTACAGGACTCATTAGCATTAGCTTTTGCCAGGTGCATTAACATAGTTTCATGTAACGTAGAATCTTCTACCTGCTTAACAATATGAAGAGTCAATCGATTAATAAATTTAACAAATGGTTCCTGGGGCCCTTGCTTGATTGTGACAACATCAGCTTGCATCTGATCAGGGGGTAGGGATTCGAAAGCCTGCAGGGCAGCATC